>NW_017547282.1:1705532-1839768 GCF_001854935.1 Bemisia tabaci | reverse complement strand
GGGGGCGGTGGGCACTGGGAGATTGAGAATAATTAATATCTTGCAGCTTTGTTCTGGTGCTCACTGCTGTGTGTGAGAGCCACGTGCGGTGTGCGGTGTGCTGCAGTGCCGTGTTGCGTGGGTACGGAGGGGGAAGGGGGGGGTTAGCGGCGGCTAGATCTCTTATTGCATGCTCGCTTCGAAATTTGTATTATCACACCTGTATTACATTCCTCCCGCGCTCTCCTCTTCGATTAGTGACGAGTATCCCGCCATGACTTTTCGAAAAGTCAGGGAACATCACTTATTAGTATTTGATCATTTGTTTATGCGTCCAATTTACTTTGCGAATGAGATAAGCGCACTGGAAAAAAACACATTGATTCTAGGGTCCAGACTCTTGAAAACATTGACAAGAAAAAATACTCTTGATTCAATCGAATTTTAGCTTGAATCAAAACGAAATCCTCTTAAATTAAGAGGCTTGGTTCTCGATTTAAGCTAGATTCTGATTGAATCAAGAGTATTTTTTCTTGTCAATGTTTTTAAGAGTCTGGACTTTAAATCCAATGTGATTTTTTTTTCCAGTGCATGTCTACACTTGTATTAGTGCACGGAATGTTGATCTGATCAACACATACCAAAGCTAAGCAAAACTAACTAAACCTCACATAATTTAAGAGACCGGTGTTCGATCCTAGTTGTTAATCTCCATTTAACCAATGTTACAGGCGATGAATAATTCGGGTATCTATCTATACGCATGAATGCACACGTTCAATTTTTAATACGAGCACTGGGAGAAGCATGTGAACCTATTAAGGCAAGAATGATGCGACGCTGCATCTTAAAAACAGGTATGAGTATAATAAACACAGTGCAAGATCAAGTACTGGACACAGGATGAATCCAACACGATATGGCATAGTAATATTCTGCTCCATTTCATGTGAGCATGTGGAATGGACCACTAGACAAGGTACGAATTTCAGCACTCTGATATATGTTCCGTAACCAAAATTTCACGTAGAGCACGTTGCGCACAATGAAAATTATCGAAATCAACTCCTCACAACGATATTTAATGATTCTTGATGCGTGAATTCAAACCACCCGCTCATGAAAACTCAATGCTCTACGTGATTCACATCGCGCGCTAAACGTTATCATGACAGTCTCTGCGCGATGTAAACATCTGGCAACCTCAATCTTGACGCTTTGGCTCAGCTATAGCAAATTGCCTATAGTTCGATCAACACATGGTGGGGAATGAATATTGCTCGATTAAGAAACTTGCTGAGACCGTTGTCGTGCGCGATTTGACTCACGTAGAGTTTTGAGTTTCTTGTGAGCGGGCAGTTCAAATTCCTCGTAACCAATGTGAAATGAAAAGGTTAATATCTTCGTTAGGAGTTGGTTTCAGTAATTTTCGTTGCGCGAATCGTATTCTACGTGAAATTTTGGTTGAGAAACATATATCGGAATGCTTTAATTCGTACCTTGTCTAGTGATCCATTGTTGTGTTTCATTGGTCGCCGAAAAGCTTCATATTTCTCCTGATGGTAATTTTTGTTTTTTTTAGCTAGCCTAAAACAAACTTGATTTTAGTGCAATCAATTACATAAAACAATGATGAGTACTAAAAAGTATAAGTCTTAAATTGAGTACAGTCATTCTTTTTAACTTTGATGTGAATAAAGTGGGTACATTTATTTTTAATGAAGACGTCCATGCGGTTTTCAAGAGCCTCAAATATTAATTGTTGATTTCATCTATTTTTTTTTATGAAATGCCTCAATCATCAACTGCCAACAAATCGATTAACTTCCTTATTCATTCAAAGTATTAATTGTTTTTTAGCGAAGGAGCAACAGGCCATCCAATGTTTGGGGTGTTACCTATATGAATAGAAAGTTCCTCAAATACGAGTAATTTGCCACAAGCGTGATTTTAGTTTAATCAATTACATGCAAAAATATTGAGTTCAAAAAAGTATCAATTTATGGTTCAGTACATTCTAAATCATCCTTTTTAACTCTAATGCGAATAGAATAAGTACTTTTTTCCAATGAAGTCGAGCTAAATCATATTTGATAGGAGACTCTGATACCGCGTACTTCGACTGCCAGCGTAAAGACGTACCAGAAAAAATATAGATGCTCTATCGTGAACGCAGAGTTATCCTTCCAATAGTCGTGCGGGCAAAAACACTTCCGGAGAGTTCGAATTGTTGCATGCCACGCCGTGCCAACTGACGCGCAACGAGACGAAACGAAAAACGCACACATTTTTATTAAAAAACATAAGTGTATGCACGCAGAACTACAGTATTTAAATGCCAGGATGTCAAGATTGAAGTGGAAAAAAAAAGAAGAAGAAGAAGAAAAAAACTAAACTAAACTTAAGCTGGCTTAAAACTTCGCTTCCATAATTATTGTACAAAAGAAATGTGAAAAATATCCACAGCCCGAGGTATTACAGAGATATGCTGATTCGTATTCTTGGTTCTCAGTACGCTAATTAGCATGTCGTGGTTTTCATGTCAACATTTCTTCATTGTTGTTTTAATTTTATGTAAAAGCGGATTGTAATTAACATTACGGATGATGGACGAAAGACAAGAAAGCCTCAGGTAATAAAATCAGCATATTTTACTAATACCTTGGCCGTGTATATTTTTTCACATTCCCTTCGTACAATAATATATTGTAACGGAGTTTTAGGCCAGCTTAAGTTTTTTCTTCAGACTTCAGTCTTAACACGCTAAGAACAGAATACTTCAATTCTGCGTGTACACGTTTCTATTATTTCAAACAGCGTGTGTGTATTCAGAGTCGTCTAGTGGCGCGTCGATCGGCGCGGCGCGGCATACAACTATTCGAACTCTCAGGAAGTGTTTTTGCCTACACGACCAATTGAAGGAGAACTCGGCGTTCACAGTGCCGCATCTACATTTTTACGGGGATAGTTATCAAAGCCCAAACTGTCAATAATTTACTGTTTTGACCTACATCTGAACGAGAACAATACATAGCCCCTCCTCCCACTACATCTTTCTTCCTGAGGGGGTTTTCATGTGATTTTACACTAAAATGCTAGACTCAGTATTACAGCTGCATGGATGATGAAATTTTTTTATTATTGTTTGACCTGCGTTTTTTTTTCATTCATTGTTCTTATAATGCTATCTCCACGTAAATTCTCGCTTGTTTTCAATATCCTTTTAAAAAAAAGCTAATTAGTTTATCTTCACTAACTAAAACAATTTCACAAATAATGGTGACAGCAATCTTTTGGTCGGTTTCCACTGAGAAAAAAAAATCGTAAGCGAAGATTTTGAAACGTTGCAATGAGGATGTGAGACCTCGACATGAGTCATCGATATCTGGAGGGCGGGAAAATTGAGATATTAAGGAATAAATGCCAGAATTTACGACATAATGGCCCCCTAAATTCCTCATCAGTCAAAAACATCTTAGTAGTTGATCGGTTAATCGGAATAGAGGCAATAACGGGGGGTTTTGACAGACGATGGCTGCGAGAGAGGAGGCCCTGATAAATGCATTGGCTGTGTGCTCAAACTATTGAGGAAGCTTTGTCCTGCATTTTGATGAGCGCTCATGCTTTGTCTAGCGGTAATTGCAGTGCTGCTAGGCACCGAGGCCTCCGTTCGCGGGCTTTTGACAAGCCTCACGCTGCCGTGCTAAGGAAAAACGCCGTATGAACATTCGAGAGTTGCCAAATTTCCTTCAATAAACTGTTCATTTTTGAGAAAAGCCATGAATATTTTTCCTTCAAATTCACAGGAACTATAGGTGAAATTGCGAACAAAATTATCTAAAAAATTGGAAGGAAAATATTCATTAGTTAAGCAGAAAATTCGTTTTTAATCAAAGGAAATTTGGCAACGCCCGAAGGTTTATACGGCGTTCTTCCTTAGCACGGCAGTACTATACGCCCATCCGACGCTTGTCTCATTCCATCTCGAATCTGCCACCACGCCAGCCTCCACCCACGGCCTCTCCTTTCGTTCGCTCTCCCTCCTCTCTGAACCTTTACTTCTTTTTTAATCGATTTAATTTTCCATGTCATTTTACATTGCTCTATATTCAACGGCAGTTTATTTTATCTATGTGGGTTCAAGTCTTTTATCATACCGAATAGTTTTCTTTGATCTCAGGCACTCCTTATCGAAACATCTACCCTTGGGCCTGATGCATTTCGTTGCACCAATTTTGCTTTCATTAAATCACCTACATTCCAAAGGCTTCCAGGGATGATCTGAACACTTTAAAACATTAATCATATTTTGTTCTAATGATAAAGATACATCGTCCAAATATCCGACTGAAATTGGACCGCACCTACCTGTATCCTTCTCGTGCATTCAAAATTCGTAAAAAAATACACTTTATGTCCACGGTGTAACATGTTCTTTGCCATTTCAAAGAGGAAAGTATGCTCGACACGGTGACATTGAAAATAAAGATAAAAGAAAGATTGTAATAATAATTATACTTGTCCAAGGCCTGGTTACCTGAAAGCAATTTACGTACGACGGTATGACTGAAGGTCGTGCTGACTCAAGAATTCAATCTATCTTTTCTCGAGCAGAAAGACAGTGAATCGTCTCGAATTCAGGATCGTGAGCTACGTTATCGTGCGCGGGAAAACGCCTCACGAACATTCAGATACCACCAAATTTCCCAAGATAAAATATTCACTTTCGAGGAAAGTCAGTAATATTTTTCCTAGAATTTTTAAGACACTTTTGATTAAACTGCAAATAAAATTCCCAGGAAAGCCTGAAGAGAATAATTACGGGTACCCCTGAAAGTTCTCATTTTATCAAGGGGAATTCTGAAACGTCTGTCGGCCCATACGGCGTTCTTCCTTGGCAAGGCGGAACGGGTGCCATGACAAGATAGGGTCGAAGACCCTAACGTCGTTGTTAACGTCAAGAACAAACCGGCGGATTGGACGCGGCTCAGAACTTGATACTCGCCGGGGGCGGATGGACCCCCCCCCCTCCGTCGCCCCCTCTCCCCCTCGCCACTCAACCTCTGTCGGAGCATTGCATAAACTTTGCTTCCGAGCATTTTTCCTTTTTTTTGCACGAAGGGGCCGTTGACAGCAAAAAGCTGACTGTTGCGCTGAGAAATTAATGAGGACGCCAAGTCTCTAGTATCGGTACCTGCGTGGCCCCGATGCCAAGCTGAGCAGATTTTTTTTATATTTTTTAACTTGAGAATCTTCATGACGACATTTTCTCCATTCGTGTCTTCATCACTGATTGATTCCGTCGTGTAAATTGGGTTGTCAGCATACACTTCCGAGAGAGTTTTGTTGGTCGACTAATACTTGATTCATAATTTTTTGAATCTTTTTCTTAAAAATAAATAAATAAATAAAAAAAAAAAAAAAAAAAAAAAAAAAAAAAAAAAAAAAAATCGAGAGGATGACTTCATGCTATTATAGGCCGAGTAATTGTGCCCAAGATTTAGAGCCACGAGGCACATTGTAATAACTACCAAAACACTTCCTGCTTGAATAGTTCAGATATGCCATAATTGCCACATTTATTCGGGGCTTATACTTTTGAAGTTATTTCAAAACGTTCGACGGACAAAATCTTGTGTGCGAGTACTTATCATGACGAAAGAATATTAAGTTTGTGGGTTCCGGTCAATGCGTTCTAAAATTTAGAAGTTATTAATTTGTATTGATCGAGACAGTGCCAGGGAACCACCTAAAGTAGGATCACTGAGGATATGGAATTGAATTTTTCAAGTAAGGCCCTAATTTTTATGGCACTGATATTGATGTATACATTAGTGTGAAAGACAAACATCGTGTGCATTATTTTGAATAATCTCGATTCGCTGGCAAATTTTGTATTCACATGGCTGCACATCGCAAGTAGTTTAAATTAGGAAGAAGTTAAAATAACCACACAAATTTTTAAAAAAAGCCTTACTAGGTAATTATAAAAAGGTTCTATTTTATTTAAAAAATAGTGGCTTAATTTATTTTCTGTTTGTTGTAAAATAAAACATGTATTTTACTTACTTCACGACAGATTTTTTAATTAAAATACATCTTCTTATGAGCGAATGAAGTAATCTTTAATTTTAACAAAATTTAAGTGATTGAATAATACAGTTGAACATAGAAATAGAAAACTATTTTCGCTATAATAACTATTGGCATTTTAGGTTTTATTGTTTGAGGGCCTCGCATATTTACTGTTGGTATAGATGTTGATTTTCGAGCATATTTCACCTCAGCTACCATGATTATCGCTGTTTCTACAGGAATCAAAATTCTTAGATGGCTTTAGTGGTATAAAATCTAAAAAAGTGATCCTTTTTACGAAAAAACAAAAATGGGGTTAAAATACATTTGTATTTAAATATAAAAAATTAAAAAATGGGCAAAAAAAAGTCCTCTAATAAAAAGACATTTTTCTTAATTAAAGAACGTTTTAACAATTTTTCTCAGTGCAACCTTGTCGCCGTCTGAGCCACTAGCCGTCGTCGCGAGAACTTACGCTTGAAGCGCCACGCTGCGCCGCTTGGTGAGAAGTTTCATTCTTTTCTCTTTCCTGCAGCTACTGATTAAACTCCTCATTAGGGTCAATTTGCCAGGCAGTAACATTTGTTACTCCTTATTCGCCCACGAATTTATACTTCATGCAACCTGCAAAGTGCCGACAGGAGACGTAATGCAACTTTTTTCCGCCCTGCCGTAAACAGGAAGGGGGGGGGGAACTTAGCGGAAGTTTCAAGTTGGACCGACGAAACATCATATTCCTGCCTGAAAATGGAAAATTATTTTGCCACGTAGGCACTCAATGGCATCGGTTCAAGGCAGCAGCTTTTCTAGGATTCAATGATTGTTCAGCGATTGTGAAAAAAAAAAAAAATTCTCTGTTTTCCGAGATTTCTTTCGGCAAAATTCTATTAAAATTCTATGCACAAAAATTTTTTGGCGCACGGTCTCTTAAAACTAAAAAAACAATGTTTTTGTGGGAAGAAAAAAGTTCAAGATTCCGCAGCGAACTTTTTTCTGTCATTTTGAAGTTGGGCAAAATATTTGGAATTTTCAAGGAGTTATCTCTGCGTTATTGTTCAGCACGCTTCATCAAAAAATGCAGCTCCGTATTCTTGTCACACACATTGGCGGATCAAGCAAATTGGCAACATTGGTTTTTTTCCATTTAAACCTATGGTAATGTATCGATTCTTGAAGGGGCCAGGTGCTCCGACATTAATCGATTATTTAACATAGGTTCAAGTGGAGAAAATCCTGGGTTGCCAAATTTTGGATTCGCCCCTGGTCACACGTTATCATACAGCAGTTGCACATTGGCTCATATTTGCTTGAATATTAAAGATCGTCATGTTGAATGTGAGTCACTCCAGATTAGTAATAAATTATCACAAAAACGGAGTTTTTTAAAAAAATTTCGAGGCTGATTATTTTCATAAAGAAGTGCGATGTCCAACTGACAAGGTCATTAGGTCATGCTTAGTGGCGAGGCTTGAATTATCGATATTTCCCCATTTGAAGCTATGGTAAAGAATCGATTTTTAAGGTGCCCGTTGCAAGCACCCTATTTATCGATTATTTTCCATAGGTTTAAAAGGCAAATCAATCGATATACCGCAAAGCAAGCCACGTCACTGGTCATAATCATTCACTTTTTCCCGTTGAGTGTTTCGATTGAAAATGGAAAGAGATTGCGCAATATTTTGACGCAATTTCTTCCGTTTTCCTTGAAGATGTCAATGGAAGTGGCGAAACTCGACTGAATGCCTCCAGCTCGAGCTGATCTCTCCCCCAGACTTTTAATCGCGCTCGGCCCCTGAGAATATTTTTGTGGGAGCGGAAGACAAAAGAAACTTTTTATTCTTTAATTTTTCGAGCATTGATTCTAAACTGCCAATCCGTCCTCTCGGCTAAGAGTTGGCTGGCTTCTCCCTTCCAGTTCATTATCGTCAAATTACCTCGGCTCAGCTCCTGGCCACTTTCGTTGAGCAAACAAAAGTGAGTCGGCGCAAACTCACCCAAAGTTAATAAAACAAAGTTAAATTAAGTTGAGCAATGAACAAAAGGCAAGGCGCTTGCATCCCACTGAAATTCCATTCGACTTCCTGTGTAATTCCGCTTTTAGAATAAACCGGAACTTTTACGCAAATTTTATGAGAACTTGGGCCGGTACCTTCGGAATAGTACCATTCTTACCGATAAGCGTCCCGCTGAAGGAAAGGTTGAAAAGTTCAGCATCATTGTTTTCAGAGGAGCCGTTCTTCACATTTTCGCGTACATGGACGTCTTTTCACCGGCGGAAATCTCCTACATTTCAAAGTGAAATTTCTACTGGCATTAGAATCTAACATTTGACGGTATTGTGGTTCATTGAGCATATGAACTCAATGAACAATTAAAGTCATTCTATATAAAGTGTTTGAAATTATATCAAGAGTTGATTAAAGCAAAAAAATTGGACGTTACGGTCCATTTTTCAAAATTCGCATTCCGGATTTTGCTGGGATAACGACGCCATTTTGTACCGACCTGCGTCACGGGGTAAACAATCCTCAAGATGCAAACCCCTCTCATTTTTCCTCTATGACTTGAGATTGTACACTGGAAAAAAACACATTGGATCTAGAGTCCAGACTCTTGAAAACATCGACAAGAAAAAATACTCTTGATTCAATCAGATTTTTGCTTAAATCAAAAGAAAATCAAAGTGCCCAAGTTTAATGTCTCTATCGGTCACTTAAAGCTCGGGACTCGATCGCAACGGAGTGAGGTTGGGTTAAGTTAGGTCACGCAACTAAACTAACTCTCCGGCAAAGCTGGAAGTATCCCTCGAATTGAAGGCGCCCCAATACTGAATTTGCAAACACTAGGTATTTTTAAAACTTCAATCAATAGAGGTTTTAAGGCTCTTCATCTCTTCACTGGAAAAAAAATATATTGGATCTAGAGTTCAGACTCTTAAAAACATCGACGAGAGAAAATACTCTTGATTCAATCAGATTTCTGCTTAAATCAAAAGGAAATCCGCTCAAATTAAGGGGCTTGGTTCTTGATTTAAGCAAAAATCCGATTGAATCAAGCGTATTTTTTCTTGTCGATGTTTTTAAGAGTCTGGACTCTAGATCCAAAGTTTTTTTTTTCCAGTGTGATTTTGGACCACTTTCCATGAGTGGCAAATCTTATTCTTACTGCTTTGGCAGAAGTTTGCACGGAACCCATTACAGCTCAAAGCGAACATTGGCGTGGCGTGTTTTGCGATACATCGATTAATCTACCATTTGAACCTATGGAAAAGGATAGATTATTAGGGTGTTTGCAAAAAACACCCTAATAATCGATTGTTTACCACAGCTCAAATGGAGAAATATCGATAATCCATCTTACGCCACTGAAAGCAAAATTCTGTGCAAGAGGGCGGGAGCAGGTGGACAGTCGCCCCGAACGCAAATAATGCTCGCTAATTACCTAAGAGAGACGTCTTGAGGTTGCAGATGCGCTTTTTCTGCGGGAGGGTTGAACGTTGAACGGCGAACGTTGAGCGCCGAACGAGAGGCGGGGCGCAAAAAATGCGGTCGTTAATTGGACGTCACCAAGCAGAAATGAGCCTACCTCCCTCCCCCAAGGTTCACGTGAAAAGACAAACTGCTTAATGAAGTCCAATAACGGCTCGATTAATTACTCAAGGAACGGCATATTACGATGATAAATAGACTATTAATAAGCGCACTGGAACGAATTAATCATGCGAATAAAGTGTAAAACTGATAGAAGTATAAACATTGTTTGACTTTTATTTACCCGCCCCCCCCCCCCCCCCCACCTCCGGTCGCGGGACTCCCTTCCTGAATATTAATGATACCACCCATGAAGCTACTTTTAAATCAATCCCTCATTCGCGCTTTTACATTCTTGAAATCGCAGAGGAGGAGGATGATACTGTCTTGCTGAGAAAAAAACGCCGTATGAACCTTCAGGCGTAGCCGAAATCCCTCCGGTAAAATGCGAATCTATTGGGAAAGTTGTGGCTTTTATTCGTCCAGTTTTTCAGACTGTTTTGATCGCAGTTTAATCTGCAATGTTTGAACATTTAAAAGGAACACTGGAAAAAAACACATTGCATCTTCTAGAGTCCAGACTCTTGAAAACATTGAAAAGAAAAAATACTTTTGATTCAATCGGATTTTTGCTTGAATCAAAACGAAATCCGCTTAAATTAAGAGGCTTGGTTCTTGATGTAAGCTAGATTCTGATTAAATCACGAGTACTTTTTCTTGTCGATGTTTTTAAGAGTCTGGACTCTAGATCCATTTTTTTTTTTTTCCAGTGAAATTATTCATGGCTTCCCTTAAAAATATATGTTTTCTCGGAAAAACTTGGCAACTCTAGAATGTTCATTCGGCGTTCTTTCTGAGTGCGGCGGACAGGAGAAAACAAGCGGGAACCCCTAATACGCAGATATTAGAGAAGCGCTAGGCGGACAGTGGGGTTTCAAGGTAAAAATCACGAATTTTTCCGTAGTCAGTAATAAGCTGGAAAGAGAGGGAAATTAAACTAATCGACTGATGAAAATTCTAAAACGAAAACTTGATGTATCTACCAGAAACGTTAGGTTACAAAAGGAGGAGAGTTCTTTCCGAAACCGAGTGAAATAAGAATTGTTGAGAAAAGCTCGAAAAAAAACGGTTCTATGCAAGGCACATTTGTACCGGGAAACAAAAACCATGGAGATAGGGAGTAGAATGTTGACACTTGAATTTTACCCAAAAATATATGACGATTACGCCTGAAACTGCAAAAACGCGTATCTCAGTGGTGGTGCTTCAAAATCTCGGATCTTATTTTATGTTTTAAAAGGAGACCAAATGTAAGCCACACTGGAAAAAAAAAACACAGTGTATCGAGAGTCCAGACTCTTGAAAACATTGACAAGAAAAAGTACTCATGATTCAATCGGATTTTTGCTTGAATCAAGACGAAATCCACTTAAATTAAGAGGCCTGGTTCTTTATTTAAGCTAAATTCTGATTGAGTCAAGAGTACTTTTAAATCTGTTGGAATCAAGAGTATTTTTCTTGTCGATGTTTTTAAGGGTCTGGACTCTAGATCCAATGTGTTTTTTTTTCCAGTGAAGGAAATTTAGCAACGCCGGAAGGCTCATACGGCGTTTTTCCTTGTAGCACGGCAGCATTCTTGTCCGGAGCACAGAAACTTGAACCTAGTCAGTCATCCCGTTCAATTTCCCAACTCCCACGGGCCGGGGCAGGTAGTCGCTCTCGCTCACTCGCTGCAATCACTTGCCCGTCGTAAACGCGTCCCGAGAACAATGCCGAAGCGAGACGCGTGAACGACTCGCGGTTCCCGATTCGGCGACGCGACATATCGGTACCAGAGATCATTCCCCACCTCACATCCTGTGTTCCTGTCTACGATTTCATAATTGAAAAACTTATCATCTTATTAAAAGTTATTCAATTTATATCTACTTCTCCAGCAATTTAAACTCCTCCGCCCGCCCCGCCCCCGCCGCGATCGTTTTCGACGAGTTTACCTTTCTCATCCTCCCCGGCCGCGCGCCCGGCCGACGCTCATTACGATCGTGATAATTTCCTCGCTCCTCTCACGTAAGCGCGTACCTCAATTGCCGCGTGAGCCCCCAAAAGCATGGGTTTCAATGTGAAACAGGGCTCACGTGGAAATCGAGATACGCCATTACGTCAGAGGAGCGGCGATTTGTCCCGAGACCTCCGCTTTGCGTCCCCTTTGGTCCCCGTTCCGACGAGAACAGTGGCGTGGCGTGAATTGCGATGTATCGATTGTTATGCCATTCAAAACTATGGTGAAGAATCGATTATTAAGGTGTTCGCTGCGAGCACCCTATTAATCGATCATTTCCGTAGATTTAAATGGCATAACAATCGATGTATCGCAATTCACGCCACGCCACTGGACGAGAAGTGATGCCGAAACCGGAGAAAGACGTGCCTTGCCGAAATCCGGATTATATTTTACTTAAAGAATAGTACTGCCGTGAGCGGATTCGGGGGAGGGGAGAGGGCGTAGGAGGCTTACGGCTAAAAATAAAAGAAAGAAGAAACAGAGAACATTGGCGGATCCAGCACAAATTGGCAACATTGTTATTCTCCATTTAACCCTATGGAAATGTATCGATTCTTGGAGGGGCAAAGTGCTCCAACAAGAATCGATTACTTAACATAGGGTTAAATGGAGAAAAACAATGTTGCCGGATTGCTGGATCCGCCTCTGACAAAGACGGATGGAACATAGGAAAGAAGAGGGAAATACCTTTATATAAATTTGGTAATAATATTCATGCACGGGGAAAAATTGCTAAAATTGCAAAAAGTGAGATGAAAATTTGAAAGTAGGAGTTTAAGCCACTACACAAGTGATGTTCAAATTGGTAAAAATTTAAAAAAACTTGAAACCACTCACTTGCATGAATCGTAAAATAATTAAAATTTTAATTTTTTTTACGATTTATGCAAATGAATGGTTTCAAGTTTTTAAATTTTTCACCAATTTTATTTGCAAAAAGTGGTTAGAAATTTTTGCAATCCACTTTTCTTGCTGAAATGCCCACCCTCGTGGCAGAATGACAAAACAATTTGTAAAAATAGTAATATAATTTTGCGAAAATAGCCTTGTTAGTTTATGTTGTTGGTGCTAAAAATTGTGGTGGATTTGCATGACTCAAACTGCAACTGCAAACTTTCTGTCTTTGCGGCCGGACTGCATTTTTTAAAAGTAACGGAAGTTAAAAATCTCTCTTCTAAATCAGTTTGAAGCAAAGAAGGCGTTGTTTTTAGGCGAGTAATGGAAATAACAAAGGGGAAGTGACGTTTCCGGAATGATAAAACTATTCCAGCAATTTACAGCACTGAGGAGACACGTCAATCGAGAGATTTGCTGTCGGTGGCATATTTAAATGTATTTTTATGTCGTGCTTGAAAAATGTTCGATACAACCCTTGCTTCACGAGATAGCATTCAAAGATCCCATTTCCTCGCTACAAGGCATTCAAGAAGCGTGCGCATTTTCCGCGAAACCTGGAAAAAGGTGGGCTTCCAGGCGGCGCCTTTGCTCCGCGATAAAGAGCCATGAACTTCACACGTTATCTTCAATATTCTCTACTTTCTTGACGAGATGAGTCGATTCCTCAATATTCGTTTGAGTCTCATCCGTCCTGTCTTGATCTAGGAACGGAACCAACTTTCAAAAGCATCATACTTTCAAGCGGCATCCACGCGCATTTGGACGTATTTCTGCCAAACGGAACTATGTGCATTATGACATGAGCCCTGTTATGCATATCGACGATGTAAGTCGGCAATCACATAACTCGTTTGCGGTGTTTGAAAATCTCCGCCTGTATGTTATTTTTTTCAAGGAAAACAAATTGACATCATTCCTTGAAATTTTTGCAGAATTTTCTTTGCACAGAGAAGAAAACTTATTGCAGTTTTAAAGAACTCTTGATTCAATCAGATTTTAGCTTAAATCAAAAGGAAATCCGCTCAAATTAAGAGACTTGGTTCTTGATTTAAGCTTAAATCCGATTGAATCAAGAGTATTTTTTCTTGTCGATGTTTTTAAGAGTCTGGACTCTAGATCCAATGTGTTTTTTTTTTCCATTGAGGGTCTAAGGGCTCATGCCTCTTAATGCACTTAGTTCCGTTTGGCAGAAATACAATATTTCATAAACGTCAGATCCTATGGCTGCTGATGATTGAGCATATCCACCCAGTTAAGATTTTGACCTCATGTTGATGTTTTTCTTATCTACCTTCACGCATATTTTCTAAAATAATGCTAAAATTATGATCCTCAAGATCTGAGTGAGAGTGCCTGCCGAAACCAAGAAATTCTCAATTCTTAGATTTTTTATTTCGTACATAAAAACAGGAATGATGAGTATGAGTTATATGATGCCCGCAGACTATATAAGTAGAATTTGATTAAATCTACGGCGTTAGAACAATAATCTGCAATTTGAAACGTGTTTGCCCCTTGATTTCAAACATTTTGGGGACCGTAATTATTTCACGGGAGAATTTTGCGATTCAGAATTTCACAAAATTTGCCCGCCGGTCAAGGAAGTAACTTTTCAAAAACATAACATGCAAGCGAGAAAAAGTAGGCAGGTGCCATAATTCCCTTGCGCAAACCGGAATGGACAAGTCCCTTTCTTCATAATTAAATGTATTTATTTCGTTGAATCTTTATCATTCAACCAATTTGTGAGGGTCCTCTGAATGCCTATGGGAAATTGTACTAAGACTGGAAAAATGTTTCCATCAAGTTCCAGCTCCAAAACCTTTCCGTCCACTTTTAAAAACTTAATTTCTAGAAACGTTGCTCTCTTCAATCATGCGCGAAGTTGATTTTTTGCCGCTTCGAGGCGAGTAGAATCGTTCTGCTTTCTTGATGATTTCACTGGAAGAACTTATATACTAAAAGAGGGGGGGGGGGCTATCTTTGGTAACACCAGCAGGGTACTTATTTCGTGTTTATTTTTTGCCCACCCTAAGNAAAAAAAAAAAAAAAAAACCCTAAAAGAATATTGCCCCCTCCATGTTAAAATACTCTCATGTGTCCGAGTATCTGTGTGTATGTCCGGGCCTTGGGTATATGCCCTGAAAATTCGGGCATATCTTTGGTAACACCAGCAGGGTACTTATTTCGTGTTTATTTTTTGCCCACCCTAAGAGCCGTTTTACCTTACTCCATCGCATAATATTGTACGAGGCTTTTCGGGGCACCTGGTGATATCGCGGATTGTAGATTCGGATTCCACGTCACATCTTTCTCGCGGGGTGCTTATTGCGGGTGACGTGGACGCTCCTACAACGTTCTAACGCAACCCGCGACGTCCAAGGACGGGCGCAAGGGGGGGGGGGGCACGTCAAACGCTCTCTCGTGCGAGTGGTGCATGCGTCGAGAAAAATCCTTCGGTCGGCGATTAAAATCTGTGCCGGAGCTCGCACGTGCTTTTGACAAGTTGAAGACATTACCGCCGCCAAGAGAGGGGGCGGAAGAAAAATTGTTATAATTTTTATCTGTTCATCTTATCGCATCACGTCTGTTGTCGTGATGTGGAGTGGTGCAATTATAAATCATGATTTACCTTCGGGCACGAGCTCCGGCGTCGCAACAACCTCGTATCAACCTTTATCCGCAGCCAAATCTCCGTCAATAAAATCCGAGCCAACAGGGAAATTTTCAGATTTTTACCCTTCAATTTTTCGTAGAATTCCAAACGCACTTCAATCTATAATGTCTGAAATTTTCGAGAAAAAACATTCATGGATTGCCGTGAAAATAAATATTTTTTCGAGGAAAAGTTGGCAACGTTTGAGTGTTCTTACGAGGTTTTTCTCCAGTACTACAGTCTGGCAGCCTCCCCCTCTCACCAAGGCGCGACGGCCACCCCTTACCTCGCTGGTCGTTTGTGATTAATCGTGTGAACCTGGTGGATTTTGAGGAGCAATCATAGACACTTCCAAGAGCAGGGACGTGACGCTCTGGGTATGGCCGACTCTATCCTGCTACGGAAAAACGCCGTATGGACTATAAAGACGCTACCTTCCTTCTGATAAAATACAAATTTACTTGAAAAGTGCCGAATTAATTTTTTCCCTTAAAATTTGTTTAGAATTTTATTCAAAATTTAATCCGAGGTAACTAGAATTTTCATGGACATTAATTCATAACTTTTCCCAAAAATAATTTTGACGCTCTGGGTATGGCCGATTCTACCGTGCTACGGAAAAACGCAGTATGGGCTTTAAAGACGCTACCTTCTTTCTGATAAAATACAAATTCACTTGAAAAGTGCCAAAAGAATTTTTTCCTTTGAAATTTTTTTAGAATTTTATTCAAAATTTAATCCGAGGTAACTAGAATTTTCATGGACATTAATTCATAACTTTTCCCAAAAATAATTTTGACGCTCTGGGTATGGCCGATTTTACCGTGCTACGGAAAAACGCCGTATGGACTATGAAGACGCTACCTTTCTTCTGATAAAATACAAATTTTCTTGAAAAGTGCAGAATGAATTTTTTCCTTTGAAATTTGTTTAGAATTTTATTCAAAATTTAATCTGGCGAGTAACAAGAATTTTCATGGACATTAATTCATGACTTTTCCCAAAAATAATTTTGACGCTCTGGGTATGGCCGATTTTACCGTGCTACGAAAAAACGCCGTATGGACTTTAAAGACGCTACCTTCCTTCTGATAAACTATAAATTCACTTGAAAAGTGCAAAATGAATTTTTTCCTTTAAAATTTGTTTAGAATTTTATTCAAAATTTAATCTGAAGTAACTAGAATTTCCATGGACATTGATTCATAAGTTTTCCCAAAAATAATTTTGACGCTCTGGGTATGGCCGATTCTCCCGAGCTACGGAAAAACGCCGTATGGACTATGAAGACGCTACCTTCCTTCTGATAAAATACAAATTTACTTGAAAAGTGCCGAATTAATTTTTCCCTTTAAAATGTATTCCCTTTAAAACGTAGCAACATTTTACGACTTTGACTGCACTAAAAATGAATGTGAACACACAAAATTAAATAACTAAAAATACTCTCATGAGAATAAAAACGCCCATAGTGAAAAATCCAGCGGGCTGATCATTGAAATTGATTGACAAAGCCATAGACGAAGAAGACATAAGGGATGGATTAGGGAAGGATCCTATTCTTGGAAGCGGGTGATTGCAATGGACGAAGAAGGTATCGGTAATAGACAAATGGCAACGTACTAGAGAAGTAGAGACCCTACATAGTTGTTCAATCATTTTTTCTCTTAGTCAATAAGAACCACCCACTTCAAAAGATAGGATCACTCCATACTTCCTATGTCTCCTTTGTCTATAGCTCTGTCTATCAGTTTTAATAATCAGCCCGCAGAGTTTTGATAAATGCCATGGTCGATAGTCATTAGACGGAAGAGGAGGACGAGCTTTATTGTTGATTCAAGTCATTTAATTAACCATTACTGTTGGAAGCTGTCAAGAGCTGATCACTCTATTAATCCGTCTAATTTTATCTTCTCTTAAACTTTATTGCCCCATAAAAACTGAGGACATGCCAATCGACACGATCTTTTTTCTGATCCTTAGGAAAAGAGAGATTGAATCGTCGTCGTTACTGTTTCCTTGACGAAAAACGTTAGCGAGGATTAACAAGTATGCAATAAAAAATAGCTACTGTGCTTTAAAATACTTGCTCTTCAACGGTCTTTGAAAAACATACTCTATGAAAAATGTAATGTCATAATGTCTTATCAGAGACAAGTGCGGGCATCACCTTCCACAGATATCAGATTCTACTTTTTTTCATCAGTATAAAAATATTATAAAATAAATGGCGTCTTACAATGGACCACTAGCCAAGGTACGAGTTTCAGCATTCTGATACATGTTTCTTCACTAAAATTTCACGTAAAACACGATGCGCACAACAAAAATTACCGAAATTAACTCCTTACGAAGATATTCAATGATTCTTGATGCGTGAATTCAAACCACCCGCTCATGAAAACTCAATGCTCCACGTGATTCATATCGCGCGCTAAACGTTATCATGACAGTCTCTGCGATATTAAAATCTGGCAACCTCAATCTTGACGCTTTGGCTCAATTTGCTATAGTATCGAAGACAAAAAATGCCCACAATTTCCCGAAATTTCACCAAGAACGTGCATCGTTTCTGCCACAGGCAAATAATCAAATATTCTCATTTATACTGATATTGTGATTTGTTTGCTAATTTTCGACAGAATAATTAATTGATACTCACGTCGAATAGAAATCGCTGTAAAAATTCATCGTAAGATGGTATACACATTATTTTAATTTCCGAACATTTAGCATGCCATAAAATACAGAGTTTTAAAATGTTGACATTTAACATACCTGAGGTGCATTTGAAGAGCGTGTCACAAGTGAACTTTGTAAATTTGATGAATTTCTACTTTCGAAACATTGATTAGTGGAGAGCTCTTCTCCAAAAAGACATTTTTAAGCATCTAGCATATCCTCAATTGCCAAGGAACTTTACCAAAATGTGACAGAGAAATCAGGGAAACGTCAGGGAATTCCTAAATTATGTGGCAAACCTGGGCCAAGATTTTACGAATTTCTAAATTTTTGCGGGGGGGATTTGGCAACACTGAAATGTTGTTACGTTCCTCCGCGTGGGAGACGCCGAACTAAGAAGAAAATCAAGTTTCTTGTGCAGTGGGAGCTGCGAAGCAGTAGCCGCAATGTCCCGAAACTACTTGCTCGTCCCCGAAATTGGTCAGTTGGAATTTGTCGGAACTTAAGCCAACGCCTCTAATAACTCGGCGGTGAAATACGTCTGAGCTGCGTCGTCGGGGCGTCGCACGGTGGATCGAGTCAATCAGAGAGGTCGGACAAGAAATTTTTCACTAAAATTCCAAATTTAAATGTTTATTTCGTTATATTTTACGTTTTGAGGGGTGGTTCTGAAGGAAAATGTCACAAAAAAGCCGATGGAACCACTTTCAAAACCTTAAAATCCTGTTTAAACGGAGTTATGAGCTTTTAAAGCTTTCAAATTTTGTCCGACCTTTCCTAATGACTCGATCCACTGTGCGTCGAGCGTCGCTGCGGGAGAGCCCTGCACGGTGGAAGTTCGGCCACGAGGCGTGAAATGGAAGACACTACAGGGAGCGCGGTTCCGCGAGGGGTTATCTCAAAAATGGGGCTGATGTTTAATCAGCTGCTCCTGGACCGCGGGCCCCGGATATAAGAACAGTGGCGAGGCGTGAGATCGATTATCGATATTTACCCATTTGAATTCATAATAAAGAATCGATTATTAAAGTATATCCTGCGTATCGATTCTTTCCCATACGTTTAACCGGCAGATCGATCGATTTATCGCGAAGCGCGCAGCGCCGCTGCATAAGAACCCTCGATTAATTAATCTCCACGGGGCGGACGGATGCCGGAGGTCCAAGTTTTCTTAGGGCCGCAAACTTTCTTTCGAGCAAATATTGCCCTCCGCGTATCGATCACACCAACACCAATAAAACTTGATCAATTTTACCCCCAACTTCCCGACCGAAACTCCCCGAATATGTTTTAAAACAACTAAGTCGGAACCCGCAGACGTTAACTTCGAGATGCGATAGTCCCGATGAGGCACCCTCCCCTTCCCCCCTCCCCCTCCCCCTCGCTCCCCCGAAACTCGTCATTCCTAATTTGGGAAAATAAAAGCGCGCCGTTGATTCCGTCTTGCTCATCATCGCGTATTAAGCCCGAACTAATGATGAATCAGGGATTCAGTTTAAGCCGTGTTACACTTCCCTCGCATTCAAAATGCATTTTATTAATGTTGATTATGATGCAATGTAATTCGTCGCTTGGCTGACATAGAGGCGTAACTACACATTGAGATGAGCCCCGAAAAGCATTGAGTTGTATGAACAATGGGGTTCATTGCAGAGTGTAGTTACGCCCGCACGTCAGGAAAGCGACGAAGTGATGTTCAAGAATCATGTAATGCGCTCTTTACGCGAGTATTTGATCGCATTAGAAGTCGCACCGAAAAATTGACATGATTGCCTTTTGTTAGCTGCATGCCAGCGTCTCTTCATTACACACAAGACATACTTATTTAGTTCTATTAGTCTTCTCGTTGTGTTTCATACTTACAGATACGTTCTGTACCCGTTTCTAATGAAGAGTCTTAAAAACCACAATTTCCGTTGGCTGTTAGTGAAAAAAAATGGATCACCAGGCAAGGTACGAATTTAAGCAATCTGATACATGTTTCTTAACCAGAATTTCACGTAGAGCACGATTCACGCAACGAAAATACTGAAACCAACACCTAACGATGATATTGACGTTTTTATTTCACACTGGTTACGAGGAATTTGAACTGCCCGCTCACAAAAAACTCAAAGCTCTACGTGAGTCAAATCGCGCACTACAACGATTTCAGCATACGTTTCAGCATTTCAAATTAACGTATGCCATGGGAGTTGTAAGTTGGACGGTGAAAGCGTGCCGTCTGATGTCGGTTCCTCCTCGTGGTGGACGGTGGAAACGAGGGTCTAATTACCCTCGGCTAAACGCCGACAAAATATGTGCTGGTTTGGTAGTAACACACACACAATTCTTTTATTTTTATTTGTTTACTTATTAAATTTTTTTTCTCAGTACTTGAAAAAATTCCAGACTTTTGGAGCAAATTCCCTGACTTCTCCATGTTTTCCAGGCCATTTTTTCCCCCTGACTTTTCCAGGTTTTCCAGGTTTTCCAGATCGCTGGGAACCCTGAAAGCCATAAAGAATTAGATGGAGCCCAATGAATTGGAAGAGCCTAATTTATAACTCAATCCTCCCTTTAACATAGGAGCTTAACGTAATTATTTTTAACCGGGTGAATCAGAAAATTCTATGAGGTCGATTGTCGCTTCAAAGTTGAAATAAGGAACTGCTTTATATGATGGGAAAGATGACCACGCGGTTAAATCTTACATTTTATGTTATAAAACGTATGCAGGAAGGGCTTAAGAACGAAAATCATTTTGGGTCTACTATGCTACCGTGTTAAGGCAGAACGACGTGAGAAAATTCGAGAGTTGCCAAATTTCCCCGAATAAAACATGTATATCTGAAGAAAGTTGTGCATATTTTTCCTTGAAATTTTAAGACTTCTCAGATAAAATTACAAGCAAAATCCTCTGAAAAATCGGAGAAAAAATAACCAGATTTTCCCGAATATTTGTGATGTTTTGAGGGAAATGTGGCAACGCCTGGTGACTTATACGGCATTTTTGCTTAGCACGGTAGTATGGCTCGTGAGACCGCGGTAAAAAGTGTCGGCGAGGCGGGGCAGCGGCGTAAAACCCTCGCTTTTCGATCTGAAACGCGAGTTTTTTGTTCCTAAATCCTCCATGTACGCTTCATAATTAAGCAAATGGAGGATTTCACCGCGTAGCCTCATTTTCCTCACCCTCACTGTTACTCCGCGAGTTTGCTCCTCTCCCTTCTAACCAATGTTATTTTAGCTGCGAACTTTGAGGCCAACGAATGGCCTTTACAAATGCCTCTGCTCGCTATTTTTGCATTGATCCTTTTTTTTTTTTTTTTTTTTTTTTTTTTTTTTTTTTTATCACGGGCTAAACCCTACTATACCCATTTACAGGGATTATCCGAGTCAAATTTTTGAAATTTGTGCAACCCTAAAGTCTAACTGAATCAGTGAGTTCGAAAACACACCAACTCGGAAAAAAAAAATGTTCAGGAGACACCTAAAACTGCGCAGCGGGCGAAGAAGTTAGTTTAAGAAAAACCTCAAACAAAAGGACAAGTACTTAGAGACTTTGTAAAGCACCGAGTTGCAATCGATACACCATGTTTAATGACAGAGAATTAAGCGTTTAAAAATTTCCGAGTGGGTGTGTTTTCGTTTCCACCGACTTTCAGATCAGATGGTCACCCGTTTCCCTTGAAGTGGCCAAACATTGGTATTTCCAATGAAATACTTCGATTTTCCCCTTTTCCCGTCGCTGTTTCGAGCACTTCCGATTGCAATTTCGAAATTTCCTTTTGCGTGCAGATGGTTCTATCCATAAGTGTTACTAAACCGTAAAAAAAGTGAAAATCGAGAAAAACCCGAGTTGGTGTGTTTTCAAACTCACTGATTTAACTAACTGCGTCCTCAATTCTACGGCCAAATTTCCTTTGGGAAAAATTTAAAGTCATTATACTGATATTAAAAATTTGGGAGACGGAGGGGTCTAACTGCGTTGCAACGTTTCAAAATATCACCTCACAACTCATTGTGTATTAATTAACGATTGTTGACTTCAAATTGGAAAGATCAGGAAACTTCAGTGAAATCAAACAGAAACTATTCAAAGAATATCGACGCAAAATAGCAATCCTGCTTGTTAAATAAATATTTAATTGCTAAAAAAAAATTTGCAACGTTGCAATGCAGTCTTAAGGACTCTGCCTCTCACCCCCTCTACGTCGTAATGGTAAAAAATTAGGTCCGTGAAGTGCAAGATCCTCCAACGATAGTTGAAACTTATGAATCAGTATGACCTTTAAAAGTCCAAATTTCGAATACAGATTTGAAAATATAAAGTAAGGCGGTCATCTTGTGTTCCATGCAGTGGTGTTATCTGCATGCACGCTAAGGAATCACTGCTTCCTCAAAGAAAGTCGTCAGTGAGTTATTCAGTTTCTATGTATCATTTACTTCAGAGACTTGAATGAAAAAACTACTGAGCCATCATCAAAATGTTCAGTGTGAGGCAAAATGTCAAGATACTTCTGAACAAAAATCGTTGAAAAGATAACTACTGCTACCTGATGTATATTTTTAGCCAAACTTGAAAATTGAAGGGGAAAAAGCGAAGTGTATGTAACTTTCCACACTCCATCTGTGTCAATTGCTGGTCTGCTTCCACTACGTTGGTCTGAAAACGCCATTGATTCCGTGTTAATGAGATCAAAATGTCGAATCACGTGGTTGGCACTGATTAGCTACGTGTGACGTCATCTACCGTATTTTTCGAAGGACTCTAGCCGAATTAATATAGGATGAAGAAACTTGACGTTTTGACAGATCTTATTATTTGTTCCGAATCGATAAGGCTCAAACATCGTTGCATGATTCTCGTATGTTCACAACTACTGACCAGAGTGGCGATATTTCCAAGTTATGTTGGGCGATTGCGGAGCTTTTCAAAATGTATGAAATACGACACTTGTTGAATGTTGATAAAATATATGAAAGTCGTGTTTCAAAATACAGTTTCTCAGACCGATGCCTAACAGTAAATAAAATAGTATGTATATCTGTCAAAGGCAAATAGTCAAATCAGGCATTTTATCAAATGCCTAGACATATACTCAAATTTTCAGAGTTTACGAGGTTTTTAACGTTTTCACAAAGACCTCTCTAATTCAATATTTTGAAACTAGAAATCCGTTAAAGTACATGTACAAACTGTCATTTTATTTCCGGTTCAAAATACTCCTCATAATCCTTCACCCGTCCAAATTGTGAGAACTTTTCATTATACGAAACGCCGCATATTTTGAGATACATTTGCATTCAAAGACTAGAAAAAAACGTATTTATGATCTTATGGAACATGTTTTTAAAGAGAATGCTTTTCCACGCGAGCAGAGATTTATTTTGTCTACAATTAGCAAAGTAATCAGAATTTCAGTCTAAGAAAGAATATTTGGATTGCATTTTGCATAAAGGAATCAAGAGCATTCCAATGTTGCTAAGATTGTGCAACTTTTTTTACCTTGGAAATAGAAACTGATCATCTAAACAAGTTTGATCTATACTCTCATAAACTATGAATTTAAGACGAAAATTACCTTCGTAAATTTAATTCTCTTCATGATTTCTATATTTTTTGCAAATAATTAAGTTGCCCAATCAGAGCAACATTGGAATGCTCTTGGTTCCTTTTTGCAAAATGCAATCCATTTAGCTGTTTGCCTAAGCATTTAACAAAATGTCTGATTTGACTGTTTGCCTCCGACATATCAAACCTTTTGGTCGAGCTTATCTTTTCCATCTGTTTGCACGGATATCAGTTATACGGATCTCCACAACGTACGAAAATGATGAACTTATCTGCAACGAGATCTACGGAACATTATTTTAATCATATTCGTGTCTCATAATTTCCTCACTAAAGAGGAAAACAATTAAAATACGAAAGCTTTGGAGCGCGCCCGTTAACGGGTACGCTCTTTGCGGCGGCTGTTGGCCCCCCGCTGTGCAATGTACCTTGTTGACTGGCCGCCCTGATTAATGCTACCCTGCGCCATTTTGTCTGTCATGGGAATGTGGGTGATTTGTGGGTTTATTTTAAACTGCATGTGTTTGCTCGGTTGAATGTTTTGATCGCATTGTAATGGACAACTCTGATCTTTAGTAAGACTTAATTCAAAACCGAGATTTTAAATTACGGCAAATAGATGAAATTTGGCAACATCAAATTATCCGTAAACGGTTTTTTGCGCGGCATGGCGGCCTATAGTATATTGCAAGAGTTGAAGAGCCTTAAAACTTCAATTGATCGAAGTTTTAAAAATACCTGGTGTGTGCAAATTCAATATTGGGGCGCCTTCAATACGAGGGATACTTCCAGCTTTGCCGGAGAGCTAGTTTAGTTGCGTGACCTAACTTAACCCAACCTGACTCCGTTGCGATCGGTGCCCGAGCTTTGTTTGGCCGACCAGCAACATTCGGGGCGCCTTCAACTCGAGTGATACTTCCAGCTTTGCCGGAGAGTTAGTTTAGTTGCGTGACCTAACTTAACCCAACCTGACTCCGTTGCGATCGATTCCCGAGCCTTGTGTGACCGATTAGTGACATTCAACTTGGGTAATTTCAATTACTGCGAAAACAATACTTGTTTCAACATTCCGGAATCACTATTTATGTAATATTTTTTAAAAAGAAACCCATTAAATTGCTTTCCTTAAAGTTCTCCATGATTTGAAATTCCGGCTCCCGTTCTATCGATTTTTGTGAAACTTGGTAACAGAGGCTACTTTTTGACGGAATACTCGAATTTTTCGTCCAAATTTCAGAATTCCAAAATTCAAGCGCAATATTGACTTTTCCAAAAGTATGTGCCCTTGCAATTAGGAAATGTATTTACATTCTGTTCAGTTTCAAAATCAATTTACCTCTAGCTAACCTAACACCTTGATATTAATCCGCTCTTCAGCACAACGAACTGCTTAAGTAGAATTGCATTAGTTTGGGGTGCTTCTGTTTCAAACGTTTGCCAGAGTGAAATGAAAAGTTCTTTCGTATAGAGAATGATTCAAGAACCACGCGGAAGTTTTAATAATCGCACATTCTTCCGTAGATAGATGATATAGGAGTGACTTTCAGACTTCCACTACATGCTTATGGTGACTTTATTTGTTCCTCATAGGTATGACCATCTTTCCGCCTCATCAACATTTTGGAACAGCCCCATTCCTTGGTGTTTAGAGTGCGAGTTAACACGCATCTCCTGAAATGAATGCTTCACAGTTTCCATTCCCTTAACGTGCTGAAATCTCACGAAATATCTGACGGAAATTTACAATCATTGATACGTTTTTTTCGTTACGTGCCATCCTGGACTGACCCATTGTCTGTACGAGTGCAGTATGTGCTTCCCGGATCGAGACCTGGATATTGACGTTGCATCGATAAATCAGAGAGGATTTCGAGTCGTTTTCATCCGTAAAAACGTGCAACAGAACACGATGGCGGGCGGAGGAGTGTGTGGTGTATGTGTGTGTGTGACCGGAGGAAAACGAGGAGAAGTGAGGAGGAAGTAAAAGCGCTTTCCACAGCTCTTTAACATATAAATTAAACGAAATATATTGTCCTGTTCGAGCCCTGCCCTCTTAACCTTCTAAAAGTCGAAAATAAGCTGCTCAAAGAAAGCGGACTGAAAACAAGTCAGAATTTACGTCTTCTTCCGCTTCCGCCTGCTCCCCGCCCCCGCCTCCTCCTCCTCCGCCCACCCCGCCTACCGCCCGCCGCAGACTCGGGGCCCTCCCTTCGATCCTCGACCCTTTCGAGACAACTCTTTGACTAATTACTCGACACACGGGCTGGAGCTCATATTAAAAATTAACGGAACCTTTTTCGCTCACATCTGAGGGAGGCAGCCCGTCCTAAAAGGCATTTAAAGTCTCGACAAAAGGCCCCAAAAAGGCGTGCATCCGCTGTGACATGCTAGTCAGCCGTCCTAAGGAATAACGCCATATGAGCTTCCGAGCTTTGCCAAGTTGCTTTAGATGAAACACGAATTCACTGGAAAACGGTTTGCTACTCTGCCGTGCTTAGGAAAAACGCCGTATGAACCTTCAGGCGTTGCCAAATTTTCTCTGACAAAACACGAATTTCCTGTGAAATATATAAATATTTTCCTTCCAATTTTTCAGATAATTTTGTTCGCAAATTGACGTAAAGTTCCTGAAAATGTCAAGGAAAAATATTAATAACTTGCCTCAACAATAAACATTTAACGAAAGAAATGTTGCAACTCTCGAATACTCATACGGCGTTCTTCCTTAGCACGGCAGTATTATTCAGCCAATTTTTCGAAGCATTTAAGTTGCGATTGTCTCTCGAATATCCGATGATTTCAGGAGAAAATAATCGTACCTCTCCTTGGAAGTTAATTTTATATTGGGGGACATTTGGCAACATTCTAGAATTATACGGCATTATTTCTGAACAAGGCAGCTTGGTTTCATCGAACTCCCTTGGACGCATCTTCGTGAAGGTACGCCTAAAACAGAATATCAGTAAATCCCGAACTTTTAAGGGATCTTGGTTCATTACGAACTGATTTACAGAAGTGGCCGCAGAAGTTTAGAATCGGAATTCCTTGACTTTTAGTGATTCTTTCAACCGGTTATAGACCTCTCGACTCCAAATATAATGCAGGAAACTAAATAATGGTTTCAAGATTTTCGCATCCTGCTGTTACGTATTTTTACACATGCGGAAGTTATGCGACGCTCCTCGTAAAAATTTGCCATTTTTTTAAATGGAAATTTCTCCTTACTTAGGAGACATTTTGCTTCTTTCCCTGACTTTTACTTAATCAGTTGTGACTCTTAGTCTGAAAAGGGGACTTCTCGGCTGCTATCTTTCATCCGTATTACACGGGATGAAATTGAAACAGTTTTGAGACCGTTGAAAATAATTCATAAATTCAGCATCGAAAACAGTCTTGGTGCCTTGTGTTGCAACGTAAAGAGAGGTTCAAAGTTGTTAGGCCGATGGATGCATCACCATGTCCATCCATTTCCATCTGAACGATCACTACCTTCAATAGGATTTTCAATAAAACCGCTTTCAATTGCAACCGACTGGCTCGCTTTTTTCAGGCAAAAAATGAAAGTAACAATTGCTTCTGTGGTTTTTATTCCATGGAGATGAAATACTGTGTACAATGTGAAGAAAGAAAATAAAAGAATGGTAGGTATGAAAAATGTTATCAAACCTAGATACGGAAACAATTAATCCGATGGGACATCCAAGGAAAGTAAAGACCGGTGACTACACTGATACAAGTCGGCAACACTGTTTTTCTTTAAATCTAATAAAAATATTGATTTTATGTGCGACGAGGTGTCTTACCGAGAATCGATTGTTTTACATACATTCAAATTGAGGAAATTCTGTGTTGACAACTTTGAAAAATGGACCAGGGAATTACGGGTTCGGCAAGGAACAAACGGAATGAGAGAAGGAGCGGAGAAAGGAATTTGAGGATGGGCCGATCAAAGATTAGAAAAAACGTTCAATTTGTGTCATCTTTATTCCCGTTTGTGACTCCATGAAGGGGTGTTGTCTTGACTCTCAGTATAAAGGGACTCTAATTACACCCACAGAACCTTCTCTTGCAGTCTGGCCGCACAAATTTTCGTATAGACGGAAAGACTCCACATTTTTCAGAAAGTTACTCTCATTTAACGCTCCATGAAGGCACCGAGCTTCAGAGGAGAGTTTCAGATACGGGCCGCCACCTTCCTCTCACTCGCATCTCCTGCACCGTTAAACATGCAAAATGAAATTAAAACTCCGCTCAGCGCGTAGGCGTCACTACTCATGATGCGTTCCAACCCCCCCCCCCCCCCNACAATCCATTCCACGCGTCTTCCTGAATTCTCGTCATACCCCTTTTCCCGTGATAGCGAAGAGAGCGGTAAGTGGATTTCCGTATGAGCCATGATTAGCACGTGTTTTTACGTGTCTCGAGGGTCATCCCAGCATGCACTTACGGCAGTCTTCGCTATCACGGCAGCCGGCACGAGCTACGCCTCCGAACAAGGCTGCCGTGTTACCGAGGAGAGCGGTAAAGCCCGAATTCTCGAAATCGAGTTTCCTGCAAACTTCGACTGATCCAATTTGAATGAGCTAACTGATTCGGTTAGCACGACAAAATACCTCTTTTTGTGTAAAATAATAAAAAAAGGGGAAAAAAGTCACGAGGAAGCAAATTGACGTCATTATAGAGAGCGAAAAAACCGTGATTCCACATTCTTCCTAAAACAACTGCATTGACTGCTGTCTTGAGTAAAATGGGGAAAAAAAAAAAAAAAAAAAAAAAAAAAAAAAAAAAAAACCAAACGTTTGGCCATTATGGTTTTATATTTCAATGTGAAGGTTAGCAGCGGCATTTTTTTCAAGTGAGGAAGGGTCGGCCGCCCTTTTGGACCCTAAGAGGGTTATACTTTAAGCGAATTTTACTTAGAGGTTCTGGATCTGTAGAAACAGATTCAGAAAAAAAATTTTGAAAATTTGAAAATTTGAAAGCCGGAGCATGCATGTGACAAAATTACCCTGATGTCTACTGATAATTAAAAAAAAATAATCTCAACGTTAAAAGCTTGTCTATAGATGACTACAGATTCCTAAACTCGAAGAGTGACCAAATAAACTGCAAAAATGAAAAAAAAAATATTTAGAGGTTCGGTACTATTTTTGTGTCCGAACCTCCAAGCTGTCATTCTATTTGAGTTCGGAACTTCCGATTCGGTGACTAACAAGTCGCAACGTTAGTGCGGGATTTTGGTACCACCTCGTGAGGTGGTTCTAAAAAAGGTTCGACCTGTCGGAAACCAACGGATCTGATTGGTCGAATCTGGTAACAACGGTGTACACAAGTGTTGATGATTGATGAGACAAACTGGGACAGAACTTACCAAAGAGGTTCGGAACTTCAAATAAAATTCGCTTTTTGACATGATGCACATACTCTTCCTACACAGGTTCGCCAAAAAAAGAGAACTGATTGAATGGAGATGTTGAATGTGTGAGGAATTTGCGATTTGACTATTAATTGGACTACATTTTGCAATTTGGAACTATAAACTCTAGCCCGGTTTAAAAACAACGTATGTGCCATTAGTTTCCCTATGCACATAAGTATTTTTCCAGAAGAGCCAGAATTTATAGTTCCAAATTGAAAAATGCAGTCCAATTCTTACGTAAAAGTTTGCGAGAAACACGATAATGCCACTGGTGTATACTTTTTTTTGCGTGGCATGGTGGCCTATGGTGGTGTATATTGCAAGAGATGAAGAGCCTTAAAACTTCTATTGATCGAAGTTTTAAAAATACCTTGTGTGTGAAAATTCAGTATTGGGGCGCCTTCAATTCGAGGGATACTTCCAGCTTTGCCGGAGAGTTAGTTTAGTTGCGTGACCTAACTTGACCTAACCTGACTCTGTTGCGATCGATTCCCGAGCCTTGGGTGACCGATTAGAGACAATAAACTTGGATACATTCAATGGAGATGTTGCATGAGTGAGGAATTTGCGATTTGACTGTTGATTCTTATGTAAAAGTTCGTGAGACACACGATGTGGCCACTGGTTTTTTCTCTGAAATCAACTCCCAAGCTCAAAAAAAGCTCTCAAGGTGAGGCCAAAATGGAGGGGATATCCCAGGCTATCCTGAGAGTCCACATCTACATCAAGACGAACTTTCCATGCAAAGATAGGGAGCAAATACATTGAAAGGGCTGCCACTTCATTTAGGGACTCTAAAACTGAATACACGGCATCCCTGCTAGTGTATTTGCTTTCTATCTTTGCATGGAGAGTTTGTCTTGATGTAGAGATGAACTCTCAGGATAGCGTGGGCTATCCCCTCCATTTTGACCTCAAGTTGAGAGGTTTTTTTGAGCTTGGGAGATGGTTTCAGAGAAAACCAGTGTTACCATCGTGTTTCTCGCAAACTTTTACATAAGAATCAACAGTCAAATCGCAAATTCCTTACACATGCAACATCTCCATTAAGCCTCTTTTCCAGACGCCGCTGGAGCCATTTTCTCTCGACTTGATTTTTGCACTTTCAGTTCTCACGGGTAAGACGGCAGCAGGACTTTTGGCTCGCCGGTCGTGGGTTTTTGACAGAACTTACCAAAGAGGTTTGGAACTTTAAATAAAATTCGCTTTTTGACATGCCCATACTCTCCCTATACAGGTACTCCAAAAAAAGTGAGCTGGTTGAATTAAGCCTCTTTTCCAGGCGCTGCTGGAGCCATTTTCTCGTGACTTGATTTTTGCGCTTTCCGTTCTCATGGGTAAGACGGCAGCAGGGCTTTTGGCTCGCCGGTCGTGGGTTTTTGAGCTGCGCGACTCTAATGTGATTATTCGGATCCGAGCCCGGCGCGCGGGATGGGCCGGTGGATGCTGCTTCGCCGGAGCATATTCCACCCTCATTAGTGGACGAGGAGTCAAGCTCTGCCGTGCTAAGGAAGAACGCCGTAAGAACATTCGAGAGTTGCCAAATTTCCTTCGATAAAATGTTTATTTTTGAGGAAAATTATGAATATTTTTCCATTAAATTTTCAGAAGTTATAGATCGAATTACAAACAAAATTATCCGAGAAATTGGTAGGCAAATATTCAAAAATTTTCCTGAAAATTAGTGATTTGCCAGGAAAAATTTGGCACCGCCTGAAGGTTCATACGGCGTTCTTCCTTAGCACGGCAGAGCTCCTACTCGCTTCCTCGGCCGATCCTAGATTCCCTTAATTCCGACGTTAATCAGGTCTGAGGGTCTCTTCGTCGCGCGTCGTCTCGCGCCTTGCATTCAAAATGACGTTATTCGCGTTTTCGGAACTTTCTCCCCCACTTTTGATTTTTTTGCTCGACTTCCGCGGTTTTTTCTCTCCTTTTTGCCTCTCTAATTTAAAAACACACTGACTGTTCACAAAAAAGGGACCTCACACAGTGCATCAAGTCAATAGGAGAGGTCGGACAAAATTTAGAAACTTTAAACGCTTATAACTCCATTAATACAAAACTTTGAGGTTCTAAACGTGATGCTATTGGTTTTCTCGTGAAATTTTCATTTTCAAGCACCCCTTACAGATTAAATCGCGACGTCATGTCAGTGCAATGGACCACTAGACAAGGCACGAATTTCAGCCCTCTGATACATGATTGTTAATCAAAATTTCACGTAAAACACAGTGCGCACAACGTAAATCACCGAAATTACCTCCTTACGAAGATATTCAATAATTCTTGATGCGTGAATTCAAACCACCCGCTTATGAAAGCTCAATGCTCTACGTGATTCACATCGCGCGCTAAACGTTATCATGACAGTCTCTGCGATATAAAAATCTGGCAACCTCAATCTTGACGCTTTGACTCAGCTATAGCAAATTACTTATAGTTTGAAAAACACATGGTGGGAAATGAACATTGCTCGATTGAAAAGCTTGTTGAAACCATTGTAGTGCGCGATTTGACTCACGTAGAGTTTTGAGTTTCTTGTGAGCGGGCAGTTCAAATTCCTCGTAATCAATGTGAAATAAAAATGTTAATATCTTCGTTTGGAGCTCGTTTCATTAATTTTCGTTGCGCGAATCGTGCTTTACGTAAAATTCTGGTTAAGGAACATGTATCAGATTGCTTAAATTCGTACCTTGTCTGGTGGGCCAAATACGCCGAAGTGGGTGGAAAATCGGAATTTTGAAGTTCAGACGGAAATCTCTTCCTCACTCTTCTGTTTTCAACCATGATCTGATCAGTGACGATTCTTGAAAGTTGGCAACACTGGTTTTTCGTCCATTTAAAAGTATGTGAAACAATCGATTCTTGGTGAGGCCGCTTGCCTCACCTAAAATCGATATTTTCAGTGGATTTAAAAGGAGGAAAACAGCGTTGCCAACTTGCAAAATAGGCACTGAATCTGATAGTCTTGGATCTTACTACTTTCAACAAATGTTAGATAAAGACGCATTGACTCCGAAAGAGAGATGAGTGGAAGAAGAAACAGGAGAGGAAGAGAAAGAGCAACAAAAAATGTTCCTAGTGTTCAATATTTTAGACGTAATACCTACTTCGTCTTGTAAACTCACCAGATACGATTTCGGGGCGCTACTCATCTTGAACCGCAAAAAGTGAGTAAATTGATGTCGAGTAATAGATGACTCACCTGAAAACAAAAGAAAAAATTATCAGAAATAGAATCAAAAAAATTACTAGTTCCCATAAACAAATGAAACAAAAGTAGAAGTCACTTGAAAATGAATTAAAGTTCACTTGCATGAATGTAGGTAAAGTAAACTCAGTGTTATTAGAGATTCCCGTGTAAAAATTAGCATAATGCAGCCCCTAAACATTATATTGATTCACACTTTAACATCCCTTGAATACCTGCTATTACAGCTAAGTCACCGAGAGACTGCACACTGGATGGTGAGGGAGTATACGACTACTTGCCTACGTCACGAGAACCATTACGGCTATTGACATGCAATTTGGACCACAAAAATACGAAGTCGAAATCTTGATTGAGGAGGCCATGACCCGCAGGGCATCTTGAAAATGTCCATACGTTGAAATCCATTTCAAGAGGTTCTTTTTCTAATTTAAAATATGGAAAACGTAAAATTGACACGAACGGGTCATTAAGGCTGGGCTCTCTGCATCACCTGCAATAGTCTAGGTAATGCAGAAAACACTCGGTATTCTTCCTTTTGAGCATTTCAGATTCGATTCCATCCCTCCACTTCCTCATTTAGCGCCTTGTGCGCCTTTTTCCAATTGGAACGAACTCTCGAACCGGTTTCAGCACCATGATATCTGCCATTCTTAGTGCGTAACTATACCAAACTCGGGACCACGGGCTACTCCTGACCGCTTCGCGATCCGCCTCGCGCCACAGGCGTTTCGCGTTACGTGGTGAATGGCAGGTTTGGCATCCATGATCTTCCGTAACGTCTCGTTTCAGACGCGATCCCTTCTAAAAGTACCAGCTGCATTCTACGATAGATCTGCGTCTACGCCGAAAACAATAATGCTAACTTAACATTCTGGATGTAAAAAATTGTGCGACAACTGACAAAACGATGAGTTAACCGCCACAGCAGTTACTATAGCAATGTCAAGATGTAAAGCTAACTGCTGTAGCGCTTATCTCAGTGTTTTGTAAGTTTTCGCACACTTTTTAACGTCCAGAATGTTGAGTACGCATCCTTTTCTTTTCGGCGTATTACCTCTAAATCCTCCTAAGTCTGGTGGTTCATCGGAATCATATGAACGTATTTATGCTTGATAGAACAATGTGCAAATGAATTGCATTAAAAGGGAGAACATTCATGGAATTTGCGTGATAAATAGCTTTTCTTGATTCGATTCGCTTTTACACGGTTCCTTTTAGCACACGCCCAGTGCACTCTAGTTCTTTGGGAGAGACCTACGCATGTACAGAAAACGCCTTGTTCGACGTTGAAACATGACGTTTGATCTAAAAGATCCTAAAATGAATGTACGCCTCTATTAATTTAGCGCGCGCTCGTTTTGGGAAACATCAACGTTGGGCTGACGTTGAATACGAATAACGATGAAAGGACGCACCTCAATTGTAAAATCCCGGCAAAGGCCAGCATTTCCAAATTAGTATGATATATTATTAATGGACGGCGTAATGCGGAGCAGTGATTGAAAACGTCCGTGATGAGATTACGAGCGGGACCTGGCTCGAATTAAATTTTCATCGCATCGTTTCGTTTCGCCGCCGAAGAATGTCAATTTTTGGCTGAGGAGAATAAATAAACTGCTCCCCGTCGATCCGTGGATAGGCCCTTTCTGCGAAAAGCGCGCGGCGCACAGTGGATCGAGTCAATTGGAGAGGTCGGACATTGTTCAAAAACTTCAAAACAACATATCGACGGTGAAACTACCAAACCACGTATCTCGGTTTGCGACGTCGCAGACTTCCTGTCATACTTTATTTTTTAAATGAAAAACTATTTAACGTCCAGCCTTGAAAATTTCTGTGATTTTTCCTCTTCGCACGGAGAAAATTCTGTGAGAATTTCAAGGAATGATATTGATTTGGTCTACTTCCAAAAAATAAAATGTGAGCGTAGATTTTTAAACACCGCAAACGAGATACGTGGTTTGGTAATTTCACCGTCGATATCTTCAGTTATATGGAATGTTGATGTTTTAAAAGTAGTTTCAATGGTTTTCTCGTAAAATTTTCTTGAAATAGCACCCCTAAAAATTGAAGTTATGACGAAATAAACTTAAAATTTTACAATTTTTGTGAAATATTTTATGTCCGACTTCTTTCAAAGACTCGTTTCACTGTGTGCCGCCGCGCCGCTCCGCTTAGGCCGCTCTCGTTTTATTACGGCCACAAATTTCCGCTCGACCACATTGTCCATGCACGCATCCGCTTATCCTCGGTTACAGCTTGATTTATACCCGGTCCTCGACTCTCTGTAATTAAAACATTTTCAATTGTGTCCCTTCGAATTTGTTACGTTAGGGACTCGTCAGTGCAGGGCCTAGAGTAACCATATTACGGGCAGAGGCGGATCCAGCAATTTGGCAACACCGGATTTCCTCAATTAAAACCTGTGTTAAACAATCGATTCTTGAGCACCTGGCTGCTGTTAGTGCTGAGGAAAAACGCCGTATGAGCCTTCGGGCGTTACAAAATTTCCCTCGATAAACCACGAAATTTCAGAAAAATTTTCGAATAAATTTCTTCTAATTTTTCAGATGATTTTTTTCGCCATTTCACCTAAAAGTTCTGAAAATTTCAAGGAAAAATGTTCATAAATGAACATTTGTGAACATTGAATGAACTTTTTAAAAATGAAAATTTTACAGAAGAAAATTTGGCAACTCTCGAATGTTCATACGGCATTCTTCCTAAGCACGGCAGTGCAAGAATCGATACATTCCCACAGATTTGAATGGGGTGAAAAAATGTTGCCAATTCGATGGAAACTTTTTTAAGGAAACCCCCTGAATTTTCATGGTTTTAAGTCGATTTTTCCCACTGACAGTTCCACGTTTTACATACCGCCGGGAATCCTGAGATACTCAACATTTAAGCACGCAAATCTCAGAAAAAAGGGGGTGCGGATCTCCGACTCGCACAGCGGTCAAGTTCAGGGATATGATTTAACCTCGGACCCTCCAGCCCACCCCCCCCCCCCCCCNCGGGACCCGACTCTAAACACAATCGTGGGCGAGGTGAGGACGAGCGATCCGAACAAGCTCGTTGCAACATAAATCAATGCAGGTTTAAATCAAGTTATGCAATGTAACGGTTCGTTTCCCGCCGTAAGCCAGGGAGCCGGTCGTTCCGCATTTTGACTCCCCCTCTCCCCCCCTTATTTTCCTGGAGCCCCCCGACTCCGTTCCCTCGTTTCCTGTTCAGACATTTATGGCGGGGAATATTTTTTGGGGGAAGGGTTTACTGGTCGTACCGATCCCTGAGCTGCGGTTCGGGAGAACAGCTGGAAAAATTAGCTACGCTTTTTATGTGAGGCAAATTTTTGTGAAATTATGGCCACGAGTTGAGATGATAGAAATATCGATGGCTGAATCGAAAAAGTACAATCAAACAATATGCCGGGACGTACTGTATTCCAAACATATCACCGGTGCAGTTTACCCTGTGTTTGAATTTCACCTAACCAATATTATATACATGGTTCCAATGGACGTATTTCTGCCAAACGGAACTACTTGCATTAAGAGATGAGCCCTGAGACCCATAAGAATATCTGCATAACAGGGCTCACATCATAAAGCACATAGTTCGGTTTGGCAGAAATACGACCTAAATAGAAATGGACCGCGTTTAGCAGAAAGGAACAAAGCCACATCAGCAATTGCCCAATTTAATGGGGCAATTTAATTATTGGCGTAAAAACGGTTGTGCGGATTTTTGTGCAAATTTCCGTGAATTTTCTGCATAAAGCGAGGCAAATTCCTCAACATTTTCGAAAGCATCCACACAAACTTTCTCTCGTAAAAAATTAAATTGCCCGGTTAAATTTGGCAATAGCTGATGTGACTTGGTTCCTTTCTACCTAACGCAGTCCAAATGTGAGGTCTCGTGTGGTTACGCTCATCTGAGGACAGGTAACGTAAATCATAATTTACGAGGGTCCGCATCTCAGTTGGCAATTATTCCTCTTCATGGTCAAAAAGTTTTTTGGGCAAAAGAATTTATACTTCTTTCATAATTCTAACATCAAAAAATTAACAGATGAAGTTTGAGCAAAATTACAGCGGGAGGGAATAGACTGAAAAGGAGAACGGAATCTTACTTATCGATGAGTAGGTGCACCTAAATAGAGACAAAGCATAGATACCAAGTAAATTCTTCAGATTCAACTTGAACTAAAGTTGAAAACGATGAAAAGAAAAAGAAAAGAGGAAGTAACCCAAGGAAAAAAGCGGCAGCAGAACAATGAAAAGTGCGGACTTTTCAAGGGGCAGAGCAAGTAGTTCATCCTGATTCGGACTATTTGCGATAATCCAATTCTCGGAGAAACATGCGAGTTTCCAAACAACAACAGTGAGACGTTCAAACTAATCTTCAAATTTTACTTTCGGTTCTGTACAATGCAATTCACGGTTTCAAAGCACGACGAATCTTGTCGAGCCATCTAAAATATCGCAGTAGCTCAAAGGAAATCACTGATGTTCACGATGGTGTACAAATTACTGTGAATTTTCACATAAATATGAAGAAAAATTGTCTCGTAAACTGGGTGTTTTAAAAGCATATCTTTCACATCAGCAACTTCAATCTGAGATATTTAATATTTCAGAAAACGCTTGATCCCTACGTTGTGAGAGCGGACTTTAAGAAGAACTCTCTAAGACTTGATCTTTTATATTCTTTGTAAAGACATTATTAGCTTAAGTTGCTGAATGTCTCTAGGTAAATTACCTGACCAACTTACTAACTAACTAACTAACTAACTAACTAACTAACTAAATAACTAAATAACTAACTAACTAAATTTTAATTAATTCATATATATAATATTAATTCATATTATTTTTCTCATTTCTCATATTATTTTCTTTATTTTTGCTGGGAGGTTTGAGGCTAGCTCAGCTGAAAACTGTTCCTGAATAATTTTTTCCCAAAATTCGACTTGGTTCTCCTCCGTTCGATCAAGTTTGTACTAAAGGCCAAAGTAACAAACCACGCATCTGTGTTGCGACGTTGCAGACGTTTCATGCTTTATTTTTTCTTCAGAAAACTAGCCGACGTAATTTCTAGACAAATTCCTTGATTTTTCTTCTCTGTCAACAAAATATTCCGTAAGAACTTCAAATTGTAAAGTTGATTTGTTTCTCTCCGGAAAAATTAAATACCTAATAGTGGAAAATGTGGAGCATGGCAACGGAGATTCGTGCACTGAAAAAAAGTTACGGGTTATATAGACTTACCGTCCGTTCCGGGCTCAGAGGCCGAAAGTTCCGGGTGCTAGAGCCGTTGCTTCGATTTTTCCGAGTGCTAAGCCCGGAACTTTCAGCCTCTGAGCCTGGAATGCGGACGACGTATCTATATAGCCCATAAGTATGGCTTCCACAGCCGGAGTTTTTTTCCAGTCGGGGTTTCGTACTTTGGTCATCGACATGTCCCCAAGAACCGTACCTACATAGAAAAGAGTGGATTTTATTTGAAAATGTAAGGCCCTCACTGGAATAAAACACATTGGATCTAGAGTCCAGACTCTTGAAAACATTGACAAGAAAAAATACTCCTGATTCAATCGGATTTTTGCTTGGATCAAAACGAAATCCGCTTAAATTGAGAGGCTTGCTTCTTGATTTTAGCTAGATTCTGATTGAATCAAAAGTACTTTTTCTTGTCGATGTTTTTAAGAGTCTGGACTCTAGATCCGATAATGTTGTTTTTTCCAATGGCTGTAAGAGATTCCCCGGAAAGACAACATGAAACACATCGAGTAATCAGTGCCCTCCCCCGCGCGTTATTTTTTCATTTTTTATTTTGAAAAGTTAAAAAAATCCAGAAGAAAGAGAGGAGAGTCCGTAATTACGAGGCTTTGAATATCGGGGTAATCCCTTGTTTTGTTTGAGTTGCGCGGGCGCTCGCCGAGCGAAAGCGGCCGTTGCACAAAGGGCGGCGCGGTCCGGGCCGACGGCAACAAAGTAAAGCTGATACCGCTTCGATAAACTATGCGCGCGCTGGAAATGAGTTATGATTATAATGCGTACTTTACGTAAATATCCGTGACTTACTATCGCGGGCGCGATAAGGGCGCCACTTGTTTATAGGTTCGGCGGGATCATTCCCTCATTTACCATACAAAAACCAACGGGCTGTGTAAGATACGAATGATGCATGGTTCAGTTTTCAGCCGGGAGCCAGCCCAAGAGAGCCGTGGCTCCACCTCCGGCCTTTGATGCTCCAAGTCCCGGATGCGCCGATAATTGCTTGCCTAATGCGGCCGTCCCGAGAAAAAACGACGTATGAGCTTTTGAGTGTTGCCAAATCTCTCTCTGCAAAATATGCACTTTTCAAGGAAAGTCTGTACATCTTTTTTTTAAAGTTTCCGATGATTTGCATTAAATTACGATTAACATTTTCTCCGGATACGACATTAATTGCTTATCTAATGCGGCCGTCTAAGGGAAAAACGACGTATGAGCATTTGAACGTTGCCAAATCTCTACGCATTTTTAGGAGAGTTTTTTTTTTTTTTTTTTTTTTTTTTTTTTTTTTTTTTTTTTTAAAAAAAAATTTAGATGATTTAGATTATATTGTAATTATAATTCTCTTCAAATTCTCCGGATACGCCGATGATAGCTTGCGTAATGCGGCAGTCCCAAGGAAAAACGACGTTTGATCATTTGAATGTTGCTAAATCTCCCTCCGTACAGTATGCATTTTTTAAGGAAAGTCATAAATCTCTTTTTTTGAAATTTTCAGGTGATTTAGATCATCTTGCGTTTAAATTTCTCTGCATAATTTGAAGGAGAATATACACAAGTTTCACGTAACATTGTCCGGAGGCTTACAACTCATTTTTTTAGGTGTGGCAAATTAGTAAAACTGTCAAAAAACGTCCATAAAATCGATCAAAAAATAGAAACACAAACCAATCGACGTGACTCAATCGACAATCGTGAATCAACTCGATGAATCGACCGACGAATCCGTGAGTCCATAGAAAACTCCGTGAAGTGATCCACAAACCCGTGGACAGATCGAATTTAACGATCGGTTCACGTTGATCAGTTCGCGTTTTTATTTTTCGATGGATTCATGTCGATCGAATATATAACCCTCCGTAAATTTTTGTTCACTTATTACTTTCTCATAACTATATCACTTACAAAAGATGAAATTTGCTGTTCTAGAATCAACAGATGTACTCAAATCAGATTAGGCGAATTTTGAGGGAAAGTCGATTTCGAAAATGTGGCCGTTACTGTACTCTTCGGTAACACGCCATGCTTAGGAAGAACACCGTATGAACCTTCAGTTGTCGCCAAATTTCCGTTAGTAAGTCACGAATTCTCGGGAAAATTTGCATATATTTTTCTTTCAATTTTTCATATAATTTTGTTCGCAATTTCACCTGAAGTTCCTGAAAATTTCAAGGCAAAATATCCACACAGTTTTCCTTAAAAATAAACATTTCATTGAAGGAAATTTGGCAACTGTCGAAAGTTCGTACGGCGTTTTTCCTTAGCACGGCAGTACAGCGGTCCATAACATAGCTTTAACGCGTCGATACATCCCCCTCCACCCGACCTCACCCCCACACAATCCTCGCACGTAACCTCATCGACTTCTCACAGCCTCCTTCAATGTCTTGTCGATGGCACCTGTGGCAGTTACGAAAGGGGGAAAGAACCATTTCGGCAAACGCTAGCATCGTCTCGCTGAATATTTCATGATAACTCCGTACACTGCGTCGCTTGTTCCGCTCAGTTTGGCGCATCGTGTGGGTGATTTTGGGTTCGTTCTTATTTCTTTCCACGCTCCATCTATCGCTCCAAGATTAGTGGCGATCCTAGAAACTTGGTAAAACCAGGTTTCGTTCGTTTAAATATGTAAAACAATCTATATGTATCGGAACCTCACCTAAAGTCGATTCTTTGAAATGAACATTGGGCGGACAACAGTTTGACTGCTGAAAATCCATAACCTAGTCCCGCAACTCACTATTCCTGTGACAATATATAGATCATATTCGATAGTGGAGCGGTTCAATGTATCATTCAGTTCAAACCAATAGAACATAAGTTCCAACAGAAATTTTAGGATTTAAGTAGGGAAAGCTGATAATGAGAAAAATCCTGACAATTCCACCTTTCATTGCCATTTTACACACTTAAGAATCATAAATCTATCACAAGAAACCCGTTCCCTCGGATTATTCAATTGACTTTTCCCAATCAATATCAATATAATCTCACCTGTTTGATTATTGAATACGATCCATTGCAGTTTCGATTATTTGCAACTACGTGAAGCGATGCTTAGCCCTAATTTTTTTTTTTAAAAAAAAGCTCTCCAGGCAAAGTATGAATCAAAGCACTAAAAGACAAAGCAAATTCCTTATCATCGGAATGTTGCATGAGAGTGATGAATCATACGGTAAGTCTAGAACACTATGGAAATTCATCCCCGGGCGAAATATGAGCTTTTACAATTAACATTGATTGAATTAAAAAATACAAATAACGTAATTTGTAGAATATAACTTGCTGATAGCTCGCTCCTGAGTTGATTTGAAAACTTCCCGTTGTAAGAACCGTAAATAATATAAATACGTGGATTTTCAGACTCCTAGTTGTGTGATTCGTTTTTCTCTTGAAATTTTAAAGAAAAACCATGCTGTGTAGTGCTCAATTCCTACTTTGTCTAGAGGCTCATTCTGGTTCTGATGGTTACTCTTGAAAAAGTGAAGCGACAGTAGAACTTTTTTACATCAAAATACGAAGTTATTTTTGGATATTCCGGACCACATGTTTCAAACAAAATCAGCTTAGTAAGGATGGTCTCCATATCAGACGCAAGTACAGGCATTGAAATTGATAGACAAAGCTATAGACAAAGAAGACACAGGGAAATGAGAGCGATCCTATTGGTGACAGTTGGTGTTTGCCATGGACAAAGAGGGTAAGTAATGGACTAAACAGTAGCAGACCTATGAGAGACGATATGCTTAGTCCTTCATTTCTCTCCTATGTCTATTTCAACCATCCGCTCTCCCCTGAATCCTCTTTGTCATACTCTTTATCTATCAATTTCAATAATCAACCCGCGGCAACACCAGAGAACATCCAAAATAAGACCGTCTCTTTCTCTGATCAACGTAAGTTATTGTTTATACATACATACACGTCGCTTTACAGCACTCCCTCGCGCTCTACGACTCCTAACCTCCACTGCTCTCTTTCAAACCACAAATCTTGGGGGATTGAGCACCTCAACATTTCTGCTTCAATCCCGTCCCTCCAACCTTTCATTGGGCGCCCTCTGCGTCTTCTCCCAGGAGGAACCCAGTCAAGGACCTTCTTCGGCAACCTGTCTCCTGCCATTCTCTGGACATGACCATACCAGATGAGTTGTTTTGTCATAATGTCATGCACGATGGTCTGCTTGGCATCCATGATATCCCGTACCGTCTCATTCCTGACGCGATCATTTCTGGAAATACCAGCGGATCTACGCCAGAAGTCCATCTCTGTTGCCTCTAAAACCTCCCGGGTCCGCTGTTTCATCGGCCATACTTCACACCCGTAGGTTACTATGCTCTTGACAATCGCGTTGTAAATCCTCCTTTTGTTCTCTTTGGAGATCCTTTGGTCCCAAAGGACTCCATTTAACATAGCGATTGCCCTCCTACCCAGCATATTTCTCTTCTTGATGGCCTGGTCCAATCTTCCATCCTGGGTTAAAAACACTCCTAAATATTTGTAAATATCGCAGCTCCCAATTTGCCGCCCATCCTCTAATTCTATACTTTGCTGATTCCCGCCAACGGTCAACTTCTCGGTTTTGCTGACATTCACCTCGAGGCCCCATTTCCGATACTCAGCCACCAACTTTCGAGTCATGTACTCAGCATCATCTTGATCTTGGGCGATAAGTACTTGGTCATCAGCAAACCATAACGTGTAAAGAGTTTCTTCATTATTTAGAGGGACACCCATTCCGGAACATTTTTTCTTCCATTCACGCAGTACATGTTCTAAGTATATTTTAAACAAGGTGGGGGAGAGGCAACACCCTTGCTTTAGTCCCTTTGTTACATAAAAACCCCCCAACAAGCCCCCTTTACATTTAATTCTTGCGAAAGTCCCTTGATAAAAAAGCTTAATTGCATTAATTAGTCCACGAGTAAAATCAGATTTTTCCAAGGCCTCCCAGAGTTTCACTAAAGGCACGCTATCATAGGCTTTTCGCAAATCCACGAGTCAGTTATTGTTTATAATTGTCAAATTTATTCGGGAGAGGCTGCGTGAATAAAGTTTTTACCTCTGAAAATCGGCAACGCTGTCCGAGGCCCAGGTTGCTTTCATGCATCGCCTCGCTTACCAGGAACAAAATGAACTCTGTGGAACTTTGGGGAAGGACGAGAATTTCGTCGAAAAGAAAACCTCCAAGTCGTCTCGCGTCCTCCTTCTCTATCAAAGTGTGATATTAAATTCGTTGAGATTTCAGACGATGGATCAAAGAGATTGGAAGAGGAATATTGCAACCAAGTAGACGAGGAGAAACACTATAGCAGAGGATCAGGATCGGTGATGTCAAATCGCCGACTTCGAATTGGGTCCCCTAACTGAATCACTAAATACAGAAAGGGCACATGTCCAGAAAACAAAATTGTTCAGGAGACACAAAAAACTGTTTATGCCGTGGTAGATATTTTTTGGAAAGTCGTTATGTTACGACATAACGACTGACATAACATGTCATGACACGTTATGACATAACATAACGACTTTCCGAAAAATGTCTACCACGAAATAAACAATTTTTTTTATCTCCTGAACAATTTTGTTTCCTGGACATGTGCCCTTTTTGTATTTAGTGATTCAACTATTGAACGAGTAAATTTCTTACGCAGGAGAGCTAAACAAATTAGTAAAAAAAATTAAAACTTTTCACGAATTTTCTACAAAACCTACGCTTTCATGGAGTTTTGCAGAGCCTTATTTTATCGATATACCTGGCAATGGACCCTTACTAACCATGGTTAGAATAATCAAAATACATGATTTCTCGTTTCGTAAATTTTCTTTTATGGAATAACGTCTTTTCTCCGGTGGGAAGTCCTACTTGCCAAGCGTGAAAAAAATGCGAAATCCCTAGTGCGACGCACAGGAAAAAACGTGTCACATGAGAAAACACGATATTAGAATCGGACGAATTGCTCGGATAATACAATTTCACACATAGAAAATCAGAGCAATGACTCAATTAAAAATAAAAAAAAACGCAACTAACAGAAGTTCACAATTCAAAAAATACACAAACACAGTTACCAACATGTTTTAAAAAAAGAGGGCCAGACTAACTTCTCCCCCTTAACCGAAGAAAAAATGAGGTAATAGCGGCGTTACCCACATCGCTACACAGGTGCATCATTGGTTAATGAGCCATTGTTGCATCCTTAGCAACGAACGTCAGCAGAGCATCTCTCATGAGAACCGCAAAAAATCAGGTTCCTCGCGAAATATATGTACACCAATACATTTCTCTGATGACAAATAATGTTCACGCGTTCGGGAAAATATGCTTCCATTGTGTACCGAGCGACAACGCACACGAGAGTACACGAGAAATGTACCTATTCTATGAAATCGTGGATAATTTGGAAGCGCATTTCTTGAAAATTTTGACACACCTCCTGAGCGCGCTGTTTGATCCGAGTGCATTTCCAGAAACGCCTTCAAAATTGGGACAACAATTGTTCTCTTCTCGATACGCTCAATCCCAGTGCTCTTCATCTTTTTTGACTCCTCTCGTTTTTCTTCGTATTTATATTGTAATAATCTACATGAACAATTTCGAGGAAAACAAAGCGAGCGATACGTGCATTGCAGCCTTTTTACTCTGCTTCTATCTTTATCTTCCTTCCTTCACGCGAATTTTAAAATTCGGCTTCTTTATCAAGCTCTTCAGAAATTCCAGGTGCTGATAGTAATTGAGGACCATGCCGGAAGCAGGGCATAATAAGGGCGATTCTCGATATACTCGTGCACCCGTTTAAGAGTTTCATTTTTCCCCTCTTTTCTTCCGAACTACTAATGGATTCCAAAACTTCAGGTTGCATTTCAAAAGAGTAGCTTTCGGTTTAGTCAGCTGATCCACTTAGTTTGTTAGGAAACCATTTCAAAAATTCAAGTGCGCTTTTTTTTCTTAGAAACGCTGTATTTTGTACGTACGCCCTTCTTCTGACATCATCCTCGATATAATTTTTGACTTTTAAAGTGGCAGGACCGACATGATTGCGGGTGTGGGGGCGTTAATCAAATCGATCCGTCTTGGATTAGACGAAATTGCTGACATCGGTGACATCAGTGGGGCAACAGACTCATAGACTCATCGGAAAGACAAATTCGCAGAGCCTCTCATCAGATTCACCCGATTCAAGTCCCACTGGCGGGGCGTGCTTCGCAATGTATAGATTGATCTGCCATTTAAATCTATGAAAAAGGATCGATAAACGGGGTACTCGAAAGGAACACCATAATAATCGATTCTTCCCCATAGCTTCAAATGGGGAATTATGAATAATCGATCACTGCCCAGTGCGAAGTACTTCACGAGGTAAAAGGTAGATCCTAACAATGACTGCGATGAGCACCAACCATCCGTTTGGTGAACCCCGAGAACTCACGAGAAAATACGGATTCACTCAGAGGCAAGAGACCCTCCGCTTGCCATTTGGCGACAGGTGAAAGCTTTAACTTTCGGGAATGCAACCCCTCCTTACGCACAAATGTGAGGGAGCAACAGTGATCCCTCTTTAGTCGGCTGTTGACCTACCCACATGGTGGATGATGAGCCTCGGGTGACGTCATGAGCCAAAGAAGTCTCACTAACTTTAACCCTGGATAGACGATCAAATTCCCGAACCAATTCCGATCAAAGTAGCATCAAAGTGTCGGGAGTCATCAGTCTCAAACTCATTAATTTGCTTCATTTTAAAATGAAAACTTGGTAGGATTGTTTCCTATGGCAGGAAAATGATGAATGGAGGCACTCCATTCTGATCTTACTTTGAACAAATAAGTGCGGCCCGTCAAAAGGACCCTACAACAAAACGGCCAAATCGGCCTAAACACGGAATCGTACGATTTTCTCAGGGATGATAGAGGGTCTTCCCAGACACTCAAAACTGGTCATATTTTTTGCCTAACCCCCAGGGAAGAGGGGGGAGAGGGGGTCAAAGTCAAAACCTTTAAATTAGCATAACTTCTCAACGGTTTGTTGTAGAAAGATGATCTTGGTGTCAAAATTTCCAGAAAAATGAGAGCTTTCAGAATATGTGTATGAAATTAATTAAATTTTAAAATTTGACCCACTTTTGGGGCATTTTACAAGGTCCCCCTTTCGTAAATTTTCGTTTTTTTGAGATTTTCGGTTGTTCGGTTCGCACGGATCAAAACAAAAACAATTTCAAATGAAAGTAGAGCGTTTAAGCTTTAAAACAAGCCCAAGATGATCTTGGGGAAACGATTAGAAGCGGAGTTATGAGTCTTCAAAGTTGACGCGGCGCGCGGGAACCTTGTATGTTCCGAGTCTCAAGGTCACCTGCGCGCCCCGGATTGCCTGCAGGTCGCAAGTTTTTGTGTTTTTATGCTTCTGTAGGTCATTTTTAATGTAAATCATTCAATGAAGATAGTTTAATCAGAATTTTTTAATTTTACGGGAGGAGCGAGAGGGGGCTTAGAGTATCAACCATTATGTCCATCATACCTCATTAAACATTTGCTGACGATGACGATTCTGCTCTTATAATTTAGAAGAAACCATGGACCCTCAGTTCAAATATACATATGCTCCATACAGAACTGAATCATTTAGAAATTATAACCCATTGATACCAAATTTTGGGGTACCCCTAATTTTAAAATTTTTTAATTGAGCTATAAGCTACAGCGCTTGACGGAACTCACTTGGTAAAGCCAAATAGTTTCTCGTAGAAGCAGACGAGCTTTGAGCTTCAAAACAAGTCTCAGTTATTCTTGAGGGGGCTATTTGAAATGCAGTTAAAATTTTTTGACGTTAATGTGGTGTACCTCGCCGAAGGCCAATTGTGTAAAATTAAAAAATTCTGATTAAACTATCTTCATTGAATGATTTACATTAAAAATGACCTACAGAAGCATAAAAACACAAAAACTTGCGACCTGCAGGCAATCCGGGGCGCGCAGGTGACCTTGAGACTCGGAACATACAAGGTTCCCGCGCGCCGCGTCAACTTTGAAGACTCATAACTCCGCTTCTAATCGTTTCCCCAAGATCATCTTGGGCTTGTTTTAAAGCTTAAACGCTCTACTTTCATTTGAAATTGTTTTTGTTTTGATCCGTGCGAACCGAACAACCGAAAATCTCAAAAAAACGAAAATTTACGAAAGGGGGACCTTGTAAAATGCCCCAAAAGTGGGTCAAATTTTAAAATTTAATTAATTTCATACACATATTCTGAAAGCTCTCATTTTTCTGGAAATTTTGACACCAAGATCATCTTTCTACAACAAACCGTTGAGAAGTTATGCTAATTTAAAGGTTTTGACTTTGACCCCCTCTCCCCCCTCTTCCCTGGGGGTTAGGCAAAAAATATGACCAGTTTTGAGTGTCTGGGAAGACCCTCTATCATCCCTGAGAAAATCGTACGATTCCGTGTTTAGGCCGATTTGGCCGTTTTGTTGTAGGGTCCTTTGATGGTAGATGGTGACCATCAGTCATCAGCATGTCTACTTTGATCGGAATTGGTTCGGAATTTGATGGTCTATCCAGGGCTTTTGGTTTATTTGCAAAACGAAACTGCCAACACGTTGTTAACCATCAACCAAGTGCGTAGGTGAACAGTTGAGTGTTGAAGTCCCGAAAGTAAAAGCTTCACCGTTGCGAGATAGAAGTGTAGGGTCTCTTGTCTCCAGATTCACTGAATCGGATTCAGACGATTTATCGGATCCAACGCGAAAACACGCTTAAATATGGAATGCGGGCTCTAACGTTGAGCACCGCATACAGGAAAAGCAGGAGCTCGCAGAGGTGCATATTTGTTAATTTAAAACTTCGGTACTTCTTATTAACTCGACCCGCGCTCGGGCGAGTTTTTAAATCCGGAGACTCATCGATCAACCTGTATCCTATTCTTTTCCTGCCCCGCTCCACCCCCCTCCCCCTCGCCCTCCCGCCCGGCGGACTGCCGGTTCCTCGTGATGAATTTAGTTTGCGGACTTTATAAATAGTCCCTCGCCTCGTTCAGCATGGCCAAGGAATTGCCCGCCCGTCCGTTTACTGGCGGAGTGGTGGAGCGCCAATCCAGAAAATCAACACCGTCCGGCGCGGAAATCTCTCGCCTGAATCCGCGGAACTAAAAGCGAAACAAATTGAAATGCTTGCTAAGATGGTGTTCTCTTTGCGAATCGGAAAAGGTGAGAACATTTTTACAGTTTTTGAAATGTCATGTCAACGGGCCCGTTTAACATGCCACAGAATGGTGTTTCAATACATACATTAAGCCGCTTTTATAGCGCAGCCTCGCGCCCTGCGACGCTCAATCTGAATTAATTAATGTTTCAACACTGGTAAAAAAAAACCTCTTGGACCAATGCCGTGTTGCATTGACTTAAGAGTGCAGTTTCTTGTCGCCGGATTTAAGAGTCTTGAACTCTTGTTTCAAGCGAATTTTGCATTGATTCAATTCAAACGTGAACTGAATCAATGCAAAATCCGCTTGAAACAAGAGTTCAAGACTCTTAAATCCGGCGACAAGAAACTGCACTCTTGAACCATGAGGTTTTTTTTTTACTAGTGAATGTAACGCAATGTAATGTTGTGTTTCAATTGATGATTTGATATTTTACCTACCGAAGGCGGAGGCATGAATGATCGATGATCGATATATCCTCTTTTGAAGCTGTGGTAAAGAAGCGATTATTAAGGTGTGCGTTGCGAACACTTTGTTTATCGACCCTTTCTTGCAGGTTTAAATGACAGATCAATCGATACTCGCCAAACACGCCACGCCACTGTTAGATACTATTCAAAATTCCCATAATTTTTTCCCCTCGGGATACCTACGATCTAGGAGTCGTCCATAAATGAAGTCAAGTGTCCAGGGAGAGGGATCATAGATTGTTTGAATAACCCATTTAAGGAAGGAAGGAGTTGAGAGAGGACGTCGAGTAAATGGCCTACGTTTCACAATTTGGAACTATAATTTCTGACTCAATTAAGAAACAACGTAGAGACCATTAATTTTACTAAGTGCATAAGTGTTTTTACGGATGAGCAAGAAACAGACGTTCCTCATTGCAAAATGAAGTTCAAATAAAATATGTTAGAGAAATCTTTTTCATGTTTTCTGGAAATTCGTCTTTTGGCGTTCACGCCCTCCTTCGAATAACCCATTCACTTAGGCCCCTAGATAAACGCTAATTGAAATGACGAACATGTTCAAAGGTCATCGAAAAGCGGGGCGATCATTCTGCAGAATATTAAGCAGCTTCGGGGCCAGGCCACCATGACGTGCTCCTCTCGCAATTGGGGCACTGCAGTGCATCATTCCACCGCTTAACGAGCTTGTACAACATAAAATAAAAATAAAAAAAGTCACTCCTCTCCCGAGCATAGCCCTATGATTGCTCCCTTAATAGACTCCACGGTTCAAACCTTTCCTCACCTCAGTAGCCCACATAAAATTTAAGATTTGACAGCGAGTACCAGATTGACTACGGGCAGAAGAATATGAGTTAATGGAGCCTTCGTTGTCCATACTATAAGTGTGTGTGTTTATGTGGGGCCGTCCGTTGCAGATGCGGACCCAGCAATTTGGTAACATCGGATTTCCCTCATGTAAACCTATGCTGAATCATCGATACCTGTCGGAGCACCTGGCCCCTACGAGAATCGATACGATTACACGAGTTTAAATGAGGAAATTTGAAATTTGTCACATTTTAAATTTTAACTGGTGCTTGTAGAAGGAAATTCCACGAGGAAATTAATGGAGCCACTTTTAAAATTTTCAAGTTTTGTTTTGAGGGAGTCATCCTCTCTATTCTAATAAAATTATTTTTAAGACCTTCAATGGACGGGGTGAGGAAGGACACTATACACGGAGAAAAAAACTTCGTGCGTGGGATCCGAAGTTTAGATCATATGGATCTCAGAAGGTTTCAGATTGAGCATCTGAACACTTAAGGTCGAGCTGTCGAGGTTCGGATCACACATCTGAAACTTCAGTTCTTACATCTGAAGTAATTCGGTTTTCACATCCGAAAAACTTCGGTTCTCACAGATGAAGTACTTCAGTAGTAAGAACCGAAGTTTCAGATGTCAGACCTGAACTTCGACAACTAGACCTTAAGTGTTAAGGTGTTCAATCCGAAAACATCAGAGATCCATATGACGTAAACTTCGGGTCCCACGCACGAAGTTTTTTCTCCGTGTAAGACGGCCAAAAGGTCGAATTCCAAAGGAGGAATCAAAATTCAGAGTAAGGAGAAAGTCATTAAGAATATCGTCTGGCTATAAATTTTTCTTTGAAACATCGTTTTGTTATTGAACTAAAATGATTTGCTCATTAAACGCCAACGGTTGATTTCGACGAAATCGCTGGCTCCGCACAGCGGCCCTCTACGGGCGCGCAGCGTCCCAGGGGGTGGGCTGCGTAGCGGTCAGGGGGCAGAGCTCCCGAAAAGGCTATTAAAGTTTCCAAATTTTGTCCGATTTTCCCCAATGACTCGACGTTTCATCGTGCGTTTGCGGCAACGCTGCGGAGGATACGAAGAGGGTAAGACGGAAGGATGTCGGACATTTTCCCGGTGCCCGCAAGTCCGCTCAACGCGCTCGGCGACAAGCGAGTCGACTCATTGACAGGCTAAATTGACACGTCTCGCCGCGGTAATGAATGCATCCATAATTATTACCACTGCTCCTCGCACTCGGCTACAAAACTTGCGCTCCGCACCTAAACTCCCTTTGTTCCGCGGATCCCGCCCCCCCTCCCTCCCCCGACACGGCAAGCAGTGGAGCGTGCCGTAACTTAATTCCTTGCTCCCGTGCCCGTGACCAATATGAACAGTTCAACAACCAAAGTCGCAAGTTCGAATGATAATATTAACGAGAACTAAAGGCTCCCTAACATACATTCCCTGAGACGATTCGGTAGTGGATCGACACTGATTGATGATAGGATGAAAATGTACCTTCGCTTTCTTAATACTGCCGTGCTATATTGCCGTGCTAAGGAAGAACGCCGTATGAGCCTTCAGAAGTTGCCAAGTTTCCTTTGAAATCCCAGAATCCTTAATATGCTGTTTTTGATGCGAGCTAGAAATCGTAGTTCCTGATGGCAAAATGTAGTCCAATTGAGATAGCACGCCATTTGGACTTAGTTTTGCAATGAGAAACCACTATTTGAACGTATTTGTGGCAAACAGAACTGGGTGCATTATGAAGTGAGTCCTGTTGTGCATATATGTTTATGAGTCTCAGGGCTCAAGTCGTAATGCACATACTTCCGTTTGGCAGAAATACGTCCATTTCTAGCTCATCGACAATAGCTTTCTACGCGCATAAGAAAACTCATGGCACGTTATGTTGTCTCTGAAATGAGCCACAAATAATGATTCCGTATTGAAAAGAAGTCCATTTATGCCGCACAACAAAGAAGTCAAAATTATCACACCGGTATTTCTAGAGGTGATTTTTAAACACCGTAGCTACCCATCAGCGATGAGTGTACTTCGTTCCTTCATAATTTATCCATCCACACGGAGCATAAAAACAACCAGGGGTGAAACTTGCGTAAGGCGCGATACAACAGTTTCAGCTTTCGCGTGGCTCAAATTGCATCGCACCGGAATGAAGGCACTCCAGCCGGGTCGGGTGATCGGGTCTCGGAATTGAACGGAGTCGGATGGCGGCGGAATACTATGCGAAAAAGTAGACTCGAGCTGAAAACGACAACTTTATAGAGTCCCTGTGCTTCCTCCGTCGGCACTTTTCCGCATCATAATCACCTTTGCTACTTTATAACGAACAACCTATCAATGTAAGAAAGAACAGTTGGGTTTCCCGTTTCCCTTCGGCGCACACTGGGTCGAGTTAATAGGAGAAGGCGGACAAAATCTGGAAACTGTGAAAACTTTCATTTTCGAAAATATGAAACCAGAATAGTTTAAGAGTAAGTCCATCGGTTTTTTCGCAAAATTCCCTTGTAGAAACACACCTTGAAATTGAATTTGTGACAAAATCAACATCAAAATTCGAAGTTGTAGCCAAATATTTCGTGTTCGACCTATTGTAATAGCTTGTTCCCTTGTGCGGCGGAGAATGGCTGATTCGGTATTCGATTGCAAGAATCATTATTTTCTTGCCCTCTCCAGAAATAACAGTAAAAACGGCGATAAACTCCGACGACTTCCAGCATGAGAATCGGGATCCGATTCAATTGCACCTGCTTTTCCGCTCTTTCCTTCGCTTAAATTGAAGAGCACCCTTTAAAATCAGTAACTTCTCCGTTGCTCTTTTAGTTGCATTCCACCCGCACTTCTCCGCGTCCTCAGGAACTCGCGGTGAGTTTATTTCGTCCTTCCTGTTGTACAGCGAGAAGATGTTCGACTCATATTCAATATCCTCTCCGTTCTTGGACTGTTCTTTCTTTAATTTATTAAAATTTTAATTTTTTCGAGTGCAAGTGAGAATTGCTCAAGGAAAGACGATCTGACTTTGTCAATAGCTCAAATACAAGGAAAAAAGAGTATTGGAGAAAGACGAACTGTTACTCTAAAAAATAAACGTGAATTTTCTTCCCACTTTCAAGTGTGAAACGAAGGATTAGGATGGAGGCCTTTTTCAGCACGCACTGATCTTAAATGATCTTTTTATTCTAGGAAAGTCTAAAACATAGAACAACAGGCAAGTGAGTTACGACTTTTCCACCTTTTTTAGTTTTTATTAGAATTGGAGGGGCGGGTAGAAGTGTACTCCCAAACAGGAAAAAGTCGCGTTAGGGGATAATTTTGTCTTTGACGAACAATTGAGTTACCCACGTACTAGTGACACTTTCGGAACACGGAGGGCGGAAAATGGCGGCTGCCGCATTGAGAAAGAACGCTGTAAGAGAGTTTCAAAGTTGCAAAATTTCCTCCAATAACATATTCAATTATGAGAGAGGTTATGAATCTTTTGACGAATTATGACAAATACTGCGAAATCAGGTCTTCAAGCCATCTCAGATGAAGCGATGCAATATTTGCGAGCAAATTCTCCATTACTGCCGTGCTAAGGAAAGAACACCGTACAAACCTGCAGGTATTGCCAAATTGCCTAAAAACTCCTTCCAATTATGTCTTCTTAACTATCTGCCATATCTTCAATTGTCTGGGAATTTCACCAAAATGTGTCAGACAAAAACAGAAGAACGTCAGGGAATTTCATTTTCTAGAATCGGTGGCAACCCCGTAGAATCCAGAATGCTCGTAAGAGCAAGGATTCTCTTTACATACATAAAAACCGCTTTCATTGCACTCTTTGGCGCTCTGCGACACCCAGTCTCCGAAGTCCTCTATCCTCCCTTGCAAGTTTTTCCATAGCACGGCAGTATTGGAGAATTTGCACGCAAATATTTTATTGCTTCATCTGAGAGGGCTTAAAGAGCTGATTTCGCAGTATTTGTCATAATTTGTCAAATGAGTCATAGCCTTTCTCAAAATTGAATATGTTATCGGAGAATCCAGAATGCTCGTAGGATTAAGGATTCTCTTTACATACATAAGAGCCGCCTTCGGCGCTCTTCGGCGCTCTGCGACACTCAGCCGCCAAAGATCTCAATATATCCCTTCAGGGATTTGGCACTCCCTCATTCCGAAGGATTCTTTTCCTGTGGGCGGTCACACGTCGAGATAAAGTCACGGCCAATCGATCCGCGGTGATTTGCACCGTGATTCACGCGCTTTTCATTGGCCTCGCGACGTTGTTTTATGAGGTCACTCGGTGCGCTCGGCCCTCGGGCCGGTTCCCGGGGGCGTGCTTCCAGCGTCACAGGACGCTGCAAGTTATTGCGTGAAAGAAGCTTCGTTAGCAGCGAGACAATAGAATCGTTATCAATCATTAATCGGCGAGTCGGCGGTGTGTGCCCCGTAGGACGCCGCGGCTTTTGACTCGCGCAGATTCATAATTGAGCCGCGGGCCTTGAATGAAAAGTGCGGTTTGACCTTTCGGTTATTGATCGGACGGGGCTTTTCGGAAAGAGCTCTATCTCACGCGGACAGCCGCCGGAAAGGTTACTCCATTATTCCGCCGGTCTAAGAAAAAACGCCGTATGAACATTCCAATGTTGCCGAAATCCCTTTTACTAATCTGCCGTGCTAAGGAGAAACGCCATATCGACGGTGAAACTACCAAACCACGTATCTCGTTTGCGGTGTTTAAAAATCTACGCTCACATTTTATTTGTTTGAAGTAGACCAAATCAATATCATTCCTTGAAATTTTCACGGAATTTTCTCCGCACAAAGAGGAAAAATCACAGAAATTTTTAAGACTGGATGTTAAGTAGTTTTTCATTTAAAAAATAAAGTATGACAGGAAGTCTGCGACGTCGCAAACCGAGATACGTGGTTTGGTAGTTTCACCGTCGATATGAACATTCCAATGTTGCCAAAATCCCTTTCACTAATCTACCGTGCTAAGGAGAAACGCCGTATGAACATTCCAATGTTGCCAAAATCCCTTTCACTAATCTGCCATGCTAAGGAGAAACGCCGTATGAACAGTCTTATGTTGCCAAAATCTCTTTTGCTTATCTGCTGACCTAAGAAAAAACACCGGGTGAACAGTCTAATGTTGCCAAAATCCCTTTTACTGATCTGCCGCGCTAAGGAGAAACGCCGTATGAACATTCCAATGTTGCCAAAATCCCTTTCACTAATCTGCCGTGCTAAGGAGAAACGCTGTATGAACAGTCTAATGTTGCCAAAATCTCTTTTGCTTCTCTGCTGATCTAAAAAAAAAAAAAAACACCGGGTGAGCAGTCTAATGTTGCCAAAATCCCTTTTGCTTATCTGCCGGCTTAAGAAAAATGTCACATGAACATTCCAATAATGGGCATGCTGGCTCCTGATTCAAGCAAAAATCCAACTGAGCCAAGAGTATTTTTCTTTGTCAACTTTTTTAGAGCCTTGACTCTGGATCCAAGAGACTTTTTCTCCAGTGGTCTCAAAACGCAAAGTATATAGGCCGACTATTCAGTGTTTTTCTGCGATTAAGTGCAGTTAATTAAATAAATACTGCGGGCATAATTTTACAAGAAACACAATGGCACCATGTACTGATTTGCCTGAAATCAGCTAGCGAGCTCAACGCCGGATTGCCGTGCTTCCGCGAGGGACGACTCCATTAAAAGAAGGGATAAACTCGCATCTCGACTCCAGGATAATTAAAAGCTCCGCTCTTGTATTATATTCCAGCGTGAGGAAATCAATTACGTGTTGGCATAATATCATGCTCGGAGATGGAATGTCGTTACGCGGTGTGTGCATTTAACTTTTGTCGGGATCGACGCGGCGGGGGAAAAAATTGACAGTGCTCATGCATATTTGGAATTGTTGGTTGAATTTACTCAGTAGCCAGGCGGAAATGCAAATCCCTAGAAGAGGAACCAAATCAAGGGTGAAACTTTTCTTGGGAAAAATGCGGGATTGCGAACGCGTGAAAACCGGGGCTCCAGCTGTCGGGACTGAATTTTCAGAATGTTTGATTAACACATTCCAGCTCCGACTCCGCCGTCACATTTTTTTTATTTTAGTATTTTCTTTTTTTTACGTATTTATTTTCTTTCCGGTCCGGCCGGTCATATTGCGCAGTGCAGCCACCGTAGCGTATTGGCTACCTGATGGGCTATTACCTATGACGAGTTAATTTTCGCTCAGAGGTAGTATGGAATATCGGAGCTTCTGACGGATATTCTGTCCAGAGGCGGACCCAACAATTTGGCGACACGGATTTTCTCCATTTAAACCTATGCTAAATAATCGACTCTTTTCGGGGCACCTGGTTCCTCCAGGGATCGATACATTTCCATAGATTTAAATGGAAAGGAGACAATGTTGCCAATTTGCTGGATCCGCAAAGCGTTCCAATTAGGCATCTAGTCATACTACAAACTCTTCATGTACGTATTTTACTGCCTCTTGATTTTCCAAATAGGATTATAGAGACGTTGGGTGCAGAAAGGGAATTTCTTGGTTGCGGTGTTCAAAATCTCCACTGCTAATTTACTTTATAAAGAGAAAATAATTACGTGAATTTTCTGCAATTTTGCGTTCTCGACATTAAAAAATCATAAATAAAAATTCAGTAAAAGTTTTAACACATCTTGATAAAGCTGGAGTCATAATGGATGAAACGTTAACGGAGATTCTGACACACAGAAACGAAAAAATGCCCTTTCTGTACCCAGTACCTTAATTGGGAAGTTTTACGCAGTTTAGCGATCTATTTACCTCTAGTAGCTTGTCACTAGGGGTCGTTCATAAAATACGTGACGCGTAATATCTGATTTTTTTAGCCTCCCCTCCCCCCCCCTTTTGGTATGCTTTCATGACGTAGGACTTTATCTTCTTCCACAATACTAAAAAATGGCGAATCACTCTCCTTGGTCTCTCCCACTTCTTCCTAGAGAACGTCAGTTTTTCACTAAATGTCCCTTGCTGCTCTTTACGTTCATGACAGTTCTTCGCCCGTTAATATGGCAAATCTGGGACTTTTCAAGCACCTCCTGACATCGTTAAACATAGTTTACCTAGAACGTTAGTATTTTACTCAATGTCCCTTGCCGCTCTTTGCGTTCACGACAGTGCTTCGTTCGTTAATACGGCAAATCTGGGACTTTTCAGGCACCCCCCGACATCGTTAAACACAGTTTACAGAGGTAGAGGAGGAGGCAGAACACAAATCGCCGTCTCTCTGACGAAGGAACGTAACTCCATTCCAAGGTTGCCAAATTGATTCAAACAATTACTTCCTTTACTAAAGGGTACCTGTGCAATTTCGGCTCAAAACTTTCCTGATTTTTGCATTAAACCGGAGGAAAAATCCTAGAAATTCTCAGTCAGGAATGTCCAAGATTCTCCTAGTTAGTATGCAATATGCGAGGAGAAATTTGGCAATATTGGATCGGAGTTACGCTCTTTCGTGACGTAAACGACGAAATGTTGTGAACACTCAACTCTACGATAGGAGGAGACCCACATTTTGGTGCGGATAACACACAAAACAGCGCGATGCTATGCAGATCCCTGGTAATGGAATGCCGAATGTGGTCGTGAGGAACTGGGGTTCAACCTTGACTACGGTTGACTGCAGCGTATAATGTCCGCCGGAACAAGACCGCGGCGCCTTGTAAAAACACTGGATTAAAAGTAATGGCCACGCTCATTCCTCGTTTTTCTCTGACCCCTCGCTTTAACTTTTTCCACCGTCTAAAAACTACGCTTTTTCCTTTCTTTTCCCTTTTCCCTGCGAGCTCTCCTCTGTATTTCTTCCCGTCCATACTCTCAACGCTCCTTCTTCTTCTTATTTTTAAATTCGTTTTGTCTCTTCGTACATTTACGCTGCGCAAGTTCTCATTGAGCATTTTCTTCCCACCGCACTGCCGTACTATTGAAGGGAGCAATAACCCCCACATATTTCGAAATTGAATTTTTTTCGAAATTAGAGGAACACGATTTGTACTGAATTTGGCAATTTGGAGCTATAAATTCTGGCGTATCTAAAAACACTTATGTGCATGGGGAAACTAATGGCACGTACGTTGTTTTTAAACCGGACCGGAATTTATAGTTTCAAATTGCAAAATGCAGTTCATTTGCACTGGTTAATTCAAAACAGCAAAATTCGTCTTGTCGGTAATACTGCCGTGCTAAGGAAGAACGCTGAATGAACATTCGAGAGTTGCCAAATTTCCTTATATAAAATGTTTACTTTGGAGGAAAATTATTAATATTTTTCCTGGAAATTTTCAATCACTTTAGATCAAATTACAAACAAAATTATCTGAGATATTGGCAGAAAAATATACAAACATTTGCCTGCAAATTAGTGACTTGCCGGAGGAAATTTGGCTACGCCTGAAGGCTCATGTGGTGTTTTTCCTCAGTACGGTAGAATATACGGGAATGATCAGCACCAAGCAATAAGTTCCAAAAATTGAAGTTTTATCAGACAAAACAGTAAGAAATCCCACAATATTTTACGCTTTATTATGCACATGATTGTGATTATTGTTGTCTTGAGTAGAATGGTACCCTTTCCGCCAATTTCAAACCATAAATTTCGTTTATCTTGTACTGAAAACGAAATCATGTAAGTATAAAACCTTTCCCCCCCACGTTGTGTTTAACATCTATTGCCCCCTAATACCGCACCGCAACCCCTCAATCGAGATGTTAATTTAGACGTTTATAGAGTCTGAAACCTCCTCTCGTACGAACAAAATTTAAACCAAAATTAAACAGAGTAACACTGATTGGACGAATGTCCTCACATTTTGGGAAAAATTTGACTTCAGAATTTTTGAATTCGTGGAGAGATGAACCTTTTTTGACTAAAGGCTTTCCATTTATTCATTTTACAAACCATCTCGTAAATTTTAAATGAGGCGTTTAGTTCAAAAATCACAATTCTCTTTTTGTTATTTTATTATTTTTTTAATGAGTATTCCTTTTTAACTTGACTGAGCGCCGGGGCACCAGGGGCCTGGAGGCATATAATTAGCAGATGTTGCGCGTTATCAATTCAACCAGAAGAGAGGGTGAATAATTTTGAATACATATTTAAATTCTGGCTCGATCGGGCGTGAAAAACGTTAAGACTCTCTGTTGACAGCTTCATGGATCCTTTCACATCGTCTTTGCTCTCTCCTGATCTTCTTCGAGAGGAATTTTTTAAAACGCGTGAAATTAAACGTCTGCTATGTTCTCTCATCAATCACCTTACTTTGCCTCCGATATTTGATGCTCGCATCATGAAGCTTTGTCGTTGGCTCAACCTTCAAATGCTGCCAACCAGTTTGTTGCTGAGTTGGAATACTGAGTTTATTCCCTTCGCGAATTAGTATATACTTTGTTGACTTTATGAAACAGAAGAGAGTGATCTAAGTTAATTCATGTGAGATGAGAGTGAAAAGTTTGTATTATTTTAGTTGATACAAAGATGTACAAACTACATAACTCGAAAATAGGTAAACGAAAGGGTGAAACCTGGAACCATAGAGAAACGACGCTAAACCCTTTAAGAAAAAAAAATTAAATACACGAAAAAAAGAAAGATTGAAACAAAAAATTGTAAAATCCTGGAAAGGCTGTAAAAGCCGACCCTAGTTGTCATCACACATGTGATTTTTTACAAACAACTACTCTGCCGTGCTAAAGGAAAACGCCGTGTGAACCTTCAGGCATTGCCAAATATCCTTTGTTAAAACAATAAATTCCAGGTAAACATATGAATATTTTTCTTCCAATTTTTCGTACAATTTGTTCGCAATTTCACCTGAAGTTCCTGAAAATTTCAAGGAGAAATATTCATAAGTATTAACTTGCCTCAAAAATAAAAAATTATCAAAGGAAATTTGGCAACTCTCGAATGTCTATACGGCGTTCTTCCTTAGCGCGGCATTACTGCTGTTGTGAGTTTATCAGATTCCGCAATTGTGGGGGATTCACGGAGAAAAATTAAATGTTGAATTAGCATTTATACTGTTAAAAAGATGTCCGACAAGTTTCAAATGCTGATTTTATAATACAAAAATGTTAAAATAACATCGTAATTTGTACGTTTTCTAGTGGGTGTAGTTACGTCAGCGTTAGTTAAAATGTAAAATCAGCATTTGAAACTTGTCGGACATCTTTTTACCAGTATAAATGCTAAATCAACATTTAATTTCTTTCCGTGTTGGAATTATTGACAGAAACATTCACTCTTTTACCACTCATGCGCCAAAAACTCATTCAGGCAAATACTCATTTCAGAATTCACTTGCACTAAATGGTAATTTAGTTTTTGGTTCTTCCTTTTTCCGTTTTTACATTTTTCTCCGCAGCGAATATTCTTGCCGAAAAGTACAATGTTCCAAGATTTTCAAGTCGAACTCATAAAAGCGCCGACGAAAAACGAGAGGAGAGGGAAAATCAGGTAGAACGAAGTGAAACGCCTCGAGGTGGGCTTCAAAACTGTGTTTGCGTTGTTTCTGACCACAGAGTAATTGAATGCAGAGGGGAACAGTTTTATTATGCTCCGAGAGTTGGGGCTGCGCTTTGTTATTACTCCCGGAGAGGTTTTAAATTGGGCTATAAAATCTAGTAACATTACTGCTTGTATCGTCATGTTCTCAAACTTTCTTTTTCTGCGAATGTTTTGGTGCTTACACCGCGGATTCCTCCCCCTCTCCCACTCTCTTTCCCTCTTCGCCCCTCGCTCCCACCGCCCATTCATCGCTCCTCGAGAAGGATCGGGATTCGGGAACGAGTGGTGCATGTCCGACACATTCTCGCACAGTTGCGTTTTACGAGCGCGGATTTTACTCACCTATTATTTTTATGCTCCGCATTCATCATTTATTTAAAACATCTTTCATTGTTTATTCAATGTCCAGCGGTATAAATCAGCACAGCGACTCTCGTCTGATTTATGTGCACTTTTTTCTTTTGACTAACGGCTTCATCCACGCCCGCGGGCGGACCGCCCATCGTTATGCATTCCGTCAGCATCTGATTATTTGATGAAGAACCTCATTGATACCTGATTCAATGAAGCTTATCGGGTCATCGATATCTGGTGCCATGACTATCAGAACAGTATAAATGGCTCAATGACAACTGCTATAGCCAATGGAGATGTTGCATGTGTGAGGGATTTGCGATTTGACAGTTGATTCTTATGTAAAAGTTCGCGAGAAACACGATGGTGCTACTGGTTTTCTCTGAAATCAACTCCCAAGCTCAAAAAAGCTCTCAAATTGAGGCCAAAATGGAGGGGATATCCCACCCTACCCTGAGAGTCCACATCTACATCAAGACAAACTCTCCAAGCAAAGATAGGGAGCAGATACATTAGCAGTGATGCCTTGTTTTCAGTTTTGGAGTCCCCAAATAAAGTGGCAGTCCTGTCAATGTATTTGCTCCCTACCTTTGCATGGAGAGTTTGTCTTGATGTAGATGTGGACTCTCAGGGTAGGGTGGGATATCCCCTCCATTTTGGCCTCAACTTGAGAGCTTTTTTAAGCTTGGGAGTTGATTTCAGAGAAAACCAGTGGCACCATCGTGTTTCTCACGAACTTTTACATGAGAATCAACAGTCAAATCGCAAATTCCTCACACATGCAACAGCTCCATTGGAAGAGCACTTTCCTTGAGTTAGGTTCAAACCTAAGGATACAACTATTTCAACTTTGGTGTGTTGCACAGTATCACGCGCATTTGAAGGCGTTTTATATTGGTCCAACCGTGACCTACGGAGAGTTGAGTCTTGACGTACTGACTTCCAGTTTGCTGTTTCCGCTGCATTCGTCGAAAGCAATTGACAGGTAATTTTACAATAAAAAACAGGGAGCAAATACATTGACAGTGCTGCCACTTTATTTGGGGACTCCAAAACTGAAAACACGGCAACCCTGCTAATGTATTTGCTCCCTATCTTTGCATGGAGAGTTTGTCTTGATGTAGAGGTGGACTCTCAGGGTATGTTGGGATATCCCCTCCATTTTGGCCTCACTTTGAGAGCTTTTCTTGAGCTTGGGAGTTGATTTCAGAGAAAACCAGTGGCACCATCGTGTTTCTCGCGAACTTTTACATAAAAATCAACAGTCAAATCGCAAATTCCTCACACATGCAACATCTCCATCGGATTGACCTAAAAGTCCGCAATTTTAGGTCAATGCTGCCGTGTTAAGGAAGAACGCCGTGTGAACCTTCAAGCGTTGCCCAATTTCCTTTGATAAAATTTGAATTGCATGATGAATTTATAAATATTTGTTTTCCAATTATTCAGAGCATTCTTCTCGCAATTTTACCTAAATTTCCTAAACCTTTCAAGGAGAAATATCCATAACTTTCCTCAAAAATAATCATTATACCAGAAGAAAGTCGGTAACTCTCAAGCTTTTATACTGAGTTTTTCCTTAGCACGGCAGAATGGACCAATGGCGAAGCGCGGCATTTTACTTAAAAGCTCTGTTCTTAATGGCTCTCTGAGGGAATAATTCTAGTTACGGCTGTTTCGTCTGAAAATACGTCATTTTTTGCGCATTTACGGCTTTCTCATGTGTCTTGTCTTCATAAAAATAGGGCGAATTTTGCCGTTTTAGCTATTTTAGTGATTTCATCTAAAGAAATTAAACAGATTTCGAAGGAAATTCGATTTCAAGAATTTGACGGTTGCGGCTCTCTTTGCCATCACGGCAGTGCGGATGCTCTTTCCGTGCATCTTTTGAAGATTTCAAACGGGAGCCCTGCAAGGATTTTCCGCCGCACAGTAGATCGCGTCAAACAAAGAGGTCGTACATGCAATTTTTAACTAAAACTGCAAACTTTGATGTTTATTTGGTCGCATTTTAAATTTCAAAAGGGGCTATTGGTTGAAAATTTCACGAAGAAACCAATGGAACCACTTTAAAAACCTGAAAGTTTTGCACAAACAGAGTTATGAGCTTTAAAAGCTTCCAAAGTCTGGCCTCTCTCGTTGACTCGATCCCTTGTGCACCGCACAGTGGATAGAGTCCATAGTAGAGGTCAGACATAATTTGGAAACTTTGAAAGCTTATAACTCCGTTTATACAAAATTCTGAGGTCCTAAGAGAGTTTCCATTGGTTTTACAGAAAAACTTTCTATTAAAAACACCCCTCGAAATTTAAAATTTGACGAAATAAACATAAAAATTTGCAGATTTAGTCAAAAATTTCATGTCCAACCTCTCTCATTGACTCGATTGACTGTGCGGCGGATCATCCTTGCAGGGCTCCCGTTAGAAATCTTCAAAAGATCCACGAAAAGAGCATCCGCACTGCCGCACAGTGGATCGAGTCACTTAAAGAGGTCAGACATGAAATTTTTGACTAAGACTGCCAATTTTGATATTTATTTCGTCACATTTTAAATGATAAGGGGTGCTTCTAGCAGAGAATTTTACGAGAAAACCAATGGAGCCGCTTTTAGAACCTCAAATTTTTATAGAAACGGAGTTATAAGCATTTCAAGTTTTCGAATTTTGTCCGGCCTCTTCTAGGACTCGATCCACTGTGTGCCGTGATAGTGTAGAAAGGCGCAACTGTCAAATTCTCGAAATCGAAATTTCCTCCAAAATCCGTTTAATATCTGTGCACTGGAAAAAAAAACCACATTGGATCTAGAGTCCATACTCTTAAAAATATTGACAAGAAAAAGTACTCTTGATTCAATCAGAAACTAGCTTAAATCAAGAACCAAGCCTCTTAATTCAAGCGGGTTTCGTTTTGATTCAAGCAAAAATCCGATTGAATCAAGAGTACTTTTTTTCTTGTCAATGTTTTTAAGAGTCTGGACTCTAGATCCAATATTTTTTTTTTTTTCCAATGAAGAGATAAAGAGCCTTAAAACTTCTATTGATTGAAGTTTTAAAAATACCTAGTGTGTGCAAATTCAGTATTGGGGCGCCTTCAACTCGATGGATACTTCCAGCTTTGCCGGAGAGTTAGTTCAGTTGCGTGACCTAACTTAACCCAACCTCACTCCGTTGCGAACGAGTCCCGAGCTTTAAGTGACCGATTAGAGACATTAAACTTGGGTACTTTGACTTCCTTTTGATTTAAGCAAAAATCTGATTGAATTAAGATTATAGTTAAATTTCCAGTGTGGATGAAATCACTCTGAAACCCCTCGAAATTTGAAATATGACGAATTAAACATCAAAATTTGCAGTTTTAGTCAAAAATTTCATGTCCGCCCTCTGAAATTGACTCGATCCAGTGTGCGGCGGTGCAGACACTCCGACATTCTGACGCTCCGACTTGGGCCGGTGAGTATCCGGAATCCGGAGTTAAATTAATGCTTTTGTGGTGGCCGAGCGGCGAGATGAGGACTTGGGCGGTGACGATGCCGCTCCTCGGACACCTCGAGTCGGACGGCGACGCGGACGCGGACGCCGTCGGAGGTGCGAAAAGGGAATTAGGATTTCGACTTATTATGCTAAATCCGGTTTAGAGCTGCACTCGACACAACTTATTAGTCCCGCTCTTTGTCTGCCGTATAAATCATCCACGCGGACGCAACGCCACCAGCACCACCGCCACCACCGCCGCCCCGATCCCGTGGAACCCTTTCAGACGCTTCTTTTCAATAACTTTCCCGCCNNNNCCCCCCCCACCCCCCTCGACACCCCGATTTCCATCCCAGCCCGACTTCCGACGAATTCGGACATCCTCCGTGTTGTCACGTCGACTACACTTTCCAATAAGGAGCCATACTATTTCTGACTCTACACTGGAAAAAAAAACACATTGGATCTAGAGTCCAGACTCTTAAAAACATCGACGAGAAAAATACTCTTGATCCAAGCCTCTTAATGTGAGCGGATTTCCTTTTTATTTAAGCTTAAATCTGATTGAATCAAGAGTATTTTTTCTTGTCGATGTTCTTAAGAGTCTGGACTCTAGATCCAATGTATTTTTTTTCCAGTGTACCATAAGAACATCCATCTCAAGGTGACGATTTTCAGTGCTGCCATTTTTATTTTATCAAGAGATTCTGAAATAATTCCGATATCCGGAAACATATTTCGATTTGCCAAAGTTCCACGAAAAATTCCGATTTTTAAAAAATTCCGGAATTCAATTCCGAAATACGCCCGGATTTAGTTTCGAAGATCGTCAAATTTGATCAAAAAGTCCCTAACTGTGATCAAATAAATGGTCAAACTGGCGAAAAACTGCAAATTTCGAGGAATTGCCGCAAATAGCTGAAAACTCCGAAGATTCAGAAGATTCCGGGAAAAGTTCCGAATTTCAGAATTAATTCCGGGAAATTGCAGCACTTACGATTTTTTTTATACTTTTAAATTCCGCGATTTTTCCTGAAGTTTTGGGGATTTCATCAAAAACTATAAAAGTACCTGTAAAATTTTGATTTCGCATACATTTTCTCAGTTTCAAAGTCTTGATCCTTAAAAACGCTTGTTCACAATGCGCTGTCGGCCTTATTGATTAATCTTTCAACTGCACAGGTTGGCAGCGGCACTTTTCTAGTCATTTTTGTTGTTCACGTTGTCGTCCTTTTGGACTCTCAGAGCTACATAAAGTGAGTTGTCCATACTCTCCCTATAAAGGCACTCTAGCCGAAGCCTTACACGAGAAATTTCCTGACATTTCATACGAATCTCCCGACTTTTCCGAGGTATCGTAAAATCCTTTCTTTCCCTAGACTTACAAGGTTCTCCCGACCGTCAGGAAGCCTGGAGGATCGAAAATAGAAATTCGGTGGGTCGGAGAGCTCGGCGTAACGATCCGACAGAATACCTGGATTGACTTTCGGCCTTCGATAGGGGTATTACGGGGGCAGAAAGGGGGTGGGGTCGGGATGCATGCAAATAACAAGCTCGTCTCCCGGAAAATGTCAAAATGAAAGCTGCGGGAGTGCCGAGCCAAAGACGCACGGGGAGAAAGACGTTTCGCAGCGTCGGGTTCTCAGAAACCGCGCTGTGTCGCCCTCTTTGCTGTCGTGCGCAAACAACGCGTTTCCGGTGCCTAACAACGGCTCATTCTCTCCGAGCTTCGCGTCTTTTCATTGGACGCCGCAAAACTGCCTCGCTATTAAATTTCGCCGGCATCTCGACAAATTCAGACGTTGCGTTGCGGTCTTGTTTCAGTTGTTCCCTTCCGCCCCCCCCCCCACAACCACCCGGTTCATTGTCTAAAGATTCAAGATTTTATTCAAGTAATGTAATTACGAAAATTTTATTTATACGACCAATCCACCCACTAAGGTTGAACCTTGTACCGGGTGAGGTCTGCCACAGACTTAAATTTTTACCTGTGACCGATAATGATTTTCATGATACTGCACTTGACTGATTATAACATGTGAATTGAGTTTTTTTTGCTCCGTTTTGTCCATTTTCCATCGGAATTTTCACCTTTTTCCGCACGCCTCCGTCTTTTGGTTAAGCGACACTCGTTATAATGAAAATCTCTCTGTACGAAAAACCATTCGGTCCCTTGCGCCAATTTGTTATAGCGAGAGAGTACTGTAGGTACTTAACTCTGAAAGAGGGAGGAAGAAAAAAAGGAAGGGAAAAAAATGTGAGAAAATATGAAAATAAAGAAAGAAGAAAAATCGTGCTATCCTTACAGTGAAGAATTTACTGCGGAACACTTTTTTCAAACTCTTTAGACAACTTGAAGTCAGAAGGGAGCATGGGGAAAATTAATACACTAGTCTAAACTTAATTCATCATTTTTACACCATATAAATTCGGTGTTGTCATTTTTCTCTTATCACCGAGCACTCCCGATCAACCAAAGTGCGAAGGTAACAGTTTTGCAACAATTACCCTCTGAAAGTCTTAATAGCTTCTGAGAGAAACTGATGGATCAGTCCGGATCTCGTTCTTCGTCTCACCCTTAATTGAACGTACCTCTATCAAACAGAGCTATGTGCATGAGGACATGAGCCCTGAGACCCATAAGAATACATTCATAACAGGGCTCACGCCATAATGCACATGGTTCCGTTTGACAGAAATACGTCCAATTCAAACGTCGTATCGACATAAACATCGCCAGAATGGAGGAACGACCTATACTTCCAGAGTCGGGAACACTACATTTCAGAGACCCCGAACTGCTCCTTTTCTCTACAGCGAAAAAGTTTCGGAAGTCAACACTTAGATTCGCCTAACGACGACCGGAGACGATAAGTTTTAGAGAACCCGCTCTAAAAATGTAATCAGATGGGGCAAAAGTTTGATTCAGAGGTCAACGCTTCTTTCCGTCCGATGATGATGATTGATGAGCAACTTGCAGAGCATAAAATCGAATAAAATTCGCCAGGTGATGGCTGATGATCGGCCTAGGCGAGTTTTCAGAAATTGGGTCAAGATGGCTGAATCCATTGGTCAACTCTATTAAGATTGATCTTCATTAGACCCTACTCAAGCCGTCGTTTACGTGGCGCTATGCGCTTGCCTTCGATCCCATTTCGTAAAAAACCGTGACGCAATCGCAGAACCCTATTCGTTCCTCAAACTCGAAACATTTAATGAGACCACTCAGTGGTTGATTTATTCAAAAATTTAAGGATTTTCTCCTCAAAAATGCGTCGGTATAATCTACAGAATCTAATGAATTCCTGAAATGATATAATTACTGTATTAAAAGTTTCGTGAAGTTAAGCGTCCGTAAAAAGAAGGATTAGGCGAGGTTTAAGAGGCGTTGAAGTTCATTTAAGGAACTTAGCCACCAAGTATAACGTTCATGAATAATTGACACAGGACTGAAACGCTTAAGTTTGCGATGCACCCTTGTTGTGCCGACGGTAAAATTAGTTATCAAAACAAAAGTTGCGAGACAACATCAACAGATTAGCGGCAATGAGAACAAACACAAGGATATCAAGACAGGAAACTGTAACGCTCAGTCTTCTCCGAGGAAGATTTTGCGTTCGGACCCGGTCGTGTGATTACCAGTAAAATTAGTACGACTTCGCTTTTTCATGATCTTATATCATTCAACGAAAAGAGGTATTCCTCTCGACGAGAGAGGAGAATATCTGGCGGTATCAGAGCGGAGAGAAGCATCAATGAGAAGGACAAAGCTGCAGTGCTTTGGAAAAAAGACGTATGCGCATTTAAATTTTGCCGAATATCCTACTGAAAAATGTATATTTGAGGGATGTTCCGTGAAAGGAACATTATAAATGAGAAATGTCATGCTCTACATAGGAGGAAAATTGCCAGTTCTTGGCCGTTCTCTGATTAACTCAACGGTTTTAGACTTTGAGGATCATTATAAAAGATCTCGATTTGCAGGAATATTTATTATCAGAAGAGACACCAATAATATTTGCGTAAAAAAGTGTATTCTGGGCAAAAATAAATTTAAAAAATTATGTTCAGAAAAAAATACGGCAATTGGGCGTTTAAAAGAAACCTCATCTAAAATAATAAAAACTATCTAACATTTACTATACTCTTAAAAATTAGTGTACAGTAACCTCCTCCTTCTCATCTATTCTGCCTTAAACGCTTCCTCAAGATCACAGTGCGTGATACAACTATTTTAATGGCAAAATAGCTCATATTGCCTAACCGCCAAAATGAAGGAGTTTTCTGTTTCCGCCCATTTATTCGGCTTTCCGATCATCATAGGCACACGAAAGCAATGCGTAGTTGATCCTTACGCTTCTCTCCGGCATAAAATTGAAACTTTTTATGAATAAGAGACTCAAATTAATTTTGTAATTCTTTAATCGATAAGCTACCAAAGGGCCTCATTTGTTTATGTAAAAAATTAATATCCAACAAAGGATAATTTCATCTCGTAGACTTTGTAAATATATCGACGGTGTAAGTCGGCAATCACAAAACTCGGTTAGCGACGTCGCAGACTTCCTATGTCATACTTTATTTTTGAAACGGAAAACTACTCAACGGCTATTCTTTAAACTGCCGTGATTTTTCTTCTCTGTGCGAAGAAAATTCTGCAAGAACTTTAAGGAACGATGTCAATTTTTTCTCCTTTGAAATAATAACATAGCGTCGGAGATTTTCAGACACCGCAAACGAGATATGTGATTGCCGACTTACACCGTCGATTTGCATGATGTGTCTCAAAAAATTCAGGTTTAACTAGAGGGAATTTGGCAATGCCCAAGGACTCATAGGCCGTTTTCCCAGAGCACGACGGAACGAAGTCGAATCAGCTTATTCACTGGCAATAGCGCTACCACATTCAATTTCTTCATCAGATTGAGAAACTGCTTACAAACTGCTTTCATCTCCTCGTTTGGAGCCGAGATCCAGAACCGGCGGCGAACACTCGGTAAGTTGAAAGAAAATCCAATGCCACTTGAAAGCAAAACTTATTACTACCAAAACAGAAGTAGTGAAGTGCAAATGACAGTGTTTAGTACCGAGCTTACTTTTTCTTTCTCTCTTTCTCTCCCCCCTCCATCTCCCTCTCATCTCTTCGTGCCGATCCTTCCTACCTCCTCCTTCCCTTTTTCGTCCCTCTCATCTCTGCCAATTCTTCGACAGTGGTAATAATAGCACACTTCTCCCTGATGCGTTTGTGTACTCACCTGGCAACTTGCATCCTCTGCTAAGCTGCTGTGCTGAGGAAAAGCGCCATGTGAACATATGCATGTTGTCAAACTCCCCCCTTCAGTCCAACATTATTCATTGCAAGGCCAGCGGGCTGATTATCGAAATTGATAGACAAAGCTATAGACAAAGAGGGCATTGGAAGCCTGGAGCGATCCTATTGTCGAAACGGGTGGCTGTTATAGACAAAGAGGGAAAATGATGGAATAACTACAGGGTCTCTCGAGGGTCGCCGTTAGTTAGTCTATTACTTACCTCCTTTGTCCATTGCGACCGCACTCGCTTCCACCGATAGGATCGCTTTATTTTTAATATGTCTTGCTAGTCTATCGCTCTATCAATTTCTATAATCAGCCCGCAGATTTGTTGATAACACAAGACGCAAATCCTTCAAAAGCTGCACTGAGTATACTTGTCGGCCCACCTCGTAAAATGACATCTTTAAAAATCAAATCTTTAAAATGACACTCTTCTGGAAAGAATAGACACGCCTCCACACTGAGCGAAAACTCGAGAGTCAGAGTCTCAGTGTTACATATACAGAGTGATCCTAAAGTTCCACACATTTCCCAAAGCCCCTAGGGATCTTGCTTTTGAACAGATAGATCCCTATAAAGTTTTGGAGAGTCCCAGAGGTCGTTTTCTTTGACCTACAAGCAGTCAAAAAATTTCAAGTCTATCAAACAACTCAATTTGTTCAAAAGTTACAGTGCTTGAAGTGCAAGAAGTGCTTTAGTGGACTTCTGGATCACCCTGTAGATCGGATAATTCCGTTTGTCACAGCAACATTTTGGTTCGTGGGATAGGAAGCTCCCTCGTGTGACCGAACTGGTAATGTAGCATCGCGTCCATGATATTGGACTCCATGCTCACCTATATGGTGTCCAGTTGCTCATCACGTCCAAGATCTTGGACTCCATGCTCACTTTAATGAGGGATAATTTTCTAAAAAAATCGAAGTGAGCATAGCATCCAAAATTGTGGGATGCAGGTATCCTCTGACAACACACGAGCATATGGTCCAAAAATTTATTTAGACAAGTTTTGTAAAATAAAGACGGACAAATGTGTTTTCGTAAAAGAATTGTGCATTGGTTAGGTTAGGTTAGGTTAGGTTAGATTAGGTTAGGTTAGTTCAAGTTAGATTAGATAAGAGAAGTATACGATTTTCTATCATGATGAACTTTAAAACTAAGAATGGTCTACTTGCTATTGGACTCCATGCTCAAGCAAAGAAGTGAGAAGTTTAGCGATGAGCATGGAGTCCAAGATCTTGGACGAGATGAGCAGGCAAGTTCATCAAGGGTGAGCATGGAGTCCAATATCATGGACGCGATGCTACATAATCGACCGAACTTCTTCTCCTAGTTCCGTTTGATCGAGGGTTTCATCAAATGACTCGAATATCCAGTTTGATAGATCAGGAGGTCAGTTTGACAAACAGAACAGTTCGCTCGGCGCGGAACACGGGGCTGTATAAGCTCATAAAATTGAACTTTCTTTTTTTTCTGTTGTGGTGTATAATCTAGCTTTAAATCTTCAGACGCGGAGAAATGGATCGTGTTCGATACATTAAACAGGTGAGATGGTATCGATGTCGATTCGTTTAACATGTGAACATAGCCTCAAAAATCAATTGAGTAATCTGAGGGAACGGGTTTTTTTTTGTGATAGATTTTTGACACTTATGGGTACAAATTGGTAATGAAGAGTGAGATTGTTAGGAATTTTTTAATTTTCAGCTTTCTATCTTCAATCCTAAAATTTTGGTTTGAGGTGATGTTCTATTGTTTGGAACCAAACTCTGGGGGAAAAAAACACATTGGATCTACAGTCCAGACTCTTAAAATATTGACAAGAAAAAATACTCTTGCTTCAATCGGATTTTTGCTTAAATCAAGAACCAAGCCTCTAAATTTAAACGGATTTCCTTTTGATTAAAGCAAAAATCCGATTGAATCAAGAGTAATTTTTTTCGTCGATGTTTTTAAGAGTCTGGACTCTAGATCCAATGTATTTTTTTTCCAGTGAACGATACATCGAACCACTATCGAATACGGTCTATTCTGTAAAGTAATGAAAGCGCCTTCTAGGAGACGATGTATCATAGGCCGAGTCAAATCTACAATTCAAAACTACTGCACCTCTGTGCAGAAACAAGTGGGAACGCCACTCGGTTTCAGAGTGATTAGAATAGGAAGTTCGCTTTAGAGGAGGAGATAGGGTTACGCTAAGAGCAAGACAATGCATCACCGAGGGAAGTTGGTGAGAGCCATTAAAACGGCATGCAAAAAAGACTCAAAGCGGAGGGCGAGGAGCGGAGAGGAGGCTTGATTTACGCCCGAATCATCATCTCCGAAGTGGAGCGAATCTTTAAGATACTCTTGTTTACTTTTTACCATGTTCCGATAGGAGGAGGACGGGGGTTGGGGAATTGCCGGGGGATGGGGTGGGGGTGCAAGGGGGATGGGGCGATTTATGACTCGCGCAACGCGGCGTAACGCGGCTAAGCGACCATCATGCAGCACAGCAAAGCATCGCGTCGGATCTTATCGTATCGTATCGGTGACGGCCAAGATTTAGTGTTGTCGAATTTCGCACGCAACTTAGCACTGTCTCGTAGTTAAATTCAACGCTGTGCTGATTTCGTCGGGGAACGATATATCGACGACTCTCCCGCTTTTTTCAGCTTCGACGATTCGTTTGGATGGATGGTGTTGAAACAAAGGTTTCATCTTAACTGAACATCATGCGGTTTAGGCTATATCTTTTAGACTGGGCGAGGAGATACAGTATGTTTGGCCGTTTACAAAGGGGGAGACTGCTTAGAATGGAAATGAAAGTAAAGAAGAGTGCGCTAAAATTGAAGATATCACACCCGCGAATGAATTATAAAATTGCTATCGAGTACGCCAAACGACGTTGGACTTTTCGAGGAAGCTGGTCCCTTCAAAATCAACGATATATTGTTTCTATCGGAGTAAGATATCCTTAAATGTTTCGCAGTTCCAACGATTTTGTCATTTTAATACTTTTAAGATCAATGGGGGTTATCTCACGTGGACAATATTCGATGGGGACCAATTTGTCTTTGACATTGAAAAGAGATAAAACTCTTTCAACAGAACTGTTCTAGCGTATTATAGCCCTCTGAGAAAAAAGGGACAGCAGTGTTAGTTGGGGGGGGGGGGGGNACTAATACGTTAAAAAAAAAATGTTCCGCAACAGAGTCATAAAAATGAAAACAGTTTCGTTAAAAGGCATTAGAATTCGTGAGAGAACAAGAATCTGCCAGATCAACGATTCACTTCATCATTAGGCGCGATAATGCGCGATATCCTAAAGATACTTCAACACCAAAGATACATTAGATAATGCCATTAAAAAGAAGAATTATCATGATAAGGACATTAAGTCAGATGTAAATATGATTTGGGGATTGAAATTCGGAGACACAGTCAATTGATTTGAAGCTTAAGCGTTGTCATATTCATAAAAGAACAGAGTTTGGTGTTCAAGGTGATGGAACTTTTTGAACCCAATTAGTCTTGAATATCACTCGAAAAATAGAGGTTGCATTGAACGTACCTGTTTGAGAAAGAGAGGAGAGAGTTGGAGACATACCTGGAAACAGAAACAAAAGTATAAATTGTAGATGAGCTATTGTTAGAGAGTAAGAACATATGAAACAAAATACACAGATTCATAAGACACACTGGAAAAAAAATTGGATCTAGAGTCCAGCCACTTAAAAACATCGACAAGAAAAAGTACTCTTGATTCAATCATAATCTAGCTTAAATCAAGAACCAAGCCGGATAATAAAGCCGGTCTTAATTTAAGCGGATTTCGTTTTGATTCAAGCAAAAATCCGATTGAATCAAGAGTATTCTTTCTTGTCAATGTTTTCAAGAGTCTGGACTCTAGATCCAATGTGTTTTTTTTCCAGTGTGGCTGCACAATCGCGATGTTGCAGACAAATGCTACTATAAGAATCAACGCGCAGGGGATTCCATACTTTCAAGACATTATTAAAAAACCTGCGGGGTGAGAAGGAAAAAATTCCGGATCTTCTTCCGGAATTTCCGCACTTTTTCAGAACTTCCGCACTCCTAAAAATCAGCACTATTTTCGGACTTTCCAGACTAGAGGACACCCTGTGTATCGGTTGTGTAGATGCAACGATCGGGGCCGGCAACGCCGCTTTGCAAAGCACTTAGGATATTGAATCGGAGGAAGGTAAATCCTTTTTGACGCGACATAAATATCATGAGCCGTGCGGCTATGCCTGCTCGCAGTGCCCCGCGGCGCGCGCCACGGCCGCCGCTGGCCCCGGCGGCGTCGAGTGCTTCGTCCTGGACGGGACGCGTCGCGACGCCTCATCAGGCTGCAATTTCAGGTTCGGAGAATGGACCACTAGCCGGAGAATCATCCCTATGAAGCCAGAAATATTTCTAAAATATTTAAAAACATCGACTGAAGTACTAGGAAAATTTTCCTGTCGAATCAACAGGAATATGCCGCGACAGGAAAATCGCATTGAACCAACCAATCTATTGATTTTAACCCTTGAATGCCCAAGCCGGGCCGCGGGCTCAATTGCCCCGAGGCTTGCTAATGACACATGCCCCGCGGGTTCTACAGAGCCATGCAGTACGCACGAGCTTTACATATAGGGCCACAATTACATCGTTAAAATAAAATAGATATTTAATGGGAAAAAAAGAAAAACTATTGTCAACACAGCGAAAGACGGGAGAGGCGCAGAGACGTACACTTTTCTCCCCAATCATGAGTGACACCTCACTGGGCAGCATAGAGTGGAGCACTGCGAGCGCGAGACACGCCTCGCGTCATAGCGCCTTCAATTGAGCGGACGCAACACGGACATCCATCAAGCACGAATAGTTGTATCTCTGCGCCGTCATATCGATACGCATTCTTTTCCTTGTTCTATTTCCATTGTGTTTGTTCTCGTTTGTTTTAGTTTGTCACCCGCGCGGCGTGCAGATGTGTTCAATTTGACGGTATTTTTATTCTTTCTTTGATAAAGAAAAAAAATTTGAAAATACTGTTGTCTTTAGTTAGTTTGTTAATTATTTTGTGCAGAAATGTATTTAACAGTTACCAAAGAAAATAACAATTTTAAAAACACGGAAAAAAGGTTCTCGAAAATAAGTTTTAAAATGTGTTTGTATTAATGTGGTCATGGCAAATATTTAAAAATAATTGTCCAATCACAACTGAAGGGATATTGTCACCATGGTAGGAGCTCTTTATTGCTATAAGTATAGCAATTGCATTATGAAACTATTCGAATACTGAAGGAAAGAACACTTTATCCTCATTTTTTCTTAGAGCTATGTACTTCTAAGAAGAAATTCTATTGAAATTGTTGTGTTACCGCGATTTATATTTGCACTGGCATGTTGCTTATCCTTACGATACGATGCGCTGTAATTAAGACTTGCGTGAAAAAGGTAAACAGTTTATTGCCGTCTCATATTGAGTGATGCACCTACTAATAACGAAGTACTGAATATGTTAACGGACGGGGATAATGTAAATACATTTTTAATATTCAATAGCGTAATAACTTCAGGTTCAAGCAAAACCCCGGAACGAAGATCTGACAACATTTGGCTCGTTTATAATCTCTCTCTTACTGTTGGTAAAGCTTTTGTTGTTTCATCCGCTGGTAAAACGACAGCGAGTCCGGTTCAGTTTCGAAAACAAGCCCGCCCTCTGGGATAACAAGAATTGATAAGTAAATAAAGACCCGCGTAAAGTCGGGTGAAGGATCGTTAATGTTCTCCTTATCATCGGGCAAATGAGCGGGGGACAATTAACTTTTTACGCAGGTTGTGGGAAGTTAACTTCAGTTTAGCTCGGATGTCGCTCTTTGGCTCTTTTTGCGTATTAAAACTTTTCACCGGTGATGTAATTTTTAAGCAAACGAAAAACTGAGTCCTCGGATGGTCAAGTTTAAGATCCATTCGCATGACAAATTGGTCACAAGAGAGAGAGAGACGTTATCTACTATTTTTTACGACTTTAAAGAGTGGAGTAGGTATAATTAATTGGATGACATTTAGCAATAAAGGACTAGTCAAGGGATGTACACTAGCAGTATGCGGTAGGTTCGGCGACAGCCCAAGCTGTGGCAACCGTCAACCCACTGGGGGATTGAAGAGGATGAAAATTGGACTTCATTTTGCAATTCGGAACTATAACTTCCAACCCATCTGTAAAAGCACTCATCTGGATAGAGAAACTAATGATACATACGTCGGTTTTAAACTGAGGCACAATTTATAGTTCCTAATTGCAGGATGCAGTCCAATCCCTCCGAACGCCTGGCTGTTTATTATCACTATAATAATATCATTACATCGAATTATTGTAATGCGCGAATTATGGGTTGAAACTTAGAAATAATGTTCTTAAAAGACACACACATACAACATCCTGGTATCAAAAAAAATTTAGCATCGATTTTAAAAAAATCGATATTTTCTACACACACCCGATTTTTTTCACTGTACTGAAGAATAATTGGAATACATTTTGCAATTTTGAACTATTTATACTATTCCGGTTTAAAAACAACGTATGTGCGCTTAGTTTCCCTATGCATATAAGTGTTTTTCGAGAAGAGCCAGAATTTATAGTTCCAAATTGCAAAATGCTGTCCAATTTGAGTTTTGACCCTACGGCAGGCTCTTCCTACCTGCTTCACAAATAATGACGTCACTCACTCGCAGCATCTATTAGGCTCCGTCCACACGGTCGAACATGGGTCAAACTAGTTCGACGAACATTCGAAGAGCCACGGAAACAAGTTCGACCGTCTCGACAATCGACGATGCCTCATCTATCGATAAAGATCGTTCGATAGACCGTCCAACCCCCGGTCTCAGGTGGTCGTCCCCCCCCCTCCCTCATCGAGAACAACACGCCCGTCCGTTTGCGTGCTGCCGTGCTTACGTGGTTGCGTTCCCGGAGCGGCAGGCGTCGTGAGGTTCCTCCGCAGCTCCTCGTGAAATATATTACGGCTCTTTTCAGTCTCAGCGCGGAACAATTCGAATGGCTTATTGTGGTTCCCATTGTACATCCCCCCGTCGACCGCGGCTCTCTCGCCAACTTTTATCACCACTTGTGACGTGTTGTATCTCATCCTTCTTTCCCGCGTGCCCTCCTGTCGGCCGCAGTGGCAGCCGTCCCTTTAAATTGCCTTATCCCTTGCACGCTGCCCATGCGCCTCTATTGATTCCCGAGTGAAGGTAAAAAATTAATGGCATAATAACGGGTTGGCCTCACAGCATTATGAGCCGGTCTGTCTACCGAACGTTTAAGCGAGCGTACCGAATGGCATATGAAAACCTTTTATATTTTTTTTTTCCTTCTCGAAAATGTTCCTCATCGATAATATATAAGAATAGGAGTGATAAAAGCAGTTCTTTTAACGCATATATGGGTGATTTATATGATACTATGGGGTGCGCCCCTTTGCCGCTGCGCGGTCCGACCCCCGAAAGCGCTTTGTGCCGTAGGCGTTATGCGTTACGTTTCTGATTTTACATTATACATACTACACACCTGCGGGCTGATTATTGATATTAATGGACAAAACTAAAGACAAAGCGAAGACATAGGGAGTACGGAGTTATCCTATTGGTTAAAATGGGTGTTCCTATAGACTAAAGGTGAAAATCATGGACTAACAATAGGGTTTCTCGTGGGTTTCCGTTTAGTCTATTATCTACCTCAGTTTGTTGTCCATTGCAATCACCCGCTTCCACGAATAGGATCACTCCGTATTCATTTTGCCTTCTTTGGCTATAGCTTTGTCTATCAATTTCAATAATCGGCTCGCTGGTTCTTTTGGTCCGGCATTTTTCTGAATAGATGTATCGACATAGGATATTTTAAAAAGACATCGGTTCTCGTATAGCAAAGAGTATGGCAGAAGACAGTATATTAGAGATACTACTCTCTCGAGATATAATAGAGGCTTCCTGCTGTTTAGTGGGAAATGATATCGATTTGGACGTTATCATAATCCTTACCATGCGCGAGTTTTCTGAAAAACTTGCGGATTGTTTTCTTAAAAATGTGATGAATTTCACTCGCAATTTTTTATCGTGATACTAGAAAACTAACGGTGAAGTGTTCACAACTTCTCGCAGGATCAAATATTTCATCGGAGGGGAAATTCGGCTACGACCGGATACCCGCGCGGAGTTTTCCTTCAGCACGGCGAGTTTTTTCGGCGATGCAGGCCCGGAAAAACGGAAAAGGCCGCAAGAGCGATGCGAGGGCGGAGGTAAACATGCAAGCGAGCGGCAGAGGGGGCGAGGGGGTTACGATCGTCAGGCATCGATGATTACAGTCGGAAATCGGGTGCCGGCGACGCAACGGCGACGAACTCTGTTATTTCGTTACTCCGTCCGCAAAACGACCCGACTCCTTTTCAAACAGAGCTCTATCATCCGTAAGCCAGCGTTGTGTCCGCGGCTCATGTGGGAATGAAGTTGGGATCCGCGTTCGAGGACTGCATCGGCATCGAGCAAATACGTCGGGCCCCATAATGAAGCGAGTCTGCGAATCGTTCAAACAATTTAAACGATGCTCCCACCGCGGTTGCCAGATGAGGGGGAATCCGGGCGGAAAAACAGCCGGGGAAACAGGCGATCTGGCAACGCCGGGCAGGGCCGGCTGATTGTTTTATCAATGCAACACCGACGCTGTTTTAATGTGCTTAGAGCGCACCGATGGCGGCCCGGTGTTTGCGTCCACTCGTGCTGTTTCCACAATCAACCCGGAATTTGTTAGCCTCCTCCCTCGGAAATCCTGGATTTTCTCCGCGTTTTTTCCCGGGTTTTTACACAGTTTTACCTGTGTGAAAGCTTTTCCCGTCTCCTTCTCTTGTTTGTCAGGGATTGACGAGTCTGCGTTTTGTCTTCTTTTTTTTTCGCGATGCGGGAATGTCCCTCGTCCTCATCGGGGCGATTCAACCGTTTTCCGTTTCCCCTGAAAACGAGCCAATACTGTTCAAGTTGATAATTTTTAATTCCTGCATTGAGGACAGGTTAAAGCGACTGACGGGCTATAAGTCAATTCAATCTGTAGATCGAGTCCGGAGACAAAATATTTTAGCACTAACAATCTAGGCGATGTAATTGAGTGAGGCAAAAGTGAAATTATGAGGTGAGCACTCAGCGCGTTTTAGCAAATTAGGTAAATATTGATGGACCAATGCTGCCAAGGAGATTGCCTAAGGAATAAGGAATTGCCTAAGGAGGCTCGTCTCTTCGATTGAAAGAAAAATCTGATTGAATCAAGAGCATTTTTTCTTGTCAATATTATTAAGAGTCTGGACTCTTGATCCAAGTGACTGTTTCTCCAAGTGCACGAGTTTTCTGGAAAACTTGCGGATTGTTTTCTTTAAAAAAAGGAGGATGCCTTTAAAAATGTTGGACCTTCTTACAGAATTTCTGCACTTTTTCAGTGCTTCCGGACCGCCCTTGAAAAATCAGTACTATTTCCGGACTTTCCGACTAGTAGATACCCTGGGTGAGAATCGGTCGGAATTTCCGGATGGAGTCAGAAGCGCGCTGCAGAAGGGATGCAGATGCGCTACACCAAGCGATAAAAACACTGAAAGAGAGGAGAGGCCCACGACAAGAATCCATAGTGGGAAATAAAGCCCACGGCGACACGATGACATCGACACACTATTATAATATTCAACCGAGATCCCTCCTTCCTCTTCTGGGCTTTTCCTTCCGTATCTTTCAAAAAAAGAAAGGCGGAAACATCCCCGGTTCTGAAATCGAAGGCAACTCTCCTCCGGTTCGAGCTTACGAAAACAACAGCCATACCTGCTGAGAGCGCATAAATAATTCATAAACGTGAACCATAACACACGCGCACTATCAACAATTCATAAACAAATATTCCCAATCGCAGTGGCACACAGTGGATCGAGTCAATAGAACAGATCGGACAAAATTCGAAAAACTTTAAAAGCTTGTAACTCCGTTTAAAGAGGAGATTTAATTAAAATATGGGTAAACAAGGCTAAAAAATTATTAAAACACGAAAACACAGGAAGTTTCGAGCTGTTACCAGCTCATTTTCAGCTGCGAAAAAACATAAAAACAAGTAAAAAATTGAGTGGCGACCTGACCCCAGCCGTTATCACGTAACCACTCCGTTGTTTGTTCTTAACTCCGTTTATAAAAAAACTTTGAGGCTCTAAAAGTGGTTCCATTGGTTGCCTCGTGAAATTTTCTACACCAAGCACCCCTTGAAATTTAAAATGTGACGAAATAAACACCAAAATCCTCAGTTTTAGTGAAAAATTTCAAGTCCAATATCTCTGATTGGCTGGATCCACTGTGTGGCATATCTGGATTATTCGGAAGCACTGACAGACATCCGGAGACAATTCGATCACCGTGTTTTCATTTTTCATTAGGCTCACCGAACCTCGCTTGTCTTGTTAATGCTCCGCATCCTTTTCAACCTTCTTTTCCATGTATCCAGGATATCGCGGGCGGAAGCTTCCCGTCGATAATCCGAGGAGATGCTCGTCCAATCTCGGCGAATCTAATAACTAAATGTCTTCCGAGCCAACGAGGGAGCCAATCACTTTACATAACAATATTTTATTCAAATGAAGCGCTCCTTCAAATTAACGTCATACTACTCCAGTCTTCTAATTTTAAGAGAGTCCACGATGCAGCACTGCCATGGTAAGGAAAAACGCCGTATCAACCCTCAGGCGTTGCCGAATTTCCTTTGATAAAACACTAATTTCCTGGTAATCTTGTAAAGATTTTCCTTCCAATCGTTCAGATAATTTTGTGCGTAATTTCACCCGAAGTTCCTGAAAATTTCGAGGAAAAATATTCATAGCGGTCCGATAATATAAACATTTTATCGAAGGAAATTTGGCAACTTTCGAATGTTCATACGGCGTTCTCCCTTAGCACGGCAGAGTAGATGACGCTTTTTTTACTCGTTTTCTCTGATTATAAGTAGTTAAGCGCATAATGGAACTCTTGCACGCTATACGAGGATTTGCGATTTAAGTACTTTATCCGATGTAAAATTTTGCAAGAAACACGACGGTGACACTGCTTTTCTCTTAAACGAGCTCAAGCTAAAAAGAAAGCTCTTAAAGTTGAGACCGAAAAGGAAGGGATCTTTCACGTTATGAGAGAGTCCAGTCCACCCCTATAAGAAGTCGACCTCTTCAATGCACAGAATGAGGACCGAAAACATTAGTAGGGTTGCCATTGTGTATCTGTGCATGAGGAGTTTGAATAGCATGATTTCTCTAAAAGAGCTTTATAAGAATAACTTTAAGGGAAAACTTTTTTTTAATTGAAAAAAAAAAATTCAAAATTTTGACCGAAAGAAAAAATTCAAAATTTCCCGACTCTCAAGGGTTTTCCTTAATTTTGGAGAGCTCATTCTGACTTGGAAAATTTTAATAGAATACAATTCAATCAGTTTTTGGCTCGTAAAACTAAAAGTAAAACGAAGTTTTAACGAAGTAAAAGAAGACTGCCATAGAGGATTTTTAACTTCGTAAATATGAGGCTTTCAATCGATCGACCCCCTTCAATGCACCGATTTCCGATTAACCTGGAACTGTCCCTGCTCGAAAGCATTAGTTGTCCACTGAACCAACGCGAGGATTATTTTTGTCTTTTTTTTCATTCCTCTGTGCATTACCGCAGACTTTGCACTTGACCGAATTGTCGGAAACGAAGCAAAAAACGAGTGCAGTCGGCAAAATAAATCCGAATAGCTCCGGTCGCGGCGCACAGTGGATCGAGTCGATCGGAGAGGTCGGACATGAAAGTTTTGACTCAAACTGCAAATTTTGATGTTTATTCCATCATATTTTAAATTTCAAGGGGTGCTTGTAGAAGAAAATTTCACGAGGAAACAAATGGAACCAATTTTAGAACCTCAAAGTTTTGTATAAACGACGTTACTAACTTTTAAAGTTTCCAAATTTTGTCCGACCTCTCCTATTGGCTCGATCCAACGTGCGGGCCCCGTGCATTACGGACATGCGATTATCCGACGAGCCATGAACAAAAATAGAAATAAAGAAAGGGTCCAGCGAGGAACGCTGTGCTCGACAAAACCGGACTAGGTAAAGCACATATTCGACGACCAGTTCTGATGAGGAGCCTCGCGACTCAATTTATCGGGAACAATGCGACCACGGCACTGAAATGTTCACGAAAAACGCCGTATGAGCTTTCAGACGTTGCCAAATTTCCTTCGCTAAAAACCGAATTTCCTGTGAAACTGTGAATATTTGTCTTCAAATTTTTCAGACAGTTTTGTTCGCAATTTGATCTAGTATATCTGAAAATTTCAAGCGGAATAATCCGTAGCTCGTCTTAAAAATACACGTTTGGTCCGGGGAAACTTGGCGACTCTCGAACGTTCATGCGGCGTTTTTCCTTAGTACAGCAGAATGCCTTTACAGAGACAGGATGAACATTGGGTCCCGCGGAAACTCTGGAAACCGAACATACAGCGGCAGGGGCAAAATATTTCAGAGGCCCCACGCTGATTATCTAACAGGGTGTCTACTTGTACGAGTGGTACGGTACCAGTAGTACCCTGTCAATATCAAATCTTAAGACTTGTTTGGTATGTGCTCCTCAAAGCGTAACCAAGTAAATATATAACACAGCACGCATTACTGTCTTACCTAACACGAAATGATAGATCTATTTTATTGCAATAGACTGATTTAGTGGCTACGCCATTCGATATAATATCGAACCCTTAGTTCATATGTAAACAAACTCAGCACCTTGTTTCTGATTCGCGCCATGTTGGTAAAATGCGTCTAGAGGTTTCTTACAATCGAAATGTCTCGTGTTTAATGAGTCTATAATTGATTTATGAACAGTTAATAACTAAATTCTAATAAATTAACACAATTAACTCATGAAAAATGCGTACATGAGGTAAGGTTAGTTTTGGTTTGAACCAAGAGTTCGATTTTATATCGAAAGATGTAGCCACTAAATCAGTCTAGTAGTCAAGGATCGAATTCGTCGCTTTTTGCACTTATAAACAAATTCAAAGAGTTTTTTTTGTGTGATTATTGATAATTTTACGAATAATGTAGGAATCGCTCGACAAAATTTTGCGCTCAAACGCTATACTAGGCCCATATTCTCGAAACTTCATTTTTTTACGGTCTGCTATCCTCGGTAAAACGGCAGCGTTGAAGATTCCGGGGGGCGGGGGGCGCAGCGACCCGGCCGGGGGTAAAAATTCTGCCGCAGCTCATCAGGTAAACATTGCACGATAACGAATCGTTTGATTTGACTCGGTGCTGACATCGATTGCACGGGCCGCGCGGTGGCGAGGCGGGGCGGGGCAGGGCGGCGGGAGGGAGGGAGGGGGTAAGGAGGTTCATCTAGAGTCATGACGTCATAACCCAGATTTAAACGCTGCCTCCCTCAAAGAGATGCCTACGTACGTGCGAGTGCACGTTACTCTCGCTGTCGAGTCGATCGTGCCTTCATCGATAAAAACCATTGTGAAAAGGGGGACTTTTAGTTGGTATTCGATAGTGGTTCGATGTATCGCTTCGTACAAAACAATACACGGAAAAAAAAGACCTGTCATTTTAACAGTCGCATTGAATGTTAAATTTGTTTGACGTTTCTCTGTTCTTTTAGTTGTCGTGACTGATAGTTTAACATTTTAAGTATGTTGAAACAAAAGTGTGCAACTCTGTTAGCTCAACATCTTATTGATGCTTTTGAAATAACATTCTTTATGTTATTCCATCATCACACGACTGCTGAGTTAACGTCAGGCGCAGTCATTAAATCAACAGTTCCTGAAGCTTTTGGAATGACTGTCATTGACTTTTGATTTTACAGTCCACACGTTATTTTGACATTCGTTTGGATTTTAAATTTACACTCGTGCAAGTGTTGGTCTAATGTTTTGAAGGTCGTTAAATTTGCAGAAATAATCTGCTAAAGCAACAGCGAGGGTGTCGAAATAGCAGCCTCTCATTTAACAGCGAGTTGACAGTAAAATGCTGTCCGTTGCACGGAGCATTCCATCCCGGCCAGTCCCGCGCGATCGGCGCAGCGCGCATGCGCAGTTGTATACAGTTGTCGATCGCCCCGCTGCGAGCGGTGACGCAGAAAACCTCTCCTACCCTACCCGCCACACTGCCCACCCTCCTTCTCGAGGGTTGCGCGCCGTCCTGACAAAGGGCCCGGTCAGGGAAATTCTCAGAACTCCAACCGCCCGGGCCTGGCGTTCGGTTGTTTCTTCCTTCGGCGTTGTTCCCGCATTCCAGTCTGTTCGCTGAGGCCGCCATGTCATTGTTTAAAGGGATTTCGTTTGCTCAACAGTCAGTGGTTTTGAGTCAGAGAAGTCTTGCGCTTGCGTTTCGAAATTGTACTCGAATTGTGTTTGCGAGTGAATTTTGGCGAAGAAAGTGATTAGTTTTGATACTCAGTGCGCGATCTGCAAAATTAGTAGCTCCATAGGAAAGTAACTCTTACGATATAAGCAAATTTGGGCACACTGTAATCAGTTGCGGGCAGACGCCATTTTTGGAGGCATCATCATGAATCCGTTCAATTCGAAATTTCTGCTGCCGTATATTTGTGCTTTTTGGTTTCAACTTCACCATTGACATTACACGCACTCTCAACTCAATTAGGTTTGCGTCCAGTGCATCAAATTATTATTTTTAGCGTGCCTTACATATTTATATGCAGGCACTCTTTTGATTTCGTTTCCTGTAGATTATACCATTAGCCCTGTCCTCTATACTTTCCGACCCAATTCCATTGTGTGATTTTTTCCTTTTCTTTCGTTCAAAGAAATTTAGGCTGTTTTGAAATGAAATGAAGTGATAATTTAGCAAATCTTAATCTTGGTAGAATTTTTTGAAACCTTTTATAATACATTTTCGGTGTTTTTAACTCATAAGCACGATCTGCTGTTTGGTTCTTACGTTGTTTTTTATTGATGACACCAATGTGACATTGTCTTAATGGCGTAAAGTGTTTCAATGTGTAATACAGTGTCTGTGCGGTATCTGACCAGGCTGCGAGTGAAAAGTTCGGTTATTTGAAAAAAAGAAAATAACGGATGGAGAGGAAGGGTTTAAAATGTGCCTCACATAATTTGTTGACGACCCCAAGGCCATGATCAATTCTGCCCCACCGAGAACTGCAAAGATGTATACTTTGTGTAGTGTTTCTGTGCATTTAAACTGTTAAAATTTTTGTGAAATTAACTCATTGTGAAACTGATTTAGTCTGTAAATGTTACTTTGACCGGAATATTATCTACGGTTTTTGTATCATTTACTTGAAACCAGTTAAGCAGTTATCAGCTATTTACATAAGCATGTAAGTATGACCATAATTTTTTACAGTTGCGTGGCATTGTATCTGCTCCATTAACAGCAGTGTGAATGAAAATTCAAGAGCGATTTAGCTTTTACATGAGCAGCAGCGCTGCTACATCGACAGCAGCGTGGATTTAAATTCAAAAACGAACTGGCTGTCATGAGAACAGCGACGCTGCTATTTCGACAGCAGCGGCCGCTGTTAAATCGAAGGCAGCGTGAACGTCAATCTGATGGGGAACCGGCGTTTACGCCAGCAGCTGCGCTGCCAGTGTAACAGACTATTCGATGAAGGTTGAGCAGATTTTGCTGTCGTTGTTACATTCATTTACTGTCATTGTAACAGCAAAGCGCCTGTTGTAATAACAGACAAAGGTAATGTTATTTTAACAACCAGGATGCTGTGCCGTTTTTTAACAGCCAAGGGCTGTTCCTTCAGCAGTCGCGACGATTAAAATGGCAGGACTTTTTTTTCCGTGTAGAACATAACCTCAAACAAATAGTGGACGTATTTCTGCCAAACGGAACTATGTGCATTAAGACATGAGCTCTGAGACCCATAAGAATGTATGCGTAACAGGGCTCACGTCATAATACACGTAGTTCCGTTTGGCAGAAATACGTCCAATTATAGAATTTCCGTTGGGAAAGCTGAAAATGAGAAAATTCCTTACAATTTTTGTTTTTATTGCTATATGGTACTCAAATGAATGAAAAATCTTTCACAAAAGCCTCTTTCCCTCAGATTTTTAAATTGACTTTCAAGCCTGTATTTAAATGTTGAACCAATCGATATCAATGCAATCTCACCTGTTTGATGTATCGAGTACGATCTCGGATCTCTGGATCGTATTCGATACATCGAACAGGTGCCAGATTGTATCGATATCGATTGGTTCAACATGTGAACATAGCCTTAAAAGTCAATTGAGTAATCTGAGGGAACGGATTTTTTGTGATAGGTTTTTTTTTATCATATGAGTATAAAATGGTAATGAAAAGTGAAATTGTTAGGAATTTTCTCATTTTCAGCTTTTCCTAAAAATCCGTTAAATCCTAACATTTTTGTTTGAAGTTGTGTTCTATTGTAATCCAACTTGTAATCACAGTGCGGTAATCTAACCACACTATCGTACGGAATCAGGCTCACCAACCTACAGTGGACAACATCATACTGCCGTTAAAAAAAAACTATAGGAAAACTACTATCGTCCTTCAATCAGAAAGGTAATCATAAAGGAATTCATAAAGGTACTGCAGGTCAATCTATTCTAGGTATGATAATAGGCCCTTTTGGTTGAGCTGGTGCGACATTTGAGCGCATTGTCGCTAGTATACTATACTTCTAGGGGCAAGCTGAAATCAAAAAGCACTCCCAATCGACTGAGCGTTTAAAATCCTACGTTATAAAATTAAAGTATGCTATGGGAGAAGTCTTATGAGAGGTGTCCATTCGAAGCCCCGTGACAAGTAGCATGTTACCACCACATTTCTCTGGAGCATGATTTTGCAAATCCGCAATATGCACTCCTTCACTCCCACATGTCGGTTACCCCGACCACTCGAAAAGCATTCCACCTATGATTTCGTCAAACGAGCGATTAATGAAGCCCCAATCGTTTCCACTCGACGCATACGTTCCGATCCCTAAAAAGCTTTTTACACTCCCATTCGATCGGGTACCGGGAATTTTTTATTCGAATCAAAACGGAATGTGGAAATTATTGAATTACTCGTTTTATGGTCACAATAATGACACAACATTCGAACAAAATAATCGTGCTCCCAAATAGATATACAGTCACCAAAAGTTTGTTCATGGATGTCACTTCAATTAACGAGACATGATTGCACATTGAAAAACTTCAAGATTGCTGAGTTAACTGGAACCAGGCCACATCAGCTACTGCCGAGTTTATTTGGGCCATTTAATTTTTTACATGATAACGGTTGGGCAGATTATTTTGCAAACAGTGAATTTTCTGCATAGTACGAAGCAAATTCCTCAAAGTTTTCAAAGAAATCTGCACAATCGTTCTCTTGTAAAAAACAAAATTCCCCGATTAAATTTGGCAATAGCTCATGCAGCTTGGTTCCTTTCTGCAAAGCGCGATCCAATTGCCCCCTGCGAGTGCTTAGGGATGGTAATTTTAAAATCGGATGGAAAAAAATCGATTTTTAAAACAATTAAAAATCAAAGTTCGGCGCCAAAAACATAGTTACTACTAAAGCTGAACTTGAAATGAAACTCGAGTTGCGCAGAACCTAGGCCTCATTTGACACATCAACGTCGGAAATTTCGATTTTTTTTCAATAATTTGATTTCGCCTCGAAAAATCGATTTGATCGAATCGATTTTCAGCGCAAAAAATCGATTGAAAATTGCCATCCATACGAGTGCTGTGATATTACGCGTCTTCATTTAAGGTCAGGGAGACATCCTGGTGAAAGAACTGTGTGTTGTGCGAATGGATCACATGAAAAATAAAAATGTCATCCCTCCACAAGTCCTATTTTGCTCCAAACAATCGACCGCTGCAATTTTCGAACTTAATCCTACCTCATTTCGTCAACTCCTGTCGACGCTAAGATAACACCCACTATCAATGCATGCCTAGCTCATTTGCGCTACGACAATAACCCCCTCATGATTGTTCTGTGCCGAAAACTCCTGTCAGAGCTGTTACGAGCAGCAGTTTTCGCGTCAAAATTAGCGGGAAGGCGGACGAAGGAAACAGAGGGATAATTATGGGTTTCCTAACCGGCGGACCGCGACATGATTAGCCGCAACAGGTCTGGAGCAGGCTTAACTATCTTTTGATCAGTGCTAATGATTATGTGATGAGACTCGTGGTTGAGTTTGTGAGTTCTCCTCTCCGTTTCAAACTTGACCGTCGGCACTGTCAAACGGTATCGCCTGTCAAACTCTCGAGCTGGTTAGAACCTATCACCATTAAGGATGGACATTTTCGAAGGAGAACCCGATGTTTTCGATGTTGCGAAAGTTTCAACACTTTTGACGGAATGAACAATTAAAAAATTCCTTTTAAGTAAAAACCTATTTTTTACTCTCATATAGGTTTCTAAGAGTGTGGGGGTCGTTGCGCAGTTTTAGGAATATTACATTTCATCTGGTTCTTCATAATAAAATCGGAACAACCACTACTTAATTAACTTAATATTCTTGGAAAATTGTCGGAAACTTTTTTCTCACCTTCTTTTGTGATATGGCCTTAGATGCTAAAGCACCGCTTTAAAATAAACTTATCTTACTGCTACTACTACGATCGCCCCTCACTCTGGATCCACCTGTCCTCTACAGTCCAGCAGAGAGTTTTATTTTTATTTTTTCTATTTTTTTGNGGGGGGGGGGGAGGAGAGGGAGGGGGCGAATTCCTTGATCTAAGTTGAATGAAAATCAATGAATGTAACTAATGTTTCGTACTCCACTTATATTGCACCTCAAAAGAGCGAGAATTCATCCAACGGAGAAACGAGGGATCGAAAGTTGAGGTGGTCAAAAGTTCCAAGGTAGCCAAAACAAAATTTTTAGGTTGATTTTTGATACCACCTACCACGATACATTAAACAACTTCGGTGCCGAAACGTGAATGATCGATGTTCGATATTTCCCCATTTGAAGCTACGGTAAGGAATCAATTATTACGGTGTTCGTTGCGAAAACCCTGATTATCGATCCTTGTCCATAGGTTCAAATGGCAGATCAATCGATATATCGCAAAGCACGCCACGCCACTGAGCAACTTTTTAAACAAGGCTTTGGGTGTGCCCTCACTTGGGACTTGGCTTCATTCAGCGAGGCCACCGTAAAAATCAGAGCAGACGATATTGGTGAATCACAATGTACATAGACAAAAGATCCGCGAGAAAACCGCTGAAATACGACAAGAAGGTTTTGGTTTTCATGAAGCAGGTCAACAGGATGAACATCAAAGGTTTTCGGAATGAGCCGAGGACCCCAGGGTCGAAGCTCCATTGAACCGGGTCACAAAAGATCGAGCCAACGGGAGAGATCGGACGCTTGATGTGGAAACTTTAAAAACTGTTATCTTTGTCAATGAAAATTTTAGACGCTCAAAGATGATTTCACTGGTTTTCTCATAATTTTTTCTTTGAAAAAAATCTCTTAAAATTGATAGAGTGACAAAATAAGCGAATAAAAATTGCAATTTATTTAAACCAAAAATTGTTTGTCCGACCTCTACCGAAGCTCATTCCACTGTAAGGATCCCCGTGGGCGATGACTTCAAAGATTTCCCTGAAACACGTCAGTCCCATCACATTGATTTGGTAAACTTTCTGCAGTTCAGTTCTGCGGAGACCATTGAGAGAGAGTCGCTCTTTAGCACCCCGAAACAGTACAACTATTTTTGGAATGAACCGTTCTTGCATCTAACATTTTACCCTGCACTTGGTTGTTTCATTTAAACGTATCTCATAAGACTGACCATACTATACATACATACTACACATATGTATATACCATACCATACCATACCATACCATAACATACCATTGTCATGAAAATTTTGAAAAATAATTTCAAGCACTCAGATTTTTGCACAAAAAAATTGCCACCAAGAAAATTGCCATCTTCGTTATATTAAAAATACAAATTATTAGCATTTAATGTTATAATTATTAAGTACTTTAAAAATATTGCTGATTAATAGGGCGGCTTCAAGTGGCATTATTTCGGATGACAACATTTCACATCTCATCAATACTTGACGCAAACCCGTAGGGTTCAGACGAATTTGGAATTAGTTTACTAATCGATGAGCAGTATGCAATAAGTTGTTGCATGTTACGTGAGTTATTGCCAATACCTCACGTTTGAATGCCTCACAAAATTGACCCAGTCCGTTCTGTCGGGAAAAGATCCGCGGAAAAACGCGGGGTAAAATGCACTCATTTGACAAGAACGTTGTCACTTTGCCATGGATAAAGCACCTGATAAAATTCATTGCCGCAGTTAAAAGTGTTAACACTAAGTGGAACTCGTAAATCCATGTATCACATAATGGGAGAGCATCCAAGGCTCCGCGCGTGGAGCTAAATGGCACCGGGAGGGGCGGAAAAAAGAGCTAGTTTCGATAATTTATCGCGAGCCAAATTCGAGCATAACGGGTAATCTGCCGCAAAAAACGGCCACGGAAAGAAGCTAAGTTGATTTTGATGATACCGCATAGCGCGACGTCGTCCCGGATAAGGTTCACCTGAATGGAGATATAGGCTCCTCGAACAAAGACATTAAAAAACTGCATTTGAACGCCGGAGCCACGGCCTAGAACCGCGTAAGTCCACCGAGGCCACGTTCGGTCCTCGGGTTTTCCTCGGCGCGGTGGCGCGCCGGTTTTTGCCGGCACCTTGGGTGTAATTTCGGACTGATTGCGAGCGGTTCCGAAGCTCGGAACAATGAAATAGTGTGATGAGAGGGGCCTGGACTTGGCCGGCTTAATGGTGCTACGGTGTGAGCACAGATAGCCGGGCCAAAACATTAATTTCAACGTCACTACGTAATTACGTGCGGCTGCGGAGCAACAATAATGAACGTGGGAAAAAAAAGCGAACGCTCCACGCAGCGAATAATGGGCGGTGTAAAAATAATGATTATGTGCAAAACTCTATCCTCTTATTATTTATGGGCGTGCGGTGGTCGAGTTAGCTCCCTGCGCGGTGGCTTATAGTTACGGCCGCCGCCGCCTCCTGGGACATCTATTCCCGAATATCTGCTAACATCTACGATGCACGTCAGTCGCTTTGCTAATATCCGTTTAAATATAAACATACATAAAATATATCTACGGTTAAGCCGCAGGAACGCATATCTCCATTTGCAACGTAACAGGCTTTATGTGGACAGAGTTCATCAGAAAGGAACCAACCCACAAAAATCGGAAAATTTGCACGCACATTTTGTATTGCTTCATCTGACAGATCATAAAGAGCTGATTTTGCAGTATTTTTTATAAATTTTTTTCTGAAATGGGAAATAGTCTAAAAATGTATTTAAAAGTGAGAAAATGCGCCGCCTAGTGACCTCATCTGGCGGGATTTCCCATTTAAATGCATGTATTCTAGCAGATTAGATAATTTTGTCATATCTTCTCCAATAATTGTTCAATTCGTGAGCCAGGGATATCCTCGTGTTCAGTTCACTCGGTAGTTTCCACTTGAACACGAAATTTATCACATTTCAGACACCTGCAACTTCTCTATTGAGTTAATAATGAGTTCCACTAGCCGCATTTCTCCTGCCAAAAACAGAAAGTCTAAAAACAATTTTTTTTTTTTTTTTTTTTTTTTTTTTTTTTTTTTTTTTTTTTTGGTGAAAAGAAGGATTCAAGTTTATTTTTTAAATTGAGCCTTATGCAGGAATAAAACTTCAAACCTCTTTTTCTCAGTTTCAACGTAATGTGGGTTGATTCCTTTTTGATGAAATCTGTCCATATTATGATTTCTCAAATAAGAAAATACTCAACGTCATATCTTAAAAATATTCGGATTTTTTCTCTCTCTCTGTGAAGAATGATCGATGAAAATTTCAAGCAATAGCGTTGGTTTGTTTTCACCGGATAAAATAAACTGGGGAACGCGGTTTTGCAGTTTCACCATCAATTGATTGATGATGAACGTGTGACACCACGTGCAAGTATCTCCAAAAGCACAGGAAGCAGTTGGAAAATAAACGCATTAGTTTAGCTAGTTTTGGTTAGTTTGTTGACAAGTCATCGATGTCTTACATCCTGATGGTAAATAAAGTGAAACGATTGAATCATGGTCGTGGGTATAAAGAATTCTTCTAACTTTTCTCGGAAAAAATATTTAATCGGGAGAAACGAGGCAACGTTGGAATGCTTATACGGCGTCGAAACACAACATGGGCCTTTTAAGCTGTATTATTCGATGCCGCGATTATTCTGACGCGAGATCGAATAATCGCCACGAACACAGTGTGGCCGGCGCTAAACGTATATTAGCGCCTGCAAGACTTCAGGAATACTTCACGCATTGCGCCAAACAGTGCGGTCGGCGCACAGCCCATATTAGCGCCTACAAGACTGCATGTATACTTCTCGCATTGCGCCAAACGCAGTGCAGTCGCTATCAGAAAAATTCGCGGAATCCTATAAGCATCTCTAAAAAGGTAAAAAGAGGGGGAATTTGCGCAATCCTATCATAGCCTTCCATATGACTTTGTCACAACTAATGTTGCTTGAAAACCAATTATGATTTGACTCACCAGAACTTCATTTTAATTTGACTCTAAAGATCATCGAAAATTTCATTGCTTTCTTACCTGAAACAGAAAAAAGACAAAGAACAATTAGTAAAATCAGAGGGATGCAAGACTATAGGAATACTTCACGCATTGCGCCAAACGGTGCGGTCGCGTACAGCCCATATCAGCGCCTACAAGACTGCTTGAATACTTCTCGCATTGCGCCCAACGCAGTGTAATCGGTCAGTTGGCGTGACCATAGGACTGAAGGAATGCTGTGGGAGTTGTGGGACTGCGTGTCATCATTCTTGACTTTCTGCTCCAGTTTTTTCCATAATTAAAGGGGAAAAGTATATCCTCATTGTAACGATTCAGAAACTTGGATGATATTTAATTTTTTTTTTTGTTACACTAAAAGAAAATAGAACAAACGAAAATATTGCGTCAAAATTTTCGATACTTTCATTGGAGATCATTTCGGTAAATTCGCGGAAAAATTTCAGAAAAACTATTAGCAGCTTTTTAAAAACATGTATCAAAAATAAAATTTAAAAGCGGTGCATAACGTTGCAATCAGAGATAAATATACGTTTTCTTTCGGGTGCACCGAGGAGTTTAGAAGTTCTTGTCCATGAAGATCTTCGCCACCCACCTAATGCCACTCAACTCCTTGAGGTTGTTAACGCCTCCGAATAAACCCACCAAAGTTTGCTAAATTGCTCCAAGCGCGCCTCACGATTTTGTTCATGTAAGCGGAGGCAAGGTGGTGAGGAGAGAAGATATAATCGCGATTACATTTTAGAGACTCAAATGTTTATCCTTGCCTTATAAGTAATGCAAACAATCGATGTGCGTCGAATATGCTCTTATTAACAACAAACAAGGCCCTGAGCGATAATAGGAAAACATCCCAAGAATGTTCATAAGAGCTCAAATCCAAGCGAAAGCTTACGAACAGCCCTAGCACAATGTTACTTAAATATCAATGACTACCACTTTCTTGAAGAAAATTCAGATTCCATATGAGTACATCTCATGTGTTCGTACGTTTTTAGAGACTTATTCATACAGATACATGAGTTTTCGTTCTATTTGACATGCAACTTTACTTCGCGAAATCTCACTGTGCTCCAGGCGAAAAAACTGCATTTGCAATCATGCTCATTCATCTGTTTGCAACATCTGAGCTGATAAAAATATCTGTGTTCTTGTGTTACTTATGATAAGTATAGGAAGTAAAACACAAACCAACACACACTTTGTATTGATTTTGGTACAGTTTGCGTTGAATTTAGCGCAGAAAATCATGTTGATTAGAGGAGGATTCCTGCAATGGGCCTGTTGCATATACTATTACTAACGGCTTGGGTTATTTTGTATGATACTTCCCATGCTAACCAAAATAGTTTGTTATTTTCTCTGTGTGTATTTAATCTGGCCAGAAATGGTTCTCCCAGCTGTTAAGAGTACTTTCTCTACTTATTAAGAGCGGAAAATTAACTTTTCTGCTTGTCGTGGCATCCAAGGTGACCACCACACCGCGATCGGCGAATTCGGCGGCTTAGAGTGGCTTTATTTAAACAACTCACGCCTTTAACCCCTCAATCTCTCAGTTGCTCACCTCTCTCGGTTACCTCGCTGTGCTCCCATGCACTCTAAAGTGATAATAGGCACGGAAGCGCACAGAGTCGCGGGGTCGCCAGATCACCACCTCCTTCCACACGCTACCCCATCATCCTCGACCCACACCGCGCAGTTCCGGCCACGTCGTTTCCATGACCGCCGCTTCTTGTAAACGGATCGTATTTACGATTTGAGTTGACTGCGCCTAACACGATTATTCAAACGGTTTATTAATTCAGGGGCCGGCTTGTCCTCCGGTCCGCCTTGCCCCCCCCCCCCCCNGGATTTTGAGTGCCTTTGTTGACCACAAAGCGCGTTGAAGTGGATGGTTGGGTTTTCGCTCTTTGTCACTGATGGATCCCGACTGCGTGGGCGTCAGGTGTGGAAATTAAGGGAACAAGAGCTCCACTGATCAGTATCATCATGTGATTATTATTGCCGCCGAACTATCACGCACTTGTTTGTGATGAATCCGCTGTTGGGCTCAATTGAATCCCAATTGGGCGTGTTTATGCAAAAAGGAACTATGTGCGTAGGATTTACATGTAACATAGTTGCTTTCAGCATAAATACGTCCAATTAAATCACTCGATCAACGGCAGCCCACCTTCATCCGATCCTACTCAGACGCGGAAGCTATTAATGAAAGAAATGATGCTGGTTATTACGGAAACGACTGCTGGTATCCTCGCACACGCTCAATCAGCATTCACTTTGCATATTTCGTGCGATAATTGCTAAAAACGGGTGTGCGCCATTTACTTTGTATAGGTTTCGTGCGATAAAAAATGTATGTACATTCTCACATTTGCCATAAATTGAGTTTATTAGTGGACTGAGGGCTGTGTTCATAGTCGTTGATCTTATGTAATGAATCCATCTTCTGTCAAGCATATAACGTTTGTTCAGCATTTTTGTCATTCTCAGACTTTTAATAGGACGTATTTCTATCAAACGGAACTATGTGCATTGTGACGGGAGCCCTGTTATGCACAAATTCTTATGGGTCTCAGGGCTCATGTCTTAATGCACACAGTTCCGTTTGACAGAAATACGTCCAATTTATAAAAAGGTTTTAAATTTTAAATACTAAACTGAAGATGATACAGATATATGTTACATGAAAAAATAAAATCTCTGTGCCTTTATAAACTCGAAAGGGTAATAATAAATGATAAAATTTCTGTTTTATTCTATTCTTTATCTTTTCAAAAAATGAATTTTTCTCGACTGCCGAAGATAATTGTTGGCATTCGTGTTAGACTAAAGTATATGTTCCCATTCGTGTTCCACCTTAATAATAATAATTGTTTACTCACAATATAGCTCAATTAACTTGGCATATTACATGCTATTCTGAACGATATTGCTGCGCTGTGTTGGTTTTCGCTGCACGCTCAGTATCTATATGACTCAATGAGCGCTTCGAAGATGGATTTCACGATTAGAATGGATGAAATCATGTATCGATGCGCAGTTACTGGTGAAAAATGTACAACGAACATCAATAATTAACAAAGAAGGCGAGCATGGGATGCGAAAGCGAAAATTACTTATTTTTTATCACAAGTACTGTCGCTCTCATTTTACTCTTTGTCTTATGAAACTCGAATAATATTTCATCCAGGAAGATGAAAACAGCAAAAAGAGAAAAGTACGCGAAAGATGCAAAGATTTAAGAAGGAGAGAGAGCGTGACATAATCAGTTGAATGTGTTTGCTAACAATAAAGCAAGGAGGAGAATAATACATCGAAGAACGGATGAGGGAACGGAAGGAAAGACGAAGAGAAGAATGTAAAGCAATTAGGAAGATAAAAGAGTTGAGGCGTAATTGCTCAGATAATGAAGTCAGGAAATCCAATAGATAAAAATGCTTCGTCGCCGTTATATAATTGCATGAGGCGGGGATGAGACAGTAACATGATGACGGACGGTTGAGGAATGAAACATCCCGAGTTTTAGGATTATTAAACCGACGGTGCTTTAATTCAATACTTTTAAAATGCTCAATAAGATCCACAGTGCCACCTTGGGCAGTAATTGGCAGGGTTAAATCATGAATAATGTGCCAAATGCTTAAAAACACATGATTTGCAATAGTTTTCTGGCACTATTTGTTGTTCGAAACGTCAAACCCATTCTAGAAAGGAAATAAAGGTGGCTTGACAATTTTTCTCAGACTTTTTCGGGATTTCTTTGACTCTTTATGATTTCCTGACATTTCCTGGTTATGGGCGGATCTAGCAAATTGGCAACATTGCCATTTCTCCATTTAAACCTATGGAAATGTATCGAATCTTGGAGGAGCCAGTGCTCCGACAAGAATCGATTATATAGGTTTAAATGGAGGAAATCCGGAGTTGCCAAATTGTTGAATCCGCCTCTGATCCCGGTTTTCCTGACATTCCCTGACTGTGGTAACCCTGCAAATTAGATTCTTCCTAGCTGTCTACATACCGTATCTACATGATGGGATGGGGCCAGGAGAAGGGACGTTGAACGAGACCGTCGGAAAAGCCGAGGAGAGCACTGTCGTGCTAAGGAAAAACGCCGTATGCACCTTCAGGCGTTGCCAAATTTTCTTTGATAAAACTTCGAATTTCCCGGCAAACTTATGAACATTTTTCTTCCAATTTTTCAGATAATTTTGTTCGCAATGCCACCTAAAGCTCCTGAAACTTTCGAGGCAAAATGTTCATGACTTTCCTACAAAATAAACATTATATCGAAGGACATTTGGATTGCATTTTGCAAAAAGGAACCACTAGCATTGCAATGTTGCTAAGATTGTGCAACTTCTTTTGTCTTGGAGGAAAAACCCGATTATCCATTAATAGTTTCTATTTTACTCGCTAAAAACTGTAAAAATTTAAGACAAAAATTACCATCTAAATTTCATAATTTTTCACGATTTCCGCAATTTTATTGCAAAAGATGAAGTTGCACAATCTTAGCATCATTGCAATGCTAGTGGTTCCTTTTTGCAAAATGCAATCCATTCGGCAACTCTCGAATGTTCATACGGCGTTCTTCCTTAACACGGCAGAGCAAGACGAAAGAGAGGGAGAGGGGCGAATGAAAAATACCCGGAGGAGCGAAAATGAAAGAGACGGCTGATGCGAAAGAAAGACAGGAGACGGGACGGGATCCGTGATGAGGAAACAAATACCTTCTTCAAGAAAATGACACTGATAGATGGGGACACCGCACATATGGTATCGGATTGAAAACAATCTAGGCTAATGGGAAAATCAGAATGACCGAAACCTCCAGCGGACGTCGGGTTTCGGACGGGTTCAACATGACGAATCGGGAACCATTAGTGGAACCGATCCGCGACTCTTACCCACCTTTTGCATATGGCCCGCCATCTTTCTCTCTTGCTTCGCTCCTCCGCGCGCCCGGTCTCCTTGATCAAGATCCTCTAATCCGCTTCCGTCCGTCCGCTCCAGAAAAGGTTCTCACGCGATCGCTTAATTGCAACCCCTAATTGAGAATAATTACTTATGTTATGATATGGTCATTTGTCTGTCGTGGCCTTTCCGATTCTTACGTTTTCTCTCGAGCGGAATAATGATCTCCTCCGAGGAAAAAAATCCATCTCGGAAGTGACCGGATGTTGGACGACTCCTTGCGTCACCCCAGGCACGAAACTTAAACGGGTTTAACAGCCAGAATTCAAGAGCGTAATGTATAACTGAAGTAAAGAATTTAATCCCTTATATTGTTTTTTCTTTTTTTTTAAAAAAAAAAAAGAGCACTCATCACTAAAAAAGGTGCTTGGCTCAAGCATGATGATTCTTGAAATTGCCGCCAAGATTTTTTTCATCTTGATTTAGGCCGAATATTTCTTGATACAAGAAAAATAATGCTTGGGTTAAGAGAATTATAGCTTATATTGAGCAGAAAATTCTTGATTCAAGAGAAAATACTTATGGGCGGCAAATTTAAAATCATTTTTTTTTTTTTTCAATGAGTGGAAGTAGATACGCCCTCCTCCCTAAACTTTCGGAAGATTATATGTTTTCTCTGAATTTGACCAAGTTCATGCGTAAAAACTAATGAAAATTGGCTACCCTCCATAATTTTTGGGACTGAACATATGCATGACCTAAACAATATTAGGAGACCCGAGATGTTCTGTGTTCACGAAGAGTATCACTATGTTAATCATCATGGTATAGAAAAACTAAACCACTCTCTGATTAGTTGGCTAGTTTTAAGCTTGAATGGCACACTTTGGGTCCAATGCAAACAACATAAATGACGACAGAGTTTTAACGTCGTGATAGGAATGTTCCTATCTACATTACCTCTCTACAAAGCCTTCATTGAAGAGAGGGAAAATGTGAAATTGAAAAAGTTCAAATCAGTACAATACTCAAAGATTGGAAACTGAACCCTATTAGCAAAAATGTGTATCATTGTTGCGCTAAGAAAAGATAAGGAGATTGAAGGCAACAGTATAAAAACTGCATTATGTCAAGTACCTTCCCTCCCTCTTTTTACATTTAAGCTCATGGAGTATTACTCTGTTATACTTTCTTACTTTTGTATTTTTACTTCAAGGAAATTTTATAAAAGCTCCTGTAGTTATTTACATCAAATAAAATTGTATTAAAAGAAAAAAAGTCAAGTACCTAAACTTCTAAGGTTATTTACAACTCGAATAAAAAGAAAGAGAGATTAAAAGAGCTTAAAGAATAACTAAGCTTTTAGAGGCAGAACTCTAATCAAGCTCCAATATGACGACACAGAGAAAAACGCAGAATTTCGTGAAAATTAGGGGAGGGGGGGAAGAGACAGAGAAAGGTAGGTAAGTGTTAATGAGAATGATAAAAAAAAAAGAAGAAGAAAAACGGAAGATTTAACTAGACGTTGAGATTAGTGGAGCGCATGAAATTGAAATTTTTTAAAGAGAGTGCACAGGATGTCGTAAGTGCAAGCGGAAAGTTGAGATATGTACCCTTAAAATCTCAATACTGTAGCTGGGATCCAAGCGACGAAATAAAATAAATAATGAATTTGGCAACACCTCGCATTTAACTTGGACTATTTACCGGCCAGAAATTTGCATCTAGCTCCTTTCAAGTATTTTTTCACGGCTTCAACGTTAATGATACTTTAGGTAGGACAGCTGTCACTAGGTGCGATGTTGTGAGGCTGTCTAAAGTGGAGCTTTTGACGTTGGCCTGCTACCCCTTTTCCATAAGACCGATTTGCACGAACAGCTGCAAGCTTCCACCACCTTACGGGTACAAAAAAAATACGCTTCATGAGTTCGCAAATTGTGAACTTTTGAAAATTCGCCATCAAAGAGAGACCTGTGCATTAAGAAGTATATTACACACACTAAAGCTATTAGATTTTACGTTTACTTTTCAGTTTCAAGCGCAACTCAGATTAAGAAGTTTTTGGGCGCAAATTTTTGCCAGAATTGGAGGCAAAGTATCGAAACAATTGAACAAAGAGGGATTTGTAATTATAGGGATGGAGTTTTACGACTTCAGTTTTGTCGCGATCTCATTTTTAGAGATATGGTGTGGTGAAATCAGCTTAAATTTTTGCAGAATCACGTTGCTGGTTTGCTGCGAAATTAATGTCAGGGAACCCAAAATAGTCTCGAGAAGAAAGAGAAAACAGTGATTGAAGTGAAAGTAAAGAATATGACGCAGTTCTAACACATATCAATATTGGAAAACGAGCTCAAATCAAGGCCTCTGTTAATTGAGGGTAAATTGATTTTGACAATGAACAGAAAATAAATATATATCATGGTTACAAACATAGATACTTTCGGAAAAGCCAATATAGCGCTTGAGACCAAGTGCACCAGCTTGGATTTTATAATTTTGAAAATTTAACTGAAGCTCCGAGTTTCCTATTGAAAAATACTTCCAGATATCGAATTTCAGAAAAATCGATTGAGCAGGACCCAAGATGGCATTTTAGGCAAAGTCCGCGAAATAGAATTTTGGAAACTTGAGAAATGCACTGAATATTCGAGTTTGCTGCTCAAAAACACCCCCGTAAGTAAAACAGGGGCGCTCAACTACTATAAAAGTTGAGGGACAAAGGTTTTTCTTCAGGTGAACCTCTTTAGTTGGACATATTGATGATAATAATTCTAGTTTTTTAGATCAATTGAAGCTTAATGTTTTTCACGGGCAATAATGGGCATACAATATGGGAAATAATTTGAAATTCAGCAGTTAACAGATTGACATGCCTTAATTGGACTGCATTTTGCAATTTGGACCTATAAATTCCGGCCCGGTTTAAAAACAACGTATGTGCCATTAGTTTCCCTATGCATATAAGTGTTTTTTCAGATGAGCCAGAATTTATAGGTCCACATTACAAAATGCAGTCCAATTGGAAGAGCACTTTCCTTGAGTTAGGTTCAAACCTATGGATACAACTATTTCAACTTTGGTGTGTTGCACAGTATCACGCGCATTTAAAGGCGTTTTATATTGGTCCGACCGCAAGCTACGGAGAGTTGAGTCTTGACGTATTGACTTTCAGTATGCTGTTTCCGCTACATTCGTCGAATGCAATTGATAGTTAATTTTTATAAATCAGCGTTATGAGTAGCTAAAATGACATTTCTGGTTAAAACATAAAGTATTCAAGTTTATTTTGAACAAAAGTTGAAAGTCTAAATTTTGTATTTAGAGTCTTTTTTCCGCATGTCAAGGACAGTTCCGTCAAAAAATACTTCAAGATACCGAGTTTACAAGCGAAAAGAAGATCCGCGCGAGTTTCTTGGCTCGGTTCGCAGATGCGCGTTTGAAAGCGGGGAGAGCTAGTTGCTCGTTATCTTTTGCGGCTCTGTAAGTTCCACCCGAGGGCTCGGAGTTGCAAGTTCTGGTCCGGCAAAGGCCACACCAAAGGCCCAAAATTCTATTAGCGAATCGACTCGTCAGTTTGGGGTCAGTCGACTACGCGTTTATTTAGACCCACGGTGTTCAGAGTTCGAGTTGAACCCACCGTGATTTTGGTGCCGCTTTCAGTGCAGGGTGGCAAAATTTATTGAAAAATAAAAACTTGAAATTTCACATGAAATATTTCTTATTTCAGAAATTCATGAGAGCTGGCGAAAAATTCCGGTTCCTTTTCGTATTTCGCAAAATGTAAAAATAAAGACTTTTTTTGTTTATTTGTTTTTTTTTTTAAGTGCGGGTTGCATACTCTAGCCCCTGAAAAATATTATATATTTTACAGCCTCGTGAAATTTCGTGAAATATTTCACAGATTAATCATATTTCAATATTTCACTATTTGAATATTTTCACTATTTTCAATATTCAATATTTCACTATTTTCAATATTCAATATTTCACAGATATTTCCAGTCTTTCATTAATTTCTTGCGTTCCATGCCACAGTGTCTTAGTAAGGAGTTTAGGTTTTCGGTATTACAGTGTTCAGGATTCTCATTTTCAAAACCCTTTCTCGGAGGCAGATCCAACAATTTGGCAACACCGGATTTCCTCCATTTAAACCTATTCTAAACAATCGATTCTTGTCGGAGCACCTGAGGCGTCCAAGAATCGATACAATTCCATAGGTTTATTAGAGAAAAACAATGTTGCCAATTTGCTGGATCCGCCAATGATCGCATTCTTTCATTTCCACGCGCGACTCACCGATGAAGAAGTTTCGAGACGACTCGTTCCTCGGATTTCGTTTGACATACCGCGCGATCACTTTCTATCAGATCTGTGCAGCTTGGATTGTGTAACGTCGCGATGAATAAATCATTAGAATTCAGGATAAACCTATAAAGAACGATCAAGTTGCTGAAACGTGATTTGGAGTCGAATATAGACAAAGGAACGAGAGGAGACCTACATTTGTACCAATTTGATCGCCGTAGGCCCGCCTTCAAACGGGATGGCGCGGGGCGCGGCGGACTGTCATTTATCTTAATTTAGTTTTCATTCCTTTTCACGGTGGAATTAATTCTAGGCTAATATCTCTTTTTAACGGCGTATGCTTCAATCGCTTCGCACCCGCGGACCCAGACGCTCCGGTTTGAGACAGTTGTTCTACACCGTGTTACCGACGAGAGCGGTAAGTCCAAAAATACAGGGTGATCCAGGGTTAAACGGCCAGACTTCAGAAGCCGAAACACCCCCAAAACCCCCACTGGAAAAAAAACACATTGGATCCAGAGTCCAGACTCTTGAAAACATTGACAAGAAAAAATACTCTTGATTCAATCGGATTTTTGCTTGAGTCGAAACGAAATCCGCTTAAATTAAGGGACTTGGATCTTGATTTAAGCTAGATTCTGATCGAATCAAGAGTACTTTTCCTTGTCGATGTTTTTAAGAGTCTGAACTCTAGATCCAATGTGTTTTTTTTCCAGTGCCCCTTTAAATTGAGATTTCGATTTCTTTAGATCAGTTATGAATTCAGGGCATACAAGTACAGAAGAGTACACATTTTCATGAGATTTGGTTGACAGCCGTCGCCAAAATGCAGGAAATACGATTTACTTTCCGAAATTTTGGGGGACCGGTAACTCCACACGGAGCAAAAAAAACACGGTTATTCGACGGTTACCACGGTAATAGTGTCACACGAGATTCCACGGTAGTACACCGTGAATTTTGGTACCATTATTGATGCGCACAGTAGCATAAGAAAATTGTTATACAGCAAAAAAGTCTTATTTTCACCCATAGAACACGCGCCTGTAGTCTAGCCATTTAACCCTGGATCACCCTGGATCACCCTGTAGTTTTTTCAAGGTAAAAAAAGTTGACAGTTGAAAGGATCGTGGTTCCTTCTTGTAAAATACAATACATTTATTAATCGGTGCATTTTATTGGTCAACCGAAGGATTCGAGCCTTGCCTTGTGTAGGAAAGGCTGCTTCAAATGGAAACTCGATTTTTATCAGTGACATATTGATGGATTTGACGATATTTAGCTAACAGCATAATCGAATGAATTTCTCTGCGAAGCGCGCCAACTTTGCTTCATTTTCGTCCGAATTAAAGTTCGGATGACATGCGGAAACGTGTCGCGCATACCAAGTCTACAACTCGTCGCTCCTCTGGCGTAAAAGCATAACTCGCGCTCTTCGTGAGCCCTGTTCTCCGTATGAATCCATGCTTTCCTCGGCTCATGTGGACATTAAGATACGTCCTTATTTCAAAGGAGCGACGAACAGTGACGACATAAGAGCATAAATACACTTCGAGATGAGCTTTATTTCCTGTATATGCTTATGCCTTAGAGGGTTTAATTTCATGTGGAGTTACGTTTTTATGCCAGAAAATAGACAATACGCTCGATCGCACTATCCTACTGTTCAGAGACAAAATTGGGCTGAAATAACCGTCACTCGCGTATCGATTTATTCCTGTCTACAGCTCTAGAAAATAGTGGTGACGAATTGTTATCACCCGATCCTTAATCAACGACTCGTGCAGAATACACTGAAAAAAGATGGGTAGAATTTACGATTCCTATACTTACGATAGAATTTACGATTTACGATTTTACGCTGTATTTCACACAGCGTGGAGGAATGGTAAATTTTACCAATCTTCAAGTCGATTGTGCCGGAGGAATGGTTACCTGCACCAGTATATAGTAACGTTTTCCTTTCTTCTGGCAGAATTGACTCTGAATTAACGCTGTGTAAAATACAACCCGAAGGAATGGTAAATTCTACCAAAATTTTATCAGTGTACACACAGTTAGCCACAGATACAGAATAGAGGGAATTCACAGTTTGTACATTTTACGAAACATGAAAAGAAACCGGTATACTTTTCAATATTTTCCATAAATTTCCGAATATCCATGAAACGTTTCACGTGAATTTTCAAGAATTTTTTTTTCCATGAAATTTTGCCAACCTGGCTCGGCAGACGAAGGTACCGCTCGTGTCGGTGCGCGGGCGTTGGCTCAGTGGCAAGGCGTGAATGATCGATACCTCTTCATTTGAAGCCGTGGTAAAGAATCGATTATCACGGTGTTCGTTGCGAACACCCTGCTCATCGATCCTTCTCCATCGGTTTAAACGTCAGATCAATCGATAAATCGGAAAGTACGCAACGGCACTGGATTGGCTAATGCAATTTCCAGACTAACTTCCAAACCCGAGCCTTAAATTACATTTATTCCAGCCGATTGTGATTGTCTTCGTTAATGCTCCGCGGGCCCACTGGATTGTGACGGCCATTGTCAAACTCGTCCTATCACGACCTCTGCTCCCCCCCCTCCCCCCTCGCCGCCACGATGCGCTCCCGAAATGTTGAATTTCTGCTGGATCTGGACTCCGACATCAAACTAAAATTGGTTATTAATTCAGTCTCTGTATCGAGTAAACTTCTCCAGCCCTGACTTTGAGGTCCTCATTGTCCGGTGTGCCTGTCGTTTTAATTGCCTATTACTTGATTCCAGGACCGGCCTCGCGGCGACTTAACTAAGGAACTTCGGCGACCGTAAATCTGCGAGTGACCGAGGTGTGAAACCTCCTGTGAATAGGGCTTACGTGTAAATTTAAAAACGCCTTGCACTGGAAAAAAAAAACACATTGGATCTAGAGTCCAGACTCTTAAAAACACCGACAAGAAAAAGTACTCTTGATTCAATCAGAATCTAGCTTAAATCAAGGACCAAGCCTTTTAATATAAGCGGATTTTGTTTTGATTCAAGCAAAAATCCGATTGAATCAAGAGTATGTTTTCTTGTCAATGTTTTCAAGAGTTTGGACTAGATCCAATGTGTTTTTTTTTTCCAGTGCGCGCCAGAGGAGCGATACGATTAAAAAGATGGAAATACAACCCCGTTGATTATGAGGATTCGCACAACTTATAACATACGTGGATCGAAGGGGGGAATCTCCCCCCTCCGTTCGCCCAAAAATGGGAGGGAAAAAAGATAAGGGAGAAAAAAGGGGGAACTGAGGCAAGACACTTATATTTGGCAATAATTCAAGACGAAGTTGACTCAAACTGCATGAAAGATGCTTCAAAAATTTAACAAATTTCTGGTAGAAGCCCCCGGATTCCCCTTATGCCCCCCCCCCCCCCCNTGAGATGTTTAGATTCGCCTATGACTTACAATTGGATGTATTTATACTATAAGGAACTATGTGCAAAGGATTTGCGTGTAACATAGTTCCATAGACTTTAGTTCATTTATTGTTTTTAAAAAAAAGAAAAGAAAAGAAACAAAAAACAATCCAGGGGCAACTAAGGACGATACACTCAATTTCAATGATATTGTTTCTATTTTCAACTGCTAATCTGGTTTTATTTTATTTTACTTTCAGCTCCTCTTGTATACGATCCTTGATACAAAGAAAACCGTTCTTGAACCGCCCAGTCCTCTTAAGAGAAGACATGGGAACGCAACCCTGTCCCGGTGATTTATAACAGCTTGTCTCGGTGGCCTGCGACAAGTAAGAAATCAATTCTCGAAAGTCCTCGACTACGGCGAGAAATTCACCATCAGCAGTAAAAATAGGCGTGCGTTTTGCTACCAGTTTTACTCCGAGTTGCTTTTACTTTCAGGAGCTTCCGGGTGATTAATTTTATTCAACCTACAACTGGTAAGAGTGTCACTTCCAAAACATTGCAACCTGTGTCCTGTTTACGGACTAAATAAGTTTTCTCAGAAAAGCACGTTGAAACGATCCTTTCAGCGGGCCGATTGTTGAAACTGATACGCAAAGCCATAGACAAAGAAGACAAAAGAGACAACATGTTCATATTCGTACCAATAAGGAAACCAGTTAACGTTTTTAATTATTAATTTGTTACAAAAACCCAAAATGTATCACTTTGTGCGACTCCATCGAAAACCAAATGTGTGACAACACGGGTAAATCAACAGGAAGGAGCGGAGCATTTCAGACAGAGCAGAATCTTGGAGAGCGGACATCACTGGAAACGACGAAACGCCTTCAAATTATTGGGTATACTACAAAACATCCTTCACGCGCGAATAGTGGTATCTTGTTTTGGTCATCCTCTGACGCTGTATCGCTGTGTGTTGAACACCGAGTATTGTCTCAAAGCGTTTTCTAATACAATTTTAACGAACCACTGAGGCGCTGAACAGAATCGGAGGTCAAGCAATATTATACTCGAGCGCAATAATATTTTAGGGGGCATAAAATATTTCACGGAAAAAACTATGAAAATGTCCAAATTCAACTTTCAAAAGGTTGTTAACTGTAACTGAGATTAAAAAACATCATTTGAGGTGTTTTTAAAGGGAATTTCTCATCAGAAAGTCTCATTTCTTCTCCTTTTGTCCTACATGTACTGGGGAATCTCGATTATTCACGGTGATTGGCTCCGACGTAACTGCAAATAAGCCAAATTCGCGGATAATCTGAGACTGAGCGATTTGGAAGGGAAAACGAAATGAGAAGGCTGTGTCTTAGGAGAATCTATTAAGACACTAGTAACATAGTGTTCAGAAATGGAATTATACGTTAAAAATTAGTACATTTTACCTTTAAAAGAGTTTTTTACCCGAACGTCTTTTAATTTTCTGGAAGGCATTTGCAGAAGTTTGCGGTGTTAAAATTGCAACGTTTATGGGTCAAAGCCATCGAAAAACCGCGGATAGTTGCGGATAATCCGAATCGCGGATAATCGTGGATATCCGAAACGCAGATACTCGTGGATAATCCGAACCGCGGATAATCGTGGATAATCCAAATGGCGGATAATCGTGGATAATCCGAATCGCGGATAATCGAGGATAATCCAAATCACGGATAATCCGAATCGCGGATAATCGAGGATAATCCAAATCACGGATAATCGTGGATAATCCGAATCGCGGATAATCCAGGATAATCCAAATTACGGATAATCCGAATCGCGGATAATCGAGGATAATCCAAATCACGGATAATCGTGGATAATCGCGGTGAGGATAATCGAGCTTCTACTCTAATTGACTGCTACAGCGCATTTTTCGCGAAAACGGACTCTGAAATACGAGGCGACTATCGCGTTCTTGTTTATCGGTAGTGGGAGTATACATACACGAGCAGACTCCGGTTCAAGATCAAACTTGAATTCGGAGAAGAACTCGGCGCCGAACAGTAGGACGGAGACGAGGAGAAAAAAGAAAACGACAAGAAATAAGTGAAATTGAAAGAGGAAGAGAAAGGAGGAACTCACTCGAGGAGGATCCTTAAGATGGAGATAAGAGGGCAAAAACAAGTGCGCTACCTGCGAAGTTGATAAGTCTACAAAGATCACAGATACTGCGCAAGGGCGCACCAACGGATTGCCAAATAGGCCGGTCTGCCAACTTCGTGAAAAGAATGGCAAGAACCGAAATTTCGAGGCAAAGTTCATTCCAAAATTTGACTGATCCGATTTCCATGATGTGGCTGATTCCGATAAAACTTCGAAATTTGTCTTGGCTGCAAAACACGCAAGGTGTCAAAGTGGAGCCAGGGCGCAAATTAATTGAACGTATTTAAATCAAAAGGAACTATAACGTATTCTTATGTATATTGATGTATAAAAATAGTAGCGTTGATGAGTTATTTTCACTTATTGATACACGGAATGGAACACAAACCAACCTTGCACATTATGCATCCAGTATTCTCAGATACATGGCTGCAGGCTGCACTAAAGGATGAACGTGCTATGAAAATTCGAACGTGCCACTAATTTATGAAATAAAACTTAAATTTTCTAGAAAACTTGTGATTATTTCTCCATACAATTATCTGAGTGAATTTTTCTTGATATAATCTAGTGTTTCTGAATATTTCCCGTAGATTTATCTCTTTTCTAAAAACTTCTCATTTTATCAGGAAAAATTGGGCAACATTCTATTGCGCATCATACAAAGTTTTTCTTTGGACGCCATCACGGTACAGCGATGGGAAGGCGACATACCACTGCTATAGAGTGGTGTCAGAGTAGAGGGGCTGTACAACTCGAAAAAATACAAGACGAGAAAAGCGATGAAAATTGGGCGGATTTCCACACGCTCAATCCTTAAACCATTGTGTTTTTCTAACCACCATTATTTTTATTTTTGTTCTTTGTTTTTTTTTTCGTGAAAAAGGTGAAATTTCTGACTCGCAATATAATGGGCTTCCCTCAGATGAGTGCCACTGAGGCAAGGTACAGTAACAACTCATGGGTTGTGGAACAAAGGCGAGCTCGAAACAAGAAATGAAAATTTTAATGAGGAAATATTTGCGGGTCTGAAAGGCTGGAGCGCATATACATCTCTGTGCGATGTGCACATTCCATCAGCTGAGTCATTGTTGTGGCGAATGAGCGTGATTCACAACTACGCCATGCTCACAAGTCGTCATTTTTCTTGACTCCAAAAGACCAACGAGGAGGGCACAACAACAAAACACTTCAGTTCCGAAGAAATAGAGAGGATATATACTCGAGCTTCGTTGACACTTCAACGGCGAATGTAAGTATTTCACTCACGCTAGTTGCGCCGTCAAGTTTTTGAGATACCGTTTCGCACGCTCCTTGTATTTCCTGTTATATCCTACTAGCAGACCGAATTTATACTATTCATGGCCGTGTCCGCGTGGCAGGGCGTGAATGATCAATTATTGATATTTCCCCCATTTGAAGCTCAGGAAAAGAATCGATTATTAAGGTGTTCGTTGCGGACACCCTGTTTATCGATTTTTTTCCATAGATTTAAATGGCAGATCAATCGATCGATCGCAAAGCACGCAACGCCACTGCATCAATAAAGGTATTGATACCGGAGCAAAGGAGAAAACTCAACGAACGTTCAAGGAAAAAAACCGCGTAAAAATGTCAAACCTATAATCAGGCCATGGTGGTTTGAAGAATTCAATTCAAACAAGAAAGTGCAAACTTAGTTTCTGGAACAATTTTTGTTTGAATTTTGCTGGGTAATGTGATTACAATGCCCCTGCGCATCATTTTTTCTATCCCTTCCTTACGAAAAAATAAAGGACATCCTGACAGCAAAAAATAGGATGTTTACATGAAAAAAGACAGAAAAGTCAAAATATCATGTTAAGAGGAGCACTTATGATTTCAGTTGAAAAGAGAATAAAAATGCGACGATCCCATCACCCTAATACAAAATACGGTCGTCTCTTACCTTTTATTTTCTTGTCCTTTTTTTCTTTCACACTATTTAATCCGTTATAAAAGTGCTGGATGACATCGCTGAAACAGAAGAAAAATAGAAGACCATCAGTAAAACATGCTTAAATTCATGGGAAATCTAGCACCATGTTTGATTCAACCTATCTACACTAGAAGATAGGAACAACTATAATCAACATCTCACTCCAAAGTGTAAAAAGAGCCCTAAGAGCCCAAGTGATTTGAATGCGGAATGACATTCCTCTTCTTACGGAGTGACCTACACTTTCATGCACGGAGCGGCATTTACTCTTTTTTCCAAAGTGTCTAACGCTTTTATAGAGCGAATTTCACTTCGTATTCATATCACTCGAGTTTTTTGGGCGCCATTATAATCATCACTACTACAAGCTCTCAGACCCACTAAATTTTTGTTTCTTGCCAGCTCGTTCTACCATTCTGCAGGACCGATTCCTATTATTTCGTCGGCTATCAAAATATGATACTTCCTGGAAGACGAGCCCCCTCTATTCAGATTTTGGAAATATAAACCAGGTGTTCTAATATTACGTGATAAAGTTGTGTATGTTAATCTTTTGTCAGAATTCATTTCAAAGATCTACAGAGCCGATTTCCATAATTTTTGCAGCTATAAATAATGTCACCAGGAGATAGTCCCTAAATAAGCCCGCTTAATTTCGATTTCATCACGGGGGTCCAGGGCGCGCAGCGCCCATAAAGAGTTGGGCCGCGAAGCGGCCAGAGGGCTTGGCGCTTGCCATCATAAGGCCTTATTCAGAGGGGTATATACACCGAATTTTCACCGATTTTTATCACTTGTGACTGAATCAAAAATAATTGTCTCTGGCCTCAAACGGCAACGTGAGGGGGTTTAGGGCGGGGCGTGGAGCCAAGCCATTGACCGACTCTGGCACACACGCGGCTGACACTCGAAAGCATTACTTACTCCAACAGAACTAAAGCGAAATTGGGATGAGCTCTCGAACGCGCTCCGCCGGCAAAACACAATGACTCCCGAGACAGACTCGGAAAAAGGGCGCGAACGGGCCCAAAGTCCTCTCGCCGTCGCCACTTGCCGCCTCGCAGCAGTCGCGGCTACAGGAACATAACCTATGAAGCCAACCTTCCGCGGACAGCACGCGATGAGTTGTTGGTCGCGCATTCGAGAAAATATATTAAGGGCCATATTCACAGTTTTTCATTCAACAGCTCATTTTTGCTCCGACTTGAGAGATCCTATGTTGAATATGAAACTGCAAATATCTGTAATTATTTTGCGGTGTTTCAAAATCTTTGCTTTCAATTTACTCTTTCAAATGACACTTATTCATAGAGTACATAGAGTCGTAATGCGAGTGGGAGAGCTGACGCCACTTTTAAGCATTTTCCAGGTCCCGAATTCCGAGACTCCTGAGTGACGCCGGGTCACTTTTTCGATACATGATCGATTGTTCGCGATACACGGGTATCCGGCCATCCGATGTAAACAAAGAAGATAGGGATCACCACGTATTCCACGCCGCCATTTTGGATCGAACATGTATCGAAAAAGTGACCCGAACTCGGCGCACACTGGGCTCGGAACTCGTCGAGCAGAACATGGCGCCAGCTCTCCCATTTACATTACGACTCTATGTACTCTATGCACTTATTTATGTTGCGGATGTTTCATTCTATGGCTTAAACCGTGCGTAATATGGTCTGTTCGACACAAAACATGCTACATTATTTTTAAGACTGAAAGGCCTTAAGTAACCTCCGACACGCTACAAATTTCTGTTCAGTGAAAAAAAAATTACGGGCAACATAGACAAACTGTCCATTGTGAGCTCGCGAAGGAAACAGTAAAGCACGCAAGTCTAATGAGGACAGCAATGTAAAGGCGACCTTAAAAAATGCGAGGGTTGTCTCCAAAAATGTAAAGGCGAAGAATTTTCTGCACCCTTGGAATTTGATTAAGGATTCTTCAGTATTATTAATAATGCTGGTGGGGGTCTCCTTGAACATCCCTTTATTGCACTGAAAATCAAACGGGGCCTCAGTAGGAAATGGAACTTTTTAAAGAAAGACTAGGAATAAAATCGTCGGGGCTAAGAAGCCTGTATTTGCGTAGCCAAATCTAGTGTGTACTGGAAAAGAAAACTCCGGCTGTGGAAGCCGTACTTCCGGGCTATGTAGACACACCGTCCGCGTTACGGCCTGGGAAGCCGAAAGTTCCAGGTGTAACATCCGGAGCAGTCGAAGCTACGGATCCAGCACCCGGAACTTTCGGCCTCAAAGCCCGGAACGGGCGGTGTGTCTCTATAGCCCGTAACTTTCTTTTCCAGCGAGGGAGTCTTTAGAATGACTGCGCCGGGCAACTTGACGCGGCGCTGCTTGTGGGAGCGTGGCTCGAAACATGAGGACTTGATTTGGAGCGCTGGAGACTGCCGCGCTGCCGCGAGGACGATTTGTTTAGACAAAGAGAGGAAGATGAATGAAATAGAGACGTGTCCGACGGAGAAGAAAAATGATGCGCTCGGGGGAGTATTAAGCGCGGTGACCCCGAACCCCGGACTCCGAAACCCAGACTCCCAAGATCAGCCCCGGTCTCCGCGCCCTCTTCTGCTTTCTCCGCCCACCATTCTGCCGTGCTAAGGAAAAACGCCGTATGAGCCTTCAGACGTTGCCAAGTTTCCTTCGATAAAAACCGAAATGACTGGGAAATTTTTGAATATTTTTTCCCCAAAATTTTCAGACAGTTTTGTTCGCAATTTGATCTAAAATATCTGAAAATTTCAAGGAAAAATGTGCATGAATGTCATCAAAATAATATTTTATCATAGGAAATTTGGCAACTCTCGAATTTTCATGCGACTTTCTTCCGCAGCACGGCAGCATTCCCGTCCTTCGTGATAATCCCAGTGGCGTGTCGTGCTTTGCGATATATGGATTGATCTACCACTAAAAGCTTGGAAAAGGATCGATAAATAGAGTGTTACATCGCAACAAACGCCTCAATAATCGATTCTTCACCATAGCTTCAAATGAAGAAATAACTGATCATTCACGCCTCGCCATCAAATAAACCGCATTTTAAGCAACTATGCAACTTGCGCGGCTCACAACTAAATAAGTCTTCGGGTCGTATTCACAGCCAATTATTAACTGTGATAATGTGTTCAATAACGGCAGGCGCTGTATCAGAGGTTGACCAAAACGAGATACCACCATTCGCGCGTTCAGGATGTTTTGTTGCATACCTGCTAATTTGAAGGCGATTCGCCGTGCCATTTAGTGTCCGTCACTAGTAAAATATAATATGTACGACATTCATGAAGAAGGAAAATTCCAAACATAGTGAAGCGCCTTCTTGTGAATAGTTGCACGATCTCAGAAACATTTGATGGCGCTTACAATGTGTTATCATTACAACTCGTCATAATTATATTTATAATATAAAATAACTATATTTGACGACATGATGAGAGTTTTCCATCACATTCTACGATGTAGCGTTTTTTTTTTTTAACAATTTGCCTTATAATGTGTTTATGAACCCTAAATTTTTATCCCTAAATATGTTAAGTTGAATCCAAAGTGACTCATCTGTATCAAATCACACCCTTTGCCGTAGTTTGCTCCTTTAAGTGGGAGAATAAAAAAATCGCAAATTTCCCGCGTGGATTGAAAAGTTAATTAGTTGCATTCCAGATCCTCTAGAGTGTCTATTAAAAACAGGCTCGCCAAAAATTAGTTCCTTTACAGTACTTTTTCAACACAATCTGAAGATACCCAGTCCTTTTTTTAGCAGCTCCATTTAACGAAATTGGAAAAATTTCGAAAACTCTTAATTCTCGCTCGAATCGCGACAAGAATGACGGAGCTACAAAATTTCATTGGTGGCTTAGAGATTATCTGACTGCACAATCGCGAACTTGCAAGCAAATCCTACTCTAAGAATCAACGCTTGAGGGATTGCATACTTTCCAGGCTTCCTTAAAAAGCACCCGTGGTAAGAAGAAAAAACTTCCGGACCTTCTTCCGCGGAATTTCCACACTTTTTTCAGTACTTCCGAACCGCCCTAAAAAATCAATACTATTTCCGTACTAGTCGACACCGACACCCTGCCTTCTTGATGCGCTCATCATGATTTATAATCCGTTTCTAACGTAACAACTTTTCAATTCACTCTTGCAAAGGTCGGCAATAGACCAATTTGGCAACATTCGAATGCTCATTCGACGGCGTCCCCGGCAGAGTAAAACGTCCAACGGCAACGGGCAGTGCCACGTAAAAAAGTTAGTAAAATCGAAAATTATCGGAGGCAGGAGGCTGTATCGATAGACACTCGCTGCTAGTTGGCAAGCGTGATGTCGGAGCCGATGACGGGCGAATTGAGCGTGACGGGGCGCAGCAGCGGGGGCGAGGGGCGGGGGGGGAGCGTGGGCTTAAAACAGTAATTTCCTGATCGCCAAATGATTGGATTGAGTCCGAGAGAAGAAACGAGAGAGGAGCCGGTCCGTCTGTCCTCTCCATTTCCGGCCATTCCAAACGGTTTAGTGATTAATACCCCACTCTCCTCCGCCGCACAGTGGATCGCGTCAATTAGAGAGGTCGGACATTAAATCCTTGACTAAAACTGCAAATTTTAATGTTTATTTCGTCACATTTTAAATTTTAAAGAGTGCTCAATGCAGAAAATTTCACGAGGAAACCAATGGAACCACTCTCAGAACCTCAAAGTCTTGAATAAACGGAGTTGTAAGTGGACGGAGTTAAACAGAAAGGAACCAAGCCACATCGGGATCGAACCGAGAAAAAGAGGTTTAAAGTTTGTCTCCTGCATAAGACTCAATGTAAAAGATAAACTTCAAATTCTGTTTCTGCAAAATTTGCTCCAACAAAAACTTTGAATTTTTGGCGATGGATAGTAGAGCAGTGGTCCAGTTCAAAACCACTCACACTCAATTTTTTCCAAAATATGGGTTGGTTCCTTTCTGCTTAACTCAGTCCAAGAAGAGTCCCTTTATACTGAGAGTCAAGACAATGCGCATCCATTTCTGATTGGTTCCCGTATTTTAGGCCTTCACAGTGTCACAAACGGGAATAAAGATTACATTTTCACCGATTGCAAAGATTATAATCTGGAATGGACCGGAAAGTTACGGGTTCGGCAAGGAACAAACGGAATGAGAGAAGGAACGGAGAAAGGAATTCAAGAATGGGCCGATCAAAGATTACGAAAAACGTTCAATTTCTGTAATCTTTATTCCCGTTTGTGACTCCATGAGGGGGTGTTGTCTTGACTCTCAATATAAAGGGACTCTAGTTATACGCGTTTGAAGTTTCCAAATTTTGTCCGATCTCTCCTATTGGCTCGATCTAGAGTCCCTTTATACTGAGAGTCAAGACAACACCCCTCATGGAGTCACAAACGGGAATAAAGATTACAGAAATTGAACGTTCTTTGTAATCTTTGATCAACCCATTCTTAAATTCCTTTCTCCGTTCCTTCTCTCATTCCGTTTGTTCCTTGCCGAACCATTCCAGATTATAATCTTTGCAATCGGTGAAAATGTAATTTTTATTCCCGTTTGTGACACTGTGAAGGCCTAAAATACGGGAACCAATCAGAAATGGATTCACGTTGTCTTGACTCTCAGTATAAACGGACTCTAGCTCGATCCACTGTGCGCCGCCGCCCTTATCCGATGCGAGACCCTTCGCCTTCCTCCCGGGCGCCCTTCCGCCGCCCCGAAGGGCCGAGGGCTCCCTCGGAATTGGCCGCCGCCACTCCCCGAATTAAGCTTCCAATTAGTCATTCAAACCTTGCATTAAAGGAAGGTGAGAAGGAACTCCGACCCGGAGCACCGACCGCTTTCAAAACACTCGCCGGCTCCAGATTTCCGGGAGCTTCCCCTCCGTTCGCGAGTCCCGCGGGGCGGGAAGGCTATCCCAGGGTCAATTGTTGGATCATTATTTGCCGTTTATTGGCTCCTTGACTCGGATCGATAATTGGACTCCAGTTTGCCGAAGGAAACTACTATTGGCTCATTTAGTGGCTACGTTAGGATTAAATTATTGTAAACAAATACATAACCTTGTCTTTTTTTTTCTTTTTTCAGCACTGAAAAAAAACACATTGGATCTAGAGTCCAGACTCTTGAAAACATTGACAAGAAAAAGTACTCTTGATTCAATCAGATGTAAGCTTAAATCAAAAGAAAATCCGCTCAAATTAAGAGGCTGGGTTCTTGATTTAAGCTTAAATCTGATTGAATCAAGAGTATTTTTTCTTGTCGATGTTTTTAAGAGTCTGGACTCTAGATCCAATGTGTTTTTTCTTCCTAGTGAGGTTTAATGACTTATACCCTTCTTAGGAGTCTAAAGCCAACTATGGACATCATTTTATTGTCAGTTGACATAAGGGGGATTTTGGCACATCCATAGTTCGACATTATATCGAATGACGTGGTCACCAAATCAGTCTATTACTTGTGACGGGACAACGGACATTATATGAAACGGAAATCGCCTTCATATCATCGGGTATGCGACAAAACATCCTGAAAGCGCGAATAGTGGTATCTTGTTTTAGTCAACCTCTCATACAACGCCTGCCCTTTGTTGAACTCTAAGTGGAGTGTCACGCCGCAGCATCACAGCATGATATTAATGAAATAATTACGGAATTAAATTTCTGTCACCGCATGTTTACCAATAATATCTGTAACATTCGAAACGTTATAAATATCAGACACCTTAAATGGAAGCCCTTATTTATCACCGTTTATCGATAGAGCCTTAGACTTATTTGGATGCTTTAGAAAGCGGAAGAGAGACAGAAGAAGAGGATAGAGAGTAGGAATAGGAAAGAGTCAAAATAGAGGATGAAGAGGAGAAAGGGGAGAGGAGGAGGTGGAGAAAAAAAAGAAGATAGGGTGGAAGAGGGAGGAGCAGGAGGAAAAATGCATGTCTCGTCGTCATCTTTCCTTCTTCTTTTTCTTCCTTCTCTTCTCCGAATCCGAGGTCCATTTCTGTGGGGCTATGAAGTATAGCCTTGTTCAAAACCTCCCGTAACCCCACTTTTAACTGAGATTTCGATTTTTTCTAATGTAACCAATGAATTCAGCGTATCAAATTATGGGTGAAAACCAATTTTCATGGGCTTCGGTGCAATACCGTTGCCAAAATTCAAGAAAAACAATTTATTTCCCAGAATTTGGGGGAGTTGGTGCTGTAACCCCTGTTTCGCCAAAGTTACCGAGTGTTCAGGAGTGAAATACGTTTGGGTTAAGATTAGTTCTTTAAATCTCAGGTGAAAGTAAATCTCCTCGTTTAGTTTGGTCTTCAAAATGCATAACCCTATTCTGACATCGTCTTATTTGCCATCGAGTGTCGCATAGAATCCTGGGAGTGGCAACAAAATGATGCTTCATATTTTATTCCACAGTATGTGGTTACTCGTAACATAAAAACTTGTGCAGCAAATGAGAGAATATAATAGGAATAATAGGAAGTGATATAGCTGACTTACAACGAGTTCAAAACATAAAATTAGTAATCATGACAGCGATGAAACCTGTGCAGTCAGAATAAGGTAATACTTGTACAATCAGAAAGCCAAACCAACTCATGGGTTGTCGATGATTCGCCCGTGGTCTCAATTGCAGGCAATCAGAGCTTTGGGCTCAATTGGCCTCCGGAGTGATACACTGGAAAAAAAGTCGCTTGAATCTAGAGTCCAGACTCTTAAAAATATCGGCAGGAAAAAATACTCTCAATTCAATCGGTTTTTTGCGTGAATCAAAAGGAAATCCGCTTAAACTAAGAGACTTGGTTCTAGTTTTATACGAAAATCCGATTGAATCAAGAGTATTTTTTTTTGTCGATGTTCTTAAGAGTCTGGATTCTAGATCCAAGCGACTTTTTTTTCGGATTCACTTCCACCTGAAATCTAAAGAACTGCACATAACCTATACGTTTTTTTCACTCCTTTAACACTCGGTAAGTAAAGCGAAACGGCCCCCTTAAAAAGCGCTTTTGAAAACGATTTCATACGAGAAAAGTCTATTTTGAATCATAGGACACCTTTTTCTCAAAGTTTTTCTTCCTTCTCCGGCTCGGATTTGTCACGTAACGCTGGGCTTGACCCCAACCCCTCCTTTCACCCCCCTTGTGGCGCACCTACGAGTTACAAGCGTTTGTTGAAAGTGAAACGCCGATAGGACACCAGAATTGTGATCGCTCGACGTCGAGCTATCGAAATCCTCCTTGCCTATTGGCGTTTCACTTTCAACAAGCGCTTGTAACTCGCAGGTGTATCTGGGCCTTCGTACACGGAGAAAAAAACTTCATGCGTGGGACCCGAAGTTTAGGTCATATGGATCTCTGAAGTTTTCGGATTGAGCATCTGAACACTTTAGGTCCAGCTGCTGAGGTTTGGATCACACATCTGAAACTTCAGCTCTTACTTCAGATGTGAGAACCGAAGTTTTTCGGATGTGAGAACTGAAGTCTTTCGGATGTGAAAACCGAAGTACTTCAGATGTAAGAACTGAAGTTTCAGGTGTGTGATCCGAACCTCGACAGCTAGACCTAAAGTGTTCGAATGCTCAATCCGAAAACTTCAGAGATCCATATGACCTCAACTTCGGGTCCCACGCACGAGGTTTTTTTCACCGTGTAGGCTCACACTCCCCCTTCTCCCCTAAGTGCGTTACGTAATACTTGAGCGGCCGCTGAATCACCCTGTATTGTTCCTACTCGGACGTCGCTCCATCGATGGAGGCATAGGTGGGGTTTGATGAGCCCCGACTAAAAGCGCCCTTAACAGGGCTCCGAGTCCGAGGCGAACGGGACAAACCGCATAATCCCCAAACAGGGCGCTGCGGCTCGGAATTAAACTCGGCAACAGGGGGGGGTAAGCTCTCGGTGCGGAGCCAGCCCAGTATTAATCAACTAATCCATGGGGCAAATCCCGAGTCCAACGTTTTCGACAGCAAACCGACTATAATCTTCAAGCATCGCGTCCGTGCCTCCACTCCGCCGCCACCGCGCCTGGACCCGAACCCACCGCCACCACTCCCGCCGCACAGTGGATCGAGTCAGTGGTTGGGGTCGCACAAAATTTGGACACTTAGAGGGCTTATAACTCCTTTTATACAAAATGTTGAGGTTCTGCACGGGACCAACTTCGTGCATGGGACCCGATGTCGAGGTCATAAGGATCTCTTAAGTTTTCGGATATCGCATCCGAAAACTGAAGGTCCAGCTGCCGAAGTTCGGGTCAGACATCTGAAGTACTTAGGTACATACCAAAGGGTTCGGGTCACACATCTTAAGTATCCGGTGCATACCCAAGTACTTCAAATGTCTGACCAGAACTTCGTCAGTTGGACCTCAAGTTTTTTGTATGCGTGATCCAAAAACTTCTGAGATCCATATGACCTCAAACTTCTGAGATCCATATGACCTCAACTTCAGGTCCCATGAACGAAGTTTTTTTCTCCGTGTGGAAGTGGTTCCATTGGTTTCCTTCTAAATTTTCTTCTAAACCCAACCCTTATTTAAAATGTGACGAAATAAACACAGAAATTCTCAGTTTTAGTTAAACGTTTCACCGTCAACCTCTCTAATGGGCCTGTTGCAAACTTTTGCTAGAGCAAAAATATGAGCTGTTCCTTATGGATTTGGAGGTTCTGAAAGCGGTTCCATTGGTTTCCTTCTGAAATTTTCTTCTGAAACCACCCCTTGTTTAAAATGTAACGAAATAAACACTAAAATTTTCAGTTTTAGTCAAAAATTTCACTTCCAACCTCTCAAATGGGCCTGTTGACTGAAACTTTTGCTATAGCAAAAATATGAGCTGTTCCTTGCAGATAATGTCTCAAAAATCACGATGAGCGTATATCGGCAAACTCTGAAATGCACTCCTAACTTCACTGCCAGCGTATGAAATTTGCATTTTTTCCAGCTTCTCGCTTCAAAAAGGATACTACAGCACAGGGGAACATTTCGTTAGAAGAGTCGTTCCATCCAATCCCTGCTCAACATGGCCGACGCTTCGGCGCGCAAGTTGAGGAGAGCACGAAGTCAATCAAAGCGGATATCTATCAACGCGAGAAAAATGTGAATGTGACCACGCCGATTGTTATCAGATGGTTGGAATCATCTTCCCGTCTCATATGTTTTGGCGGATTGGCGACGGCTATGGAGAATATTGCGTAGTATCCCTGTGAGCGGGGGTTGAATGGAATGACTCCTCTACAAAATGTTCACCTGTGGGTACCGTGGTATCGTTTATGGCGCGGGAAGTTCAAGTAAACGAAACTTTCTTATGCAAATCGTGAAGTAAGGAGTGAATTTCAGACTTTGCCGATGCGGTCATCGTGAATGGAGATGTTGCATGTGTGAGGAATTTGCGATTTGACAATATTGATTCTTCCGTAAAAGTTCGCGAGAGACACGATGGTGCCACTAGTTTTCTCTGAAATCAACTCCCAAGCTCAAAAACAGCTCTCAAGTTGAGGCCAAAATGGAGGGGATATCCCACGCTATCCTGAGAGTCCACGTCTACATCAAGAGAAACTCTCCATGCAAACATAGGGAGCAAATACATTAGCAGGGTTGCCACTTTATTTGGGGACTCTAAAACCGAAAACACGGTAACCCTGCTAATGTATTTGCTCCTAATGTTCGCATGGAGAGTTTGTCATGATGCAGAGGTGGACTCGCAGGATAGCGTGGGATATCCCCTCCATTTTGGCCTCAACTCGAGAGCTTTTTTTAAGCTTAGGAGTTGATTTCAGAGAAAACCAGTGGCACCATCGTGTTTCTCGCGAACTCTTACATAGGAATCAATGGTCAAATTGCACATTTCTCACACATGCAACATCTCCATTGTGAGACACTTTCTATGAGTAACAACTCTTATTTTGGCTCTAGCAAAAAGTCGTATTTTGTTCGGAGGCAACACTCGCAACATGTTGTAAAAACGAGCAACAATCGCATTTTGTGCGAAGTTGTTTTGTGTTGTGGGGGCGGGGCTTATTTTCGTGCGCAAAATTTGGGAACCCCTACAGCAACATTGTTGCACAACAACTGCAACGTGCTCAGAGCAGGTCGCTTTTATGTTGTTCAAGAAAGCAACGCTGATTTCTAACCTAAAATTGGAAGTTGCTCTCTCATTGGTTGTTCAGAATCGCGTAAAAAGAAACAAGAAAAAAACGGAAACATTTTGTTGTTTCGAACAAAATACGACTAAAGTTTGCAACAGGCCCATTGACTCGATTCACTGTGCGCCGCACCACCTTAATGCCTCATTCCACTCCTACTCGTTCGCTGCCCCACCCCCGAAAGCGCGTCACACTCCGCACCGCGACCCCTCGTTTGCGTTCACCCCCCGCCAGCGTTGCCTTGGAGCGCTGAAAAATCAGCACTTTCCCCCATTTAAACCAGTGTATAATATCCGTATTATCAAGCACGATCTCGCAACCTTGCTCTCGGTCCATTCCAATCGGGCGGTCGGTCGCGTGATCGTCGACGCGGCAATCTCGACCCTTAAATGAATTCGCCCGAATGAGACGTCGAACGCCCGGAACGTACAGAGGAACGATCGCTGCGCTCTTGACTAGAAGTGCCTACATCGTCGTCCCTCTGACGCAAAGGCGTATCTCTATTTCCACGTGAGCCACGAAAAGCATGGAGTTATATGGACGTGTTTCTGCCAAACGGAACTATGTGCATTATGACGTGAGCCCTGTCATGCATATATTCTTATGGGTCTCAGGGCTCGTGTCTTAATGCACATAGTTCCGTTTGGCAGAAACACTTCTATATAACTCCATGCTTTTCGTGGCTCATGTGGAAATATAGATACGCCCTTACGTCCGAATAGCGGCGACATATGCAGAGTTTTGGCCTTTCGTGCCGAATTTTGATTCACTCGTTTGAAAATGCGACATTTAGATAAGGGAAATCGAGCTTTGATGAGTGGTTTATCAATTTTCCTCAAATGCTTAACGTGATCTTCGTTCGATTATACTTTCAATGGACGGTTTTTGGCAGAAAGGAACCAAGCCGCTTCAGCTATTGCCAAATTTAACTGCATGCAATTACATTTTTTACAAAAAAAAAAAAAAAAAACGTTTGTGCGGATTCTGCATGGATAATTTTAAGGAATTTGCTTCGTACTATGCAGAAAATTCACTGAAATTTGCACAAAAATCCACACGACCGTTTTCGTGTAAAAGAATTATTTCTGCTGCTTGTTGGGTAATTAACGCCATGTAGCTGAATGAAATGAATGGGCTTTTAACTAAATTTTTATATCATTCACTGTGTCCGTAAAAAATTCAATTGCCCAATCAAATTTGGCTGTAGCTTATGTGGCGTGGTTCCTTCCTGCTTAACGCGGTCCAAATATCGACTTCGACGCGGTGAAACTGCTAATATGCGTATCTCGGTTGTGGTGATCCGAGACCTCCACCATTAATTAATTTTTTAGGAGGAAACCGAACCAACATTATGGCTTGAAACTTCACAGAATAAGTGCTTTATATAAGGAGAAAAATCCCTGAAGTTTTCAAAAAATGACGTTCAGTAGTTTTCCATGAAGAAAATACAGTATGACAGGGAGTCCGGCACGACGCACAATTACGGTACGAATTTCTTCAGTTTCACCATCGATATGGAGATATTCTTGTTTGGCTATTTCCTTGAGTGCAAGGTCTTGCGAATCTATTAATACTAAGTCAATTATGGTTTTTCTGTGTACGAGCAATTTAAATTTACGGTTTATATTGTAAATCACCAAGGTTAATTTCTAGCTCAGATTTATAAATTTTGAAAGTATTTGATATATTCGAGCATCTTTTTCGTGTAATTTGGATGGATATACGTCATTTTAAGAGTTTTAATTCTTACTATGCCTTACGGTCCATTAACATACTGAAGCCATTGCAAGCAACTATTGCTGCTCTTAAGCCGCTCATATTGCTTAACCGAGTTTCAGAGGGAGAACTGGTCAGACCAAGGCGGGAGGCTGCTGTTATTACCTTAATTGGACATATTTAACTAAAATCGGCTTAACTTAACGTGAAGTACATTTTGCGATAAGGAAAGGACGCAATTTCACACTCCTTTCATAAAATCTATTAGCTTTCTTATGCAAATAAGCTATTTCGTGGATGAATCAGAGATAGAGATTCCTTGTTGCAAAATAACGTCCATTTCTCGTTTCAATTTCTCCCACTCCGTAACCGTCAATAGTTCCGGGATTCTTCTTAGATTTTTCAAAAGTTCCGTGAAAGTTACGGCAAATGCAAAAGATCATGCAAAGATCCGGAACATTTCGGAAATTTCAAAAGTTCCGAGAATTTTACGGAAAATGCAAAAGATCCGGATCACTTCGGAAATTTCAAAAGTACCGAAGCAAGTTACGGCAAATGCAAAAGATCCGAAACATTCCGGAAATTTCAAAAGTTCAGAGAAAGTTACGGCAAATGCAAAAGATCATGCAAAGATCCGGAACATTTCGGAAATTTCAAAAGTTCCGAGAATGTCACGAAAAATGCAAAAGGTCCGGATCACTTCGGAAATTTCAAAAGTTCCGGGAAAAATTCCGGGAAACCTTGATAGTTCCGAAATTCGGCACTAGTTCCGGGAAATGGGAGCACTGGAGATATGTGAAAAAGTGAGAGGACTCCGTTTGAAAAAAGGTCTGAAATGGATGGATAGACCGAGCTTGGAGCCGGGGTCAGAGAAGAACGGCCGTGTAATGAAGTGTCAGGAAGCTATGAATGGAAAAGGATCCCCGGAGGAGTTGGCGACGCGGGAGGGTATCCCCTCCGAGTTGGTCAAAGGTTGGCACTCCGGAAGATGTACTACTCGTAAAAAGAAATAGTGAGGATGGGTCTGGCCGGAGGGGGGAAGGGGTAGGAGGTAGGAGAGGTTGTAATCGGAGAAAGGTCGAGAAGGACGGCGCAAATTAACATATTCCAAATTTAATTAATTGCGCGGGCCTCTAAACTTTGAACGCAACCCTATTTGAATTGCTAAATTCCGAGAAATTATCGCAGATCCATAAAACAGGCACTAACCACGTCTAAACGAAGGATGTGAGAGCTTTGAGAGAGATCACAGATAAATAACGAAGAGAGAGAGAGAGAAGGGAGGAGACTCGGAGAAAATAAAAAAAAGGAGGAGAGGTAGGTACGAGAACGGTTAGTAAAGTACTAAGGAAATAATCGTATGATTGTTTTCGAATAAAAGGCGGTCGAAACGGTGCTTATCCAAAGTTTACGTCTGAGGCTCTTACACAAAATAAAATAAAATAAAAAAAAAACCCTTACTGAAGGCGAATAATTTTGCTCTTATACTCGTGTAAACTCGCTGCGAGACACCACAAAGTTCCATTTGCAAGTAAAAAAGGAAGAAAATCCGGGGGAAATATTCCGGGACTAAGCAAACAGGAGACCTGAATAATGAATCTCTATCGTTATGAAGGTTATTACAAAAGCGAGGATGGAGAGGGGAGGGGCTGCAGAGGAAGGGTTAGAATTTCCTTAAACCTTTCGCCCCCCTCATCGAGGGAGAACTCATAATCGAGACAATTACGAGAAACTTTGAGCCTCTTCAACAACCTCTACGGTCTCCAGAAATGTTCGTTTGTTTCAATTTTATACGCTCATCGTGTTTCTATTCCCCCCTAGAGATATTGTTTGCGTTGGCCGGAGGCGGGATTTCACACCACGAATCTTTCCTGGGCCCTTTCAATATTCGAATTTGTTAATTTAACCCCTCCAACCTATCTCTCCATCTCTCGGCACCGTTTCTGATAATTGAATTGATTTAATTACAAATGATGCTAAATAAATGATCAATGCCTAGTTCTGTGCTCATCTACGATTAGCATTCTGTGCAGTGGGTCTGTGTCAGCATTACGATGGCGTAAGTCCGCAATCACATATCTCGTTTGCGGTGTCTGAAAATCTCCGCCAATATGTTATTTTTTTAAAGGAGAACAAATTGACATCATTCCTTGAAGTTTTTGCAGAATTTTCTTCGCACAGAGAAGAAAAATTACGGCAGTTATAAAGAATTGCCGTTGAGTAGTTTTCCGTTTAAAAAATATAGTATGACAGGAAGTCTGCAACGTCGCAAACCGAGTTATGTGATTGCCGACTTACACCGTCGATTAGCATCTTTTTTGACGCTTGGAATTTGGTATCACATCATGAATTTCTGTGCAACAGTGTAGAGCGAATGCTTTATCGAGAACACTTCTTGTCAACTTTTTCTCTTTTTTTTAAAAGTTATTTGAGTTCTTTAATCCATTTGAAGATTCTGCAACCTTAAATGAGCATCGGGTTAGGGTTAGTGCACATCTATGCTACAGAGATAGCGGTTTTACGTCCGTACATCACTTCCTTCTTTTTCTCGCCATTCCGTTGCGTTTGAAAGTGCTTCGAGTTTGAGCTTTTCAAAAACTAGCTTGTCCGGGATTTCGGCTCTAAAAATGCACAATAAATCGCCAGGTAATCTACTTACCTGGTCCTTACAGAATATAAAATAAAAAACACAACGTTTGTTGACCCATCAGATATGTTATAGGCATCAACTCAAGTTCACGACTATCGCCATGGCAAGTGAGTTCTGCCGTGCCAAGGAAGAACGCCGTATGAGTCTCAGGCGTTGCCAAGTTTCCTTCGATAAAAACCGAATTTACTGAGAAAATTTCGAATATTATTTTCCAAAATTTTTAGACAATTTTGTACCCAATTTAATCTAAAATATCTGAAAATTTCGAGGAAAAATTTGCAAGAATGTTATAAAAATACGTGTTTCATCTAGGGAAATCTGGCAACTCTCGAATGTTCATACGGCGTTCTTTCTTAGCACGACAGAGTTGAGATGAGTCTCGATTACGTTAAGAGCCCTATGAGTCATTAGGGCCTCTAAGCGCACGACACACCGCAACGCAACGACGCAACGTGCATCGCGGAAGCGGTGGCTCACAAGAGCCCCCTCAATCCCCCAAGAGTCTGCCTAGCGGGGTTAACAAAATTTAAAGTTACCTTTATTAATAATTACTCCGCTCAAATTAGGGTTGCCGCACATCGCCACCGTCTACCCCTTTCTTACACTACACGCGCCAGAAGCCTCATTTACAGTCCGTACACAGATTATACGTCACGTCAGGGGCATCTTTAACGGAATAAAATGTTAGGGATTCTCCCCTAAAATTATGGTGCTTCCCCAGTTCTTGAATGATATGGGCATTCTCAATTAATATTGATGGTACCGTAACATTTGGGTTAGTAACCTAATTTATCGGGGTGCTACCGTAACTAATTTGGGGTACTACCACAATTGAGGACACCCCACCAAGAACAGCCTATAACTGGAAACCGCGTTTTGAGAAAAACGCATTTAAAGTTTTGTTTTTGATGTACTGCGCAGACTTTGGTGCAAAATAAACTTGAATATTTTATTTTAACCAGAAATGCCATTTTAGCTTCTCATAACGCTGATTTATGAAAATTACCTGTCATTTACATTCGACGAATGCAGCTGAAACAGCGGTTATAAGAATCTTTGTCCAATGTTTTTGGACCGAAAAATGTAGGACCAAACTTATTGGACTAACTGGCACTGGACGAAATTTTTTGGACAAAAATTCGCTAGGACGAAAAAAATTGGACGAAAATTCCTGAAACCGAAACAGCATACTAGAGGTGAGCACATTGAGACTCGACTCTTCGCAAGTAACGGTTAGACCAATATAAAACGCCTTCAAATGCGCGTGATACTGTGCAACACACCAAAGTTGATATATTTGTATTCATAGGTTGGAACCTAACTCAAGGAAAGTGCTCTTCCAATTAATTGGAAACGCTCAAGTTAGGACGTAACACTACCTCTTTTTCCATGTTTGAAGGAGGAAGGCTGTAATTTTAAAGCTGACATTCAATAGGCACCATCATGGTCAATTTTGTTGAATTAACTGGAAAATGTATCAAGTTATGGTCCCCTCCCTCCGGTGCATTTTTCCTCTTCCGAAGAACATTTACCTCCCTCCTCCGCATTTTCAAGTTGACCTTTCAAGAGGCGTTTTCGTAAACTTTGATCGAGTTTAGGGCATCAGAAGATTTTGTTAGGTTTGCCAAGAATCACCTTTTGAACAATGTTCCAACGGATCGTATTCGATACACCAAACAAGTGAGATTGTATATCGATATCGATCGGTTCAACATGTAAACACAGCCTCAAATGTCAATTGAGTAAACTGAGGGAACGAGTTTTTTGTGATGCATTATCTATTCTTATGTACTGGAAAAAAAAAACACATTGGATTTAGAGTCCAGACTCTTGAAAACATTGAAAAGAAAAAGGACTCTTGATTCAATTAGATTTAAGCTTAAATCAAAAAGAAATCCGCTCAAATTAAGAGGCTGGGTTCTTGATTTAAGCTTAAATCTGATTGAATCGAGAGTATTATTTCTTGTCGATGTTTTTAAGAGTCTGGAATCTAGATCCAATGTGTTTTTTTTCCAGTGTATGAGTACAAAATGGCAATTAAAAGTGAAATGGTCGATGAACTTAACCAAACGATAAATTGAAACGCTATCGAACACGATCCATATTTCTTGCACAAGATGAGAAGAACCATCCATGTTCGAGCACCTTTGAATAAAATATTACTACCCCCAGCCCAAAGCCAACACTCTCCCTTTCATTTCCTCGTGTTTTGAAGAAGCAACAGATGGAGGGACCCGAGTGTAAACTCGACATAATCCGCGGGAGGAAATATCGGTGAGGCGGGGAAAGATAAGACTCGGACTAAAAGAAATTAGTCGTCGCGACAACCCCGGACGGCGAACTTGTTACGAGGCGGACGACCTGCCGAACCGAGAGCCAAGAGTGTCCAACCACTCTCGGAGCCATACTCTTTGAGAGATTACGTTTTCATCTCTCCACCCTGTAAAAGACCCCGGTTCTCATCTAAATGTATTTCGCTTCACCCACGGGATTCCCTCCTTATTTTTTGTGGCTGAAAGGACTGGAAAGAGACTTGAAGTGTGATTCACAAGGGGAGGTGGAGGGTGGAAAGGCAAAGGAGCAGATAGCCCATCGACGGTGGGAGCCAAGGAGCAAGTTGCCGTGTTGAGGAAGAACGCCGTATGAACCTTCGTGCGTTGCCAAATTTCATTTGGTAAAATACGAATTTCCAAGAAAACTTTTGAAAATCTTCCGCCTGATTTTCTAAAGAATTTTCTTCACAATATAATCTAAATCTACTCCAAATTTCAAGTAGAAATATTCAATATTTGTTTCAAAAATTAATATCTTAAGAGGGGAAATTTGGCAACTCTCGGATGATCGTGCAACGTTTTTTCTAAGCACGACAGTACAGCCGGACTGAAAAACTCGAGCTCTTGTAAAAATCTACAAGTTGTTGAGGCAAGCTCAGATTCTGGGGCCCAGTCTTGTATTTACTATTCAACAGTGAGGCTTGTTTCATTCCATTTTTTACTCCTACTTAGTGTTGCCTCTTCATTCTTCTGATTCGCTCTCAATCCAAGCGCCTTCAAATTAGTATTACAAAAAAAAATCCACTTCTGTAACACAAACCTCTTGATTGGAGGTCGGTATTCTCCTTGGTATTCGCGGTGCCTTGGAGTGAATCATAACCTGTTTACCTGCAAATTTAATAATATTCTGCCCATCACATTTACCCTATAGCCTGACGAGGGAGGATTTGAAATTAGAGAGGAAAAAACTAAGGAAGAAAAAGAAATTGAAAATGATAAAGAGTGAGAGGAAGAAAAGATAAAAAGAAGAGGAGGATGGGAGAAAAAAGAGAGGAAGTGGGAGGGAAAAAGAATAAGGAATAATTGTTGCAGTGTGTGACAGTGTTTATATAACTACTGTGATATGATTGATGAACGGAGGTAAATAAGAAGCTCTCTTTGAGTTGTTTAATAAATATGAGCGTTACGAATGTTACATTGATCACTGGTGAAACATGCAGTGACAGAGATTCAGCAATACATTTATTTAATTAAGATTCTATTAGGCTCTCTCCTCCTGAACATGATAGAAGGTTTTATGCTGTCTTAATATATTTGCAGAGTCCATTATTTTTGGTGATTTTTAAATTTTTAATATTTACATATTTTATTGTGCTCAATACTGGATAGCCTGATAAACCGGGCTATGCCCTTGTCGTTATTAGTGGAGGAGGAAGATTCTATTACAAGCGCTTTGAGACAGTACCCGGTGTTCAACACAGAGCGATACGGCGCGGTGTCAAAGGATGACCAACACAAGATACCACTATTTAAGCGTGAAGGATGTTTTGCAGTATACCCGCTAATTTGAAGGCGTTTCGTCACTTCCAGTCATGTCAGTTTTCCAAAATCCTACTCTGTCTGGGATGGGATGTTCCGCTCTTTCCTGTCGGTTTACCCATACTGTTAGACTTTTGATTTGCTGTCGAGTTGTACGTAGAGATACAATTTCGGTTTGTGTAACAATTGTAATAATCTTAAACGGTTAACTAATTTTCTTTTTGGTATGAATAACAACGTGTTTCAGGTAACAGAACATGTTTAAGACAAATTTGATGTTTTAAACACCCTGGATTAAATTCAGTATAAACAGATATTCTCAAAATTGATAGAAATAACTTATTGGGGCACAATATTCCTTTAGAAGGATAAGTTTTTTGGCGCAATTCTAGTACCGACCACAGGGGCAACTACGAATACACCCGGAACTATAAATTGCGATATCCTTCCTTCTTCTTCTCCTCTTTGCGCTTCCATACGCTATTCTTTCCTTCTGTCGTAAAAGATTCTGTTTTACGCGAAACTTCACGCATGATAGCTAAAACGCTATTCCTGGTCTAAAATATTTACGCCTACGAAAAAAAATTGCAATGTTTATTTTAACTCAAATGTATCGCGCAGCGAAAATCGAGGAAAACCAGAAATAAACTACGCGAAATACTGAAAGGGAGTCGGCAAAGAGGGAAAGAGGAAAGCCTTGTAAGGTTTAGATTGACCGGAAATCATAAAAAAACAGCGAATCGCCTTCAAATGATCGAGTATGCTACAAACTATGCTCAATGCTTAAATAGTTTTTTCTTGTTTTCCTTTTCTTTCGGAGCCTTTGTCGACACTGAAAAAAAATTCCGGCCGTACTTACGGGTTAAATAGACATATCGTCCGCGTTCCGGGCTCCGAGGCCGTAAGCTGCGGGTGTAACACCCGGAGCAGTCGAAGCTACGGCTAAGGCACCCGGAACTTTCAGCCTCTGAGCCCAAAACGGACTGTACGTATATATAACCCGTAACTTTTTTTCAGTGCAAAAGACTCGTGCATGGAACCGACTCTGCTCTTGTAAAATGTCTTCCTGGTATTTCTAAAGAATAAAGACATCATTATGAAAGGAATACACGACACATAGAGTGCATGACATTTAAATCCTCGGAGAAATTGATTTCCTAGAAATGATTTACGACTAAGAAAACACTTCGTATGAATCTGCATCCATTTCCGTTACGCCAAATGACGAATAAAGATACAAATGTTCCTCGCCGCCGAGGAGAAATCAATTTTTATTCATTTTTCCGGTCGGAGTGTGAGCTCGAGCTTGACGTAAGCGTTTATTTCTTTGAACCGATTTCACATTCTAATAAAAGCAAAAGAGACGGAAACAGAGAGAAGGAGAGCGAGAGAGAGGGAGAAATAGAGTGAAACAGATCGGCGGCAAGACGAACGAGAGAGAACGGGCCGGAGGAAACAAGCGGTTGAAACGAAAAGCTCGGAAGGATTGCAAACACACACACTCAGCAACTTGAACTGCATTTAATGAATAAAAACATGGTTTCAATTTTGCTTGGCTTCCGATTCTTGCGCGCCGCGAGAAAAGTTCGCGGAACGCCAAGTTAAATAATAATTTGAAAGCAGTTGCCCTAAATTGATTTACCGGCGGCAACTTCTCCAACATGGCGTCCGAGAGAAATTTCAAAAGTTGCGAGCCTTCGAGGTTACTTCCCGTCCCGGCAACCTCCTTTTAAACCTTCTTTCAAACCTCACCGCGGTAACTTGGCTCGGAAGAAAAATCGCGATTGCTCGGAGCGATGGTCTCACACGAGACCGTCCACTGAAGCTCTCGGTTTCAAAATGTTCTCTGCGGTGAAATTGAGCTGAAGGTACAACAAGGTTTTATCTGGAGCCTTCGAGGGGGATGAACGGTGCCCTGGAAAAAAAGTAGCTTGGATCTAGAGTCCAGACTCTTGAAAACATTGACTAGAAAAAGTTCTCTTGATTCAATCGGATTTTTGCTTCAATCAAAAGGAAATACGCCTGAATTAAGAGGCCTGGCTCCTGATTTAAGCGAAAATCCGACTGAATCAAAAGTATTTTTTCTTGTCAATGTTTTCAAGAGTCTAGACTCTAGATCCAAGCAACTTTTTCTTCTAGTGTGGAGGATTCAATTTTGATTGGCTCATCCATCTTAGGCTACCAAAGGTTGCCTGAACGCTCACCAACTGCGACACATCCTCCTCACGCATAATTTCAATGATTTAAAGCATTAGTTTTTTGCAATACATAGAGATTGGAACGAATAAACTTTAAAATATGATTAGATTATATGCAAGAAATGTTGTGCGAGATGGCTCGCTTATTTTGGACAGATTTTCTGATGCCCTTCTTCTGGAGCAAAACGTAATCACCGGTAGGAAAACTGTCCACGGACGCGGTAAATTAAGGAGAGCGCGATGCAAACTACGTAATATTATGCATTGAGCAGTGAATTTTAGACAAAGCACGGAACATTAGGAAAAGCGCGATACAAACTACGCAATGTTGTGCATTGAGCAGTGAGTTTCGGTCAATTCTGATGTTTGTTTAGAATGATTTTCGTGCGAATTCACTAAAACATGGGTGCTCAAAGGAATTTCTTTGTGTCATACCTGAGAGTTACGAAAAAATTATCCTAACACGGTTTCACAGCTTACGACCCAAATCGTGGTTCCCTAGACGGAGGCATATCCGCATCAGGGTTGCTACACACTTTAGAAGATGAAATTCACTGACATTTCCTTGATTTTCCAGACACATTTTTATGAAATTCCCTGACAATTGAAGATATGCCATAGTGAAAGAGACATAATTAGAAATAGTTTTCAGGCAAATTTCTTGTTCGGAACGTCAAACCTTTTCCAAAAAAGCAAATAAAGGTGACTCAAGGATTTTCCCTGACATTTTTGTCATTTTCCCTTACATTACCAGGTTTTCCATGACTTTTAAAAATTCTCTGACATTCCATTCTCCCAATATTCCATGATTGTGGCAACCCTGCCTAGTGTCAAAGGCTACAAAATCGATTTCAACGCTCTTTGCAGAAATATGATAACGGGATTTCGGTCCAAAATTTCGCTTATTTCGCGTTATATCTGAGGGGAAATCAGAGACATATTGAGTTGAAACGTCCAAAAGTACCTCCTTAGAGGTACTCAATTCTCCAGTTTGAATTTCTTAATGGAGATGTTGTATGTGTGAGGAATTTGCGATCTGACTACTGATTTTTAAGTAAAAATTCACAAGAAACACGATGGTGCCACTGGTTTCCTCTGAAATTAACTCCCAAGCTCCAAAAAAGCTCTGAAGTTGAGGCCGTAATGGAGGGGATATCCCACGCTATCCTGCGATTCCACCTCTACATCAAGACAAACTCTCTATGCAAAGATAGGGAGCAAATACACTGACAGGGCTGCCACTTTCTTTGGGGACTCCACAACTGAAAACACGGCAACCCTGCTAATGGATTTACTCCCTATCTTTGCATGGAGAGTTTGTCTAGGTGTAGATGTGGACTCTCAGGGTAGGGTGGGATATCCTCTCCATTTTGGCCTCAACTTGAGAGCTTTTTTTCAGCTTGGGAGATAATTCCAGAGAAAACCAGTGGCACCATCGTGTTTCTTGCGAACTTTTACAAAAGAATCAGTACTATATAAAATCACAAATTCCTCACACATGCAACATCTCCATTTGAAAGTTTCGTTACGCCCTTTCGTCTGGGATACGGCAGAGAGCGCGTAAATTGGGAACCACTGAATACCTATCCGCGCTCAACCGACTCATCGCAATAACGATCAAAACCCCGAAAATCGAGGGTCATTTGGCGGGATCTTTCCCGTTAAAACGCGTCGGATTTAATTACGAAATTTCATCCGCGTCTGATTGAATTTCCACTTATCAAGGGCGGGAAGCGGGGCGCGGGGGATGAAAAAATGAAAATTAAAACGCATAAAAACGCGGAGAGAGCCGTGCAACTTTGTAATAATGGTCGACGTCCCCGAATCATCGCGGCGGGACGGTTGTGGCGGCGTTCGACTAAGCGAACAGACGCGGATCAAAGCGAGCTAAACCACAACAAAGCAACTAGGTACAAATCAATTATGAGCTCGCATCGGTGCCGGGTCGAATCGCCATCTACTGCTCACCACAGTTGGCAACTCTGAGTTTTGTACATTTAAATAGATCGTATTAGAGTACCTTCATAGGGAGCGTATGGACAACTCGAAAATTTGGAGGTCGGGTTTGATCAGGTCATGTAGCTCTTGGGGCCAACCTACACGGAGAAAAGAACTTCGTGTGTGGGACCCGAAGTTTAGGTCATATGGATCTCTGAAGTTTTCAGATTGAGCATCTGAACACTTTAGGTCTAGCTACCGAAGTTCGGATCATACATCTGAAACTTCAGTTCTTACATCTGAAGTACTTCAGATGAGAGAACCGAAGTACTTCGGATGTGAGAACCGAAGTACTTCGGATGTGAGAACCGAAGTACTTCGGATGTGAGAACCGAAGTACTTCGGATGTGAGAACCGAAGTACTTCAGATGTAAGAGCTGAAGTTTCAGATGTATGATCCGAACTTCGGCAGCTAGACCTAAAGTGTTCAGATGCTCAATCTGAAAACTTCAGAGATCCATATGACCTAAACTTCGGGTCCCATGCACGAGTTTTTTTTCTCCGTGTGGGACCCAAAGTTTAGGTCATATGGGTCTCTGAAGTTTTCGGATTGAGCATCTGGACACTTTAGGTCCAGCTGCTAAGGTTTGGATCACACTTCTGAAACTTCAGTTCTTACATCTGAAGTACTTCGGTTTCCACATGCGAACAACTTCGGTTCCCATATCTGAAGTACTCCAGATGTAAGAACTGGAGTTTCAGATATGTGATCCGAACCTCGACAGCTAGACCTAAAGTGTTCAGATGCTCAATCCGAAAACTTCAGAGAGCCATATGACCTAAACTTCGGGTCCCACGCACGAGGTTTTTTTCTCTGTGTATGAACTCGAATTATCCAGTGGTACACATTTTACCATTTCGACTATTTACAGTGATCAAAAATTATAAAAGCACGTATAAAACTTTGATTCGCTTACATTTTCTCAGTTTCAAAGTTTTGTTCCTTAAAGACGCTTGTTTGCAATGCGCTGTCGGCCTTTTTTAGAAACCTTCCAAAATGCATAGGTTGGCAGCGGCACTTTTCTAGTGATTTTCGTTTTTCACATTGTCGCCCTTTTGGATCCTAAGAGCTACATAATCGAGTTTTCTACACTCTCCCTATAAAGGTACTCTAGATCAGATTCGATAAATCAAACGGGTGAGATTGTATCGATATCGATTGGTTCACAACATAAACATAACTTCAAAAGTCAATTGAGTAATCTGACGGAACGGTTTTTTTTGTGGCAGATTTTTGATTCGTACGAGTAGTTATTGGCCAAGAGTAGTGAAATTGCGACGAAATTTCTCATTTTCAGCGGTTCTGACTAATATTCTAAAATTTTGGTTTGAGGTTATGCTGTATTATTTTGGACAAAACGGCATCAAACCACTATCGAATACGATCCACGTGCGTTTAACAATCGATATCTATTGACTCGCTCGGTATCAATTATTTACGAAGGATTTATGTGAGGGCGAAAGAGTTTTACAATCTTGACTGAATCTCCACTGTCTGCAAGGTTGCCACAGGAGAGGATTTGAAAGATTAAGTTCCCTGACGTTTCCCTGGTTTTCATGATTTCCCTGACACATTATGGTGTAATTCCCTGACAATTGAAGATATGCCAGATGGTGAAAGAGACATAATTAGGAATAGCTTTCAAGTATTGTTGTTCGAAACGTCAAACCTTTTCTAGGAACCAAAATGAGGGTGACTTAAGGATTTTTTCCTGACATTTTCGTCATTTTCCGCGACATTTCCACGTTTTTCGAAACTTTTTCAAATCCCCTGACATTTCCCGGTTTTCCCTGATTGTGGCAACCCTGTGTATGTTCAACACGAGAAACGAGAGCACTGGTCTTTTGCGGCTTTTCCTTTTTTTCGTTCCATCGGTTACACTAGTGACTGTAACATTAATGTGACAATGGCCGGTAGTAAGCCTAAAAACGGCACTTCAATTAGAGATTCGTTCGTAATTTGATTCAATTTTGGTGGTTGATTCGCGTTGGTGCTTGAACCAGGGTTTCGGTTTTGTTGCCCAAGTGGTAACGAGAGGATGATGATGATGAATCTAGGAGAGGTTAAAAAGAAAGAGGAAGTGGTTGGACTTCAATTTTTTTTTTTTTTGGGGGGGGGGGGGGNGCTTTTTTAATATTTCTTTACATTTTATGATGATTTTCAATGCTTAGAAGGGCTGTACATGTGCAAAAATATTCGTCTGTGATACGGAACGCCAGTAGCCAGATGCACAAAAAGTATGTATTACATTCACTGGCGTGGCGTAAATGATCGATTATTGATAGTTCCCCATTTAAAGTTGTGGTAAAGAATCGATTATGAAGGTGTTCGTTGCGGACACCTTTTTTGGCTTAGTTTTTGCCACAATTCACTCATTTTTGCGGAAGAACGCTCATTTAGGAACATTCTTGGCCACTTCGGTTTGATATTGGAATCTGAAGAATGTCAGAGGCATTTTTCATTTTCAAGGGGTTTTCGCTCATGTGGGCCCCAGGAGCTCCACATTTCGACATGTACGTATTCTCCCTATACAGGGTGATCCAAAAGTCCCTTCCACCCTCTCTAACTTTTTACCTAATTGAGGTAAAGATTTGAAACTTGGGGGATATTCCTAGGTCAAAGGGAGCTACTTTTTGGCCCCCCTAAAATTTTCAGGGAAGCCCCCCTTAGGGGGGCAACGGCCCCCAACTTTTAATTTTCAAATGGGAAGACCCTCTTTGTGATAGCTCGTTCGAAAGAGCATAAAAAAAGAAAACTTTTCGCGCAAACCCGAAGTCAATATCTCAAACCGTTTCAA
>NW_017547282.1:1675613-1697118 GCF_001854935.1 Bemisia tabaci | reverse complement strand
GCTCTACGGGCGGAAGTGCGGAATGAATGAATGCATGCGAGTAATTTGTAATTTGACTCGAATAAATTCATGCGACGACGACGTGGGATGCAACGTGCGGAAGTCTTGCTTTTTGCGTGCAACATTTCGTCGCTCGGGTGACAGAAGGGCGTAACTACACTTGGAGATGTGCCCGGGAAAGCATTGGTGTATATGGACGACAGGGCTCATCGACCGGTGTAGTTGCGTCCTTTGGTCAGGAGGGCGACGATTTCGCCGTACGAAAGAAGAGAGAAGCGTTGCCTGGGATTTTGCCGCTCGGCTCCCGACTCGCAGCTCGCAGCGAGTTGCGAGTTGCGAGTAACGCATATGTGCCGCAGCCGTCGCGCTAGAGCCCTTCTCAGACCTCATCAGATCCGCGGCGAATCGGTGATTATATTTATTTACCTATCTGCGCATGCTGTTCGGAGGGTTGCCAAAGAATTTAAAAAATAATTTCCCTGTCATTATCTTGACACGTTTTGGTGAAATGGAGATGTAGCATGTGTAAAAAATTTGCGATTTGACTGTTGATTCTTACAAAAAAGTTCGCGAGAAACACGATGGTCCCACTGGTTTTCTCTGAAATCAACTCCCAAGCTCAAAAAAAGCTCTCAAGTTGAGGCCAATATGGAGGGGATATTCCACGCTATCCTGAGAGTCCACCTCTACAGCAAGACAAACTCTCCATGCAAAGATAGGGAGCAAATACATTAGCAGGGTTGCCGTGTTTTCAATTGTGGAGTCCCCAAAGAAAATGGCAGCCCTGTCAATGTGTTTGCTCCCTATCATTGCATTAAGAGTTTGTCTTGATGTAGAGGTGGACTCTCAGGATAGCGTGGGATACCCCCTCCATTTTGACCTCAACTTGAGAGCTTTTTTGAGCTTGGGAGCTGATTTCAGAGAAAACCAGAGGAATCATCGTGTTTCTCGCGAACTTTTACGTAAGAATCAACAGTCAAATCGCAAATTCCTCACACATGCAACATCTCCATTCTCTTAGAATCGAAGTTATGCCAGATGGTTAAAAATACGTAATTTGAAATATTTGATTTCTGAGCAAACTTGTCTTTCGGAACGCCGCAAGCTTATTTCAGAAAGCGATTAAAGGTGACTTGGAGATTGCGGAAATTTTCCCTGACACTTTCGTTATTTTCCCGGTTTTCCCTGGCTTTTCAAAATTTCCTGTCATTTCCCGGTTTTCCCTGAGTGGAGCAACGCCGAATAGCGAGGAGAGCCGGGAGTACAAACACGAAGCTTTGAGAAAACGGGCTCGCTATCGTCTAAACTGAACACTATTCAACACTTTATCGAAAAAATCTACCGTTCTTTGTCAAATTGCCACGAATCATACGGCAGACTCTTAGAAATCGTTTGGATAATTAAAAATCGACCGATTTCATTTCGATTAAATAAAAAGGGTACCATTCATTTTTATGTTAGGCTAGTGTAAGACAAGACAGTCGTAAGTGCTATCTTCTCCATGTTTTCGTGGTTGCGTTTTGGACACACAACTAACACATTTGCATGTTAGAGATCGGCAGGAAAGGGCGGCATTTGACTTAAAATCCCTTTCCGTATTGGCAATTTTGAGGAATAATGCTCCTTACGGCTGTTTTGTCTGGGACAACGTAATTTTGCACGCACTTAGGGGTTCTCATACGTCTCGTTTTCTTACAAATAAGACGAATGTTGCTGTTTTAGCTGTATGAGTGGTTTTATGGTTTCATCCAAGAGAGATTGGACGTATTTTGAGAAAAACTCGATTTCGAAAATTCGAGAGTTACGGCACTCTTTACAATCACGGCAATATTTTTTTTATGAAAGTGGACGCAAGTGTGGGACATAAAAACAATGAGAGTTTTGAAAAACACCAAAGAACATTAATTGAGTATCGCTGAGCAAGTTAGTCGCATATGCATCGAGCGTTTTCAAAGGGACCAATGTACAAAAGGGTACCGCCGTGATATGAAAAACTTTGTGCGCGCCTTTGAATATTTGTCAAATTTCCTTCAATATAATAAAAATTTACAGAAAAGCTTATAAATACATTTATATTTTGAAAAAAATGAATACGAACAATGTAAAGAATTTAAGCTATTAGGAAGCCGAAGTTGAGCCACGGCAATGCCGTTTTCTGATGGGCGAATTGATTGACCAATTAGAACAGAGATAGCAGCAACGTACACACGAGAATCGGCTTAGTTTGTTTTACTTTAGCAAAAAAGAAAAATATATGATGAGAAAAATGAATAAGAAAAAATGTAGTCATATCTCTAACGGTTATAATTTCATCCACTTTGATTGGATCTGACTCCTGGCCGATATATATTGTCTATCCTCGACGCATACATTTGGACTGCATTTTGCAATTTGGAACTATAAAGTCTGGCTCATCTGAAAAAAACACTTATGTGCATGAGGAAACTAAGGGCACATACGTCGTTTTTAAACCGGGCTAGAATTTATAGTTCCAAATTGCAAAATGTAGTCAATTTTATCCACCCGCTCATGAAAATGAGAACACGCAAAAATTGTTCATCGAATTTACCAACTTGATTTTTATCAACTGGAGAATTAAACAGGTAAAATTACAAGGGAAAACTTAGCCAGTTCGCCGCACAGTGGATCGAGTCAATAGGAGACGTCAGACAAAATTTGGAAACTTTAAACGTCTATAACTCCGGTAACACAAAACTTTGAGGTTCTAAATTGATTTTATTGGCACCTTCGGAGAGGCATCCCTAAAAATTTACAAATGTGACGAAATGAACATCCAAATATGCAGCTTTGGTCAAAAATTTCATGTCCGACCCCTCTGATTGACTCGATCCACTGTGCGCCAGTTCGGAAAGAGTATCCAGCATAGACACTAAACAGTGACAGAGAATCTAAGCAAATCTGTTAGGTTTGCAAGAACCGCGGGTTTCATTTTCAGTTCAACCGGGGTCTTCATTTTCAGTTGTCGCATCGCTTAGTTTTATTCGCGGAAAAAACGATAATTTATCATAATAATACCTGACAAATAAGAACCCGTCGAAAAGTTTCGAACGAGGCTGCGTGCCGTTTATCTGCGAATACAAGCGTTCAACCGGTTTTTGTGCCCGCAAAACGGGAGTCAACGGAAATTCCCGAAGTACCCATTATTCAAAGTTGCGACTCCGGGAGGGACAGTCAAAAGTTGGCTTCTGTGCAAGAGCAAGATTGTGAATGCCGCCGTGTGACAAGAAAACACCCTACGAAAATACGAAACTCGCCAAATTGCTCCAGATGAAACGCGACTTTTCCGAGCAACTTGCGAATTTTTTCCCTTGAATTTTTCAACTGATATCATATCAATCGCAATTTTATAAAACGTACCTGATAATTTTAAGGGAAAATATGCATAAGTTTTCGCAAAAATACGTAGAGAATCCGGGGAAACTATGGCAGCGTTTACATGTTCATAGGGTGTTTTTCCTTAGCATGGCAGAGCGCCAGCGAGTACGACCTAGGTGAGCCAATCAAGGCGCAACAGTCAAATTTTCACCCGAGTTTCCCGGCGCGCTCACCGGATCCGACGCGGCGGGCGGTAAATCTGGCAACAGGGCCTGGAAATAACAATCAGGACGGGAACACAGCGCGGCGCTGTCTGGTGGCGACGCTTTGGCCGGATGCCAAATCCTCGTCATAAATTAATTGTCTTATTTCCATTTCAATTAAAGATAAAACGGCTTAGACACCCCCGGTGTGGTTGCCAACCTCTTGAAATCATTTCCAATCAGGGCTTGCAGGTGTCACATTTTACCCGGCGAAATTCACCCGTCAACCCCCGCCCCCCGCCTCCTCGCGCAGATTTTCGCCCTCCCGGGTCCTTGCAATTTTTCCCCGCCCTCGAAAGGGGCACGTGATTGATTTTTCCACCGGAGCGAAATGAGGGTTTATTCACGAGCGGTTTTTTCGCTCTTCTCCCACCTCGTGTTGACTGCTTCTTATCCGTGCGTAAGCGGGTCGGTAGATTGAACTGGCTTCTTCGGAGTGGGAGCAAGCTTCATTAAGTTATATGGTAGAAAAAAGAGGTTTAAAAGTATCTTTCTCCATAATTAATATAAAAAATGAACTTTGATTTTATACTTGCAGGGTTGCCAAAATGTCTTCATCTTCAAATTGCCTAACTTTCCCTGACCAGTTTTGCTTTTCCCAGACTCCAAAATTTCCGGATTCCCCGAAATTCCCTAACATTTGAATAAAACTTCCACATCGATTTTTGCCTTTAAATTACATTCACTTCTTCTAAACGCACCTCCCGAAATTCCCTGACTTTGCCTGTGGATTCCCTGACTTTCCCCGACATTTCCTGGTCGTCGTGAATTCCCTAACTTTCACGGTTTTCAGAAACCCTGAAAAAACCCTGTATTAAGAATACTACAAATTAATCGTAAACTTTGGGCTTTCATTATTTGGCAGCGAGACTTGTTGAGGTTATAAACGCTCATATTTCATTTTTCTGAAAAATTTGGCCTGCTTTCGTTTGTAACGATCAGTTCAAACTGGAAAAGGGGGCTGGATTCTTTTAACTGGATTGAGATGTAGAAACTGAAACAAGGGACCGTTCCAAGAAGTTACCTGTACAGTACCGATTAGTTTGTGTACATCAATTGGGCTGAGCTGAGTCGAAATCATGTAATCATTTGTTCCTGTACAATTATTGCTTTTAGGTGTTTCTGAGCGTGCACGCAGAAGACTCCACTAAAACAACCAATAGGTGGACGTACTTCGACTTACCAATAGGTCGACGTACTCGAACCAGAGACGGGAGGTAAATATGGGGTGTGCTCTAGAGAGCTGCGTCTAACGTCACCTATGAATTATTTTTCTAAAGAAGATTTTTCAAATACATGATTTCTGACGGATCTTATTACTCCTTTTCTACATATTAAAATCGACCATTAGCCTCTGTATTTAGCGAAACTGATCCCTGGAGTTTGCTTCATAATTGTGTTGAATGCCATGCAGGCGTTTATTTCCCCACTAGCAACGAGACTCCTATTTTTTCGTCCAATGAAAATATTTCGGCACTGAACACCTCAGGTTTACGTAAAAACCATTACGAAATATACGATTTCCACCACGGCTGAGACTACAAATATTTCAACTCCAAGGAAACGACAAATAGAAGGATAGCGCAATGTTTCTATCGAAGCCTCTTTGAACTTTTGTGCTTAATTTCTATGAATAGATACTTTTGTTTCATTTACAACGGTTGCCTAAGTCATGTTTGCTTCTTTCAAGAATAAATTGAAAATTAGAAAGTGGTTTTCCCTCTAGCACAGTAACTCCTGTTCAATTGTTTTAGTGAAAACATTTCAACATTGAATACTTCAGATTTATGCCCAAACCATTACGAAATATGCGATTTTCACCACGGCTGAGACAGCAACTATTCGAACTCTGGAGAGGCGTTTTTGCCTACACGCAAAATTGAAGGAAAACATTGCTTTCATCGATTAACTTCTTTGAACATTCAACGTTCGTCGCGATTTACTTTGAGAAGTTAATTTCAAATCGTTCACGAAAGCTTGGCCTCGCTATGCTCGATTTTTTTGACGTACATAAATTTTTCAGAAACCCTTTTTGAGTATGCTCATTGAAAATGTATCGAAGTAAAATTCGAGTAATGAGGAAGTGATCAAAGACTCTTAGTCCAGTCAATAGGGGGTAAAGTAGAGACAATTTCTGAGGAAACTTTCTGATATACTATTCCTATGTATTTTTCATCGCTGAATCCGAATTTCACATTTGCGAACAAATCTGAGGCGAGCCAAAGCCGCCATCTTGAAAAAATGGCCGAAATTTGCGTTTTTCGGCCGAAAAACCGAAATAACTCGTATATTATTGAAATTAAGGCAAAAGTAGTTATTTTCTAAATTAAAGTACATAAAATTTCCATTAAAAAGAGTCCAAGATGATTAAGATCGGATGATAACAAATGCCGTTACAGCGTTGCAAAGTTTCAGGCAAGTATTGAGGTTGAGCAATGTTCGTAACATTCCCTGCAAAAAGAGAGCTTTCAAGGTAATTAATCATTAAATCGTATGAAGTGTAAGTATGAATTATAAAAGGAGTGCAATTTTGAGTTCTTGACTTTCAAGAACGGCAGTGGATGTGGAAGGGGGGGGGGGTCCGGTATGAGCGCAGCTGCAGGGTCCTCCGTTCCTCCCCCATTTTCATGGCCCGGGTGCGCCCGGTCGGCCTTCGTTCTCCGGGTTAGAAGTTTAATTTGAGTTGTAAACGATGTTTTTCCAATGAAACCTCTCTTATTATTTCGGGGCATAACTGCTAATAAAAAAATCAGATTAGGAACCTCAACATGTTTTGTCGTACTCTCACCCTTTACCCTTTTGTTGAACTTAGCAGACGGCATGCGAATTCCACATTTTATGATATGTTTTTTACATTTACACTGTGTGTAGATAAAATTGACGACAAGAATCCTACTTATGTCATAGATGTCCGTTTTTTGCTCCATCGAGTGATTTGGAGACAAAATTAGGCATTTTCATCAAGATGCAACAACCACGTGTCCTACGTAAAATCGAAGTATGTTCCGCTAATTCTGTGATCGTTTTCGGCGGCTATCCCAAGGATATTGTAAGATGCAGTACAAAAAGACCTGGAAGATGGCGAAGAGGACAAGCTTCATAAGTGGAAATAAATTTCCATGAAAGTATGGTCCCAGTAACATCACGAGCAAATTTTCTGAAAAACGGCAAAAACAAATCCCGTTTGACCCAAAGGCTCATGAAACGTTTCAGGGCTGAGACCATGTCTGTGTTTCAAGCAGAAGAGGTCACTGACACAATCAAATAGTTTCAAAGNTAAAGATAAAACGGCTTAGACACCCCCGGTGTGGTTGCCAACCTCTTGAAATCATTTCCAATCAGGGCTTGCAGGTGTCACATTTTACCCGGCGAAATTCACCCGTCAACCCCCGCCCCCCCCCTCCTCGCGCAGATTATTCGCCCTCTTGGGTCCTTGCAATTTTTCTCCGCCCTCGAAAGGGGCACGTGATTGATTTTTCCACCGGAGCGAAATGAGGGTTTATTCACGAGCGGTTTTTTCGCTCTTCTCCCACCTTGTGTTGACTGCTTCTTATCCGTGCGTAAGCGGGTGGGTAGATTGAACTGACTCCTTCGGAGAGCGAGCAAGCTTCATTAAGTTATGTAGTAGAAAAAAGAGGTTTAAAATAATAAAAAATGGTCCATAATTAATACAAAAAATGAACTTTGATTTTATATTTGCAGGGTTGCCAAAATTTCTTCATCTTCAAATTCCCTAACTTTCCCGGCTTTTTCCCGACTTCATAATTTACGGATTAGCTGAAATTCCCTAACGTTTGAATAAAACTTCCACATCGATTTTTGCCTTTAAATTACATTCACTTCTAAACGCACTTCCCGAAATGGAGATGTTGCATGTGTGAGGAATTTGCGATTTGACTGTTGACTCTTCTGTGAAAGTTCACGAGAAACACGATAGTGCCACTGGTTTTCTCTGAAATCAACTCCCAAGCTCAAAAAAGCTCTCAAGTTGAGGCCAAAATGGAGGGGATATCCCACGCTATCCTAAGAGTCCACCTCTACATCAAAACAAACTCTCAATGCAAAAATAGGGAGCAAATACATTGACAGGGTTGCCGTGATTTCAGTTTAAGAGTCCCAAAATAAGGTGGCAACCCTGTCAATGCATTTGCTCCCTATCTTTGCATGGAGAGTTTGTCTTGATGTAGAGGCGGACTTTCAGGATAGCGTGAGATATCCCCTCCATTTGAGCCTCAACTTGAGAGCTTTTTTTTAGCTTGGGAATTGATTTCAGAGAAAACCAGTGGCACCATCGCCATCGTGTTTCTCGCGAACTTTCACATAAAATCAACAGTCAAATCGCAAATTCCTCACACATGCAACATCTCCATTCCCTGACTTTGCCTTTGGATTCCCTAACATTTCCCGGTCGTCGTAGATTCCCTAACTTTCATGGTGTTCGGCAACCCTGTATTGAGAATATTACAAATTAATTGTAAGCTTTGGACTTTTCTTATTTGGCAGTGAGACTTGTTGGGGTTATAGACGCTCATATTTCATTTTTCTGAAAAATGTGGCCTGGTTTTGTTTGTAACAGTCAGTTCAAACTGGGTGCCAGGCGTTTATTTCCCCACTAGCAATGAGATTCCTATGTTTTCGTCCAATGAAAGTATTTCTGCACTGAACACCTCAGGTTTATGTAAAAACCATTACGAAATATACGATTTCCACCACGGTTGAGTCTATACAAATGTTTGAATTCCAAGGAAACGACAAATAGAAGGATACCAATGTTTCTATCGAAGCCTCTTTGAACTTTCGTGCTTGTTTTCTATGAATAGATACTTTTTTTTCATTCACAACGGTTGGCTAGGTCATGCTTGCTTCTTTCAAGAATAAATTGAAAATTAGAAAGTAGTTCTCCCTCTGGCACGGTAACTCCTGTTCAATTGTTTAAGTGAAACAATTTCAACATTGCGTAACTTCAGAGTTTATGCCCAAACCATTACGAAATATGCGATTTCACCACGGCTGAGGCAGCAACTATTCGAACTCTGGAGAAGCGTTTTTGCCTACTCGCAAAATTGAAGGAATACATTACTTTCATCGATTAACTTCTTTGGACACTCAACGTTCGTCGCAATTTACTTTGAAAAGTTAATTTTATATCGATCACGAAAGTTTTTGGCCTCGCTATGCTCGATTTTTGTAACATACATACAATTTTTCAGAAACCCTTTTTGAGTATTCTTATTGAAAATGTATCCAAGTAAAATTCGAGTAATGAGGAAGTGATCAAAGACTCTGATGAGACCTACTTTACTTTCTTGAACACTCGAATTTTTTTTTAAAAAAACCTAGTCGAGAAACTTTTAAGAATCCTAGTTTCTTTAAACCCTTTTTACGTAAATTTTACGAGCCCAAAATTTTGCAAAAGAATTGCCAAAAAGAGATTTCCTTGAACCAACAGTTTTTTTTTTTTTTTTAAATCGATTTTGACAAAAACTTTTTAACGGTAGTTTTTTCCAGAAGGGTTATCTTTTCTCGTAAACTATCACACCAAATGGACCGCGTTTAGCAGAAAGGAACCAAGCCACCTCCGCTATTGCCAAATTTAACTGGGCAATTTAATTCTATACAAGTCGAGAACGTTTGTGCAGATTCCTTTGAATATTTTAAGGAAATTACCTCGCACTATGTAGAAAATTCACAGAAATTGGCGCACAAATCAGCATAACCGTTTACATGTAAATAATTAAAGTGCCCAATAGAATTTGGCAATAGCTGATGTGGCTTGGTTCCTTTCTACTCAGGGCGGTCCAAATCTAATATCTCTCCTGAAAGATAGATTAATACGAGGGTAGAAGCATGTGCAGCGCAGGAGCGGAAGCAAAGTTCAAGTGTTCAAGTGTTGTCAAAAGCACCTTATCATTTAAAAGGAGTGAGCTGGGAAACAATTCCTCTGGACCCGAAGCCAAAGCGAAGTTGCAAATCAAAACGAGAAGAGCGAAATGTACGAGATATGGGTGGGTTTGTCCGGGAAATAGATGTGGCAGCGGAGCGATTAGAGTTCCGAAAGTTTGCAACTCATTCTTCACCGGGAAAGCACATAAAAATGTGTGCTCGAGCTCGAACTGCCTGGCTCTAACCTCTATCACTGTGCTCGGGAGGAAAAGATCATTTAAAAGCGGTTCGGCCCATTCCAGAGCAATTTATTTCAATCCGGTCCGATTGCGCGTTCCCGATTCCTCCAAGAAATGGCTCTTCTTCTTATTTTCCTTCTTCTTCTCCTCCCTTCCCTCTTTATAAACTTTGCACCTTCTTTAATAGCTTTCAAAGTGCCCGCGTCCTCGAGCAATGATAATTCCAGAATTGAGTTTTAAATGAGGATTTATACCTTAATTTTCGGTTCATTTACCGCGTTTTTAAAAGGAGATAAAGACCATCTGCCGACAACAAAGGGAAATAGATATCTGAGTTACTCTGCATGGGCGGAACTGAGGGGGACGGGGGGCTCTGGTCCCCCGGATTCTAGTTGGCTCTCTGTATATAAGAGGAGGGAGCTTGCCAAATACGTGCGTAAAATATCATTCATCTATAAAATTACATTTTAAACAATTTTTCGGTGAGAAAAGCTCAAAATCGGTCCTGAGACCAGTGCTCCTACTTCCCGAAACTAATACTAAATTTCGGAACTTTTGAGATTTTCCTGAATTTTTCTCGGAACTTTTTAAATTCCCAAAATTTTTCGGAACTTTCTTGGAACTTTTAAAGAAATCTGGAAAGAATAACGGAGCATTTCACTGGCATCAAATGAAAGCACTGCTTGAGACCACTCAGTTTTTTAGACTACCCGCAGAAACACCCTCAGACTTTCATTTTGGAACTAAATGAGTCCCCCCGAGGAGCCTGCCTGTGGCCCCCCCCCTCCCCCCCCCGCAAACGCCCCTTAATGAAAGCTCTTCTTTCCTCCTCCCCAATCCCAACACGAAAAATTTCTAGTCCATCCATGTTGCTCTGAAAAGATTTTAAAGACATGTCCTTGCTTCTCAAGTCTGTTTGTCATCATTTTTGACCATTTCCAAGAAAAAGGACCTTAGTGTGCCGAGGCAAAATTTTCGATAGCGCTATTTTGTCGAGTTGGGGCGGAAAACAGGATTTTTCTTCTTCAACGGACAACTGCCTCCAGTGCCCTGAGGGCAGTGGCGTGGCGTAAATTGCGATACATCGATTATTATGCCATTTAAACCTATGGAAAAGGATCGATATCCAGAGTGTTCACAGCTAAAACCATAGGTTTCAATGGCATTACAATCGATACATCGCATCTCACACCACGCCACGCCACTGCCTGAGGGATAAGGAACCGTTTATAAAATTCGTAACGCTCCGGGTATGCGGCGAGCTTTACTTCATTTTGTTTTCATGTGTTAGAGGATAGGGACCAATATCACAAAAGCGTTACAAAGGGGGGGGGGAGTCTAAAAATCCGAAATTTGATGTTACATGATATGTATGATATATATCATGCGATCCGTTTAATTATACCTATGAAAGGCGTTCAGGTGACGAAAAAAAACAAAAACAGTGTGAATCATCCCAGGGTCGCCGTGTGCTGTGCGAGTCCCGTCGCGTGTGTTGCAGTGGCACGTGATGAGATGACAATTGACAAGATGACAAGATGACACCCCGACACGTCGCGCCGCCGCATGGTGGTGGCGGCTGTCGAGTCATACACGCCAGATAATGTTGTCGTAGCCCGGCCAGCGGCGAGGCTCACTCCTGTTGTCTGTGCGTATCGATTGTTAAACCGTTATCAGATAATCTTGATCCATAGATAGCATTGCAAAAGTAGGTATTTATCGATTTGAGTACGATTCAAAAATCGACCGGCTGCTTGTTACCTCTAGAAATCCCTAGCCGGGCCTAGTTAACCAAACTATCTCTTCTGAGGGAGTTATGGTGACGAACCATCTTTCGATGTATGTCAATACAAATAATCAGACATCAAATTGAAAAGATCGAGTGTCGACATGGCCGAAGAGAGGAGAAACGTAGGCGGGTCTCGTTCCTTGCCTTTCCCCCGAATCTGAGCGACAGACTATAGTTCATTCTATTCGCAGCATAGAGCGGAGCAATGCAAGTTCACGCCTCGCGCGCGCGCCTTCAATTTTGCAGATACAACACAGACATCCATGGAGCACGAATAGTTGCATCTCTGCGCCGTCATCAACGAGCATTGCGGTCTCTTATTTTTGAGAGAGACAAGGTTAAGTTTGCTCTAAATATAATAGGATGTGTCCAAATTAACGATCATTTTGAGAGTAAAAAGAAGGAAAAGAAGAGGAGGAAGAAGAGGAAGAAGAAGAAAATATGTTTAGAAGTCTCTCGAGTGCTCTAAGCGGTGCACGTCTAAAAATCTGTATTTCCGCGAGAGTTTTGTCAGGTCAGGGAATTTTATCTTGACAACTACCCCTAAAAATCCCAAGCCAGGTCCAATTGACCCGACTATCTCTTCGAGGGAGTTGCATACGGCGAATGAAGAGGAGGCTGAGAAAGCGCCAGCGTGTTACCAGAGAGGTGCAAATCTCAAAAAATATATTTCATACTTTCAAAAACATAGAAATACCACTGATAATACTTAAAAAACTATCAAGATCAACGTATATAAATACGACAAATTAAATCCGACTTGGGACTTGGCTTTTAAAAAAAGTCTTCGGCTTCAAATGGTTAATAAGAGCAGTGGCTGTAGAATTTTGCCTCACACTTTCAATGTGCATTGTGCATACATTATTTTTTTTTCCAAGAAACTTGCTTTCTTTTCCCAAAAATTTACTGAGCTAATCAGAGGTTGCAGGTGAACGAAACAAGTATTCACAATATCTTACCGCGCGCAACGTTCGGACGGTTCCTGCTACTTGAACTTCAGAAATCATAAAAACTTCTTACCTGCGACAGACAGAACAACAAAATTAATAGGTACATTGGAAAGGTGTTTTGCAAAATGAAAAAAGGACCTAGTTTAGTATGTAGAAAGAAACCAAGAACACACCCAAGTTTATGAAATCGCCTCTTTGTACAGGGTCATTATTAGTGCCAAATGTAGTTTTTGAGAGAAAAAAAGAAGAAGAGTTATAGTTTCTCCTCGCTGAACTATGTTGAAGGAACATAGATAAGACTTCAACGGAAGCGGCTTTAGAAAGTGACCATTAAATACCTTCAGCAAAGAACAGAAGTGAGAGACTTGATGCAAGTATGATCTCCCTTTCAAACAAGGCAAACAAGAAAACACGCTTTTTGTGAACAGAATCCCACACCTTCCGGCAGTAGAGATTATTGAAAATTGGCTTCACTGTTTTTCCTCCATTGAAATGTACGTAAATTAATCGATAAGCAGCTTGCCGTACCTAAAATCGACATTTTTAATGGATTTAAATGGAGGAAAACAATATTGCCAACTTCCAAGAATCGCCACTGCCTACCGGCCAGTCCATGACTGACACACAAACCTAGGCCAGGGTGGGTCGCAAATAAGGTTAATAATTAACGCATTTTTTGATTCTGCAAGGAAAACCATTTTCCCCCGTGCATAACATCATGTAACTGTGAAATTCACTAAAAAAAGGTACTTTTGCGGAATCAACGTTGAAATTCTAGCAAATAATAATAAATCTAGCAAATTTTTTTTTTTTTTTTTTTTTTTTGTTATTTCTTAAACTTAAAATAATCCAATTATGAAGACGAAATTTTGAAAATTCGGTCTTTACTGTTGTTCAGGTATAACGGTGGTAAAGTAGCTTCACCGCTTGAATAACAGTGCGCCGAACGAAATAATAATTTATCAAGCATGACGCTCATATTCGAAAAAAAAATTAAGGCCTTACACTTTGTAGAACGAGATAAATCTTACGGGCACTTTCGTTTTTCCGGCCTAAGCCCATAGGGAGCCGGGCGGGAAGCAATCTCAGGTGTGTCGACACTTCACACTCTCGGAAGAAGGAGATTAAGGTTACGGGGATAGGAAGGGAGGAAAATTGATTGAAACCTCCAAGAGCATCAAATGGCTATCGATGGGGGGAGGTCCCGCTCGGTGCACGGAGGCGACCCTTTCGCCGGTATATATTTCACTGATTTCCACGGAATCTTTTTCATAAAACTGTTGAGTCCTGAGCAGCGAAATAATTTATCGTAGCATCTTAATGCTGTTTCCGTGCTCGTAAATTGCGGTCGAGGCCCGGTGGCATAACCCCCCCCCCCCCCCCCGCCTCCCTCCACTCCATGACTGGTCCCCGCCTGCGACTAGAGACCCCAACCCTGAACCATAACTCATCTTTAACCTATAACATTACGCAAAATCAACGCGTCATAAGTGCACTCCAGGCCCCACTTATTGTTGGTTCGTCGTCTGCGAGAATCTTGCGTTGATGTTCCGGCATCGTCACCTGAGACACTTCCTGGTCGATTTCCAACGTAGAGGTTGGAGTAGAGTCTCTTTATGCTCGGAGTAAAGACAATGCGAATCCATTTCTGATTGGTTCCCTTATTTTAGGCCTTCACAGTGTCACAAACGGGAATGAAGATTACATTGTCACCAATTGCAAAGATTATAAGCTGGAATAGACCGGGGAATGGGGGGTGCGACAAGGATTACATGGAATGAGAGAGGGAACAGAGACAGGAAATCAGGAATAGGATCATCAAAGAAAAAAAAAACGTCCGATTCGTGTATCTTTATTCCCGTATGTGACATCCATCAGTCACGTTATCTCAACTCGCTCTATAAAGGGACTCTAGATTGGAGTACCTTGGATAGAGTACGGACAAGTCGGCAATTTTCGCGGTTAGGTCATGCGGAGCTGTTACGGCCCAAAAGGGCAGCCAACTCATGATCTTAAATTGTTCAAAAGGATTTGTTTTACTATAATTCTTACGACCCGTTATTTTGTAAAGCACGTATTTGACTTACAATTTTGCACTCATTTTGGCCAGAAGACGCTCATTTACAACTGTTCTAGGCCATTTTACTTTGATATTGGAATCTGAAGACTGGTTTTTTCCGGGTATTTTCCTTGTTAGACGGTTTGCTGCTCATTTGGGACCTAGGAGCTCCCTATTTTGACTTGTAAGTTCAAGCCGTAATCGCCACCACTGAGATTCGAACGCGGAACCTGTTGGTCTTGAGTCAGACCACTAGGCCAACCTAGCCAACTTATTATTATTGTCCATTGTCAAGCCGAGGGGGTAAGATTTATATAGGGACGCGAAGACGATGGCGCTGGGGTGGGAAGGGGGGTGCCTCGAGTCAAGGCGAAGGAAACGCTGGAAGGGATAAAATTCGAATCGTCATGAAGGAGCATCGATCGCTCCGATGGGAGCAACCCTGGGAATCAAATATTTTTGTGTCCTTCCGCGAATGGACTGTGTTGACAAGAGGATTACTCGCATAATTACTTTAAACGGACATCGAGTTGGAGCCCGAGGCTGTGGCCTAAAGCAGAGGAAAAACCTCATATGCAGCGATGACTTCCATCGGAGTTTGGGCGGTTCTAGGGCCGCGCTAAGGAGCTTGGTCGCCGGCGGCATTCGTCCTCGAGCGTCGCGAGATTCCATCTTCGCCGTCGCCGCGATTTCGTAAACTCATTCCCTCTGATTTATTTATCTTCGTTCTCCCCTTAATTAAAAAAGGTGTTTACTTGTGCCTCGCTCGGCTCCCGCTTCTAGGATCTCACGCCTCTCCGCCGTTCCGAGGAAAAACGCCTTATCGGCATTAGAATGTTGCCAAAATACTGGTTTTTAAATAAATGGTTTTTTAAGGGAAAAATACGCATATTTTTGGCTGCGACTAAAATCATTTGACAAGTTGGGGGTTCCTAGGTTCCTCCAAAATTTCGAGTATTATCGAGGAAAATATGGCAGCGCCCAAAAGCCCATGCGTCGCACAGTGTATCGAGTCACTGAGAGGCGTCAGAATTTGGAAACTTTAAACGCTTAGAACTCCGTTTATGCAAAACTTTGAGATTCTAAAAGTGGTTTCATTGGTTTCCTTGTTAAATTTTCTGCCAATAGCACCCCTTGAAATTCAAAATAGTACGAAATTAACGTCATTTGCAGTTTTAGAAAAAAATTTCATGTCTGACCACTCTCAATGACTCGATCCACTGTGCGTCGTCAGAGCTTGGCTGCTCTCTTTCAATAACCTGAATTTAAAACTTACAGAACTTGAGGGCCCACATCTATGCTACCGTGCTAAGGAAAAACGCCTGACTAACAATCGAAAGTCGCAAAATTCCTTTTGGTGAAATGTACATATATTTTTTTAGAAAATTGGCAACATCGTTTGTATCGATTCTCATAGGGGCCAAATGCTCCGACAAGAATCGATTATTTAGAATAGGTGTAAATTGAGAAAATCTGGTGTTGCCAAATTGCTGGATCTGCTTCTGTCTGAGAAGTTGAAAGAAAAGTAATTGCAAGTTGCTGTGAAAATTCCTGCTCAATCGAGGGAGATTTGACTGCGGCCGGGGGCTCATACGGCATTTTATCTTAGCACGGCAAATCTCGGTTCCTCTCTTTCAATAGCTGAATTTACAACTTACAGAACTGAAGGACTCGCTTCAACGTGCGGTCTCAGTGATTACGCGGGCTTGGGAGTGTTGCACACACCCGACCGGATCCTATACTTTAAGTACGCTTTTCCTGGCTTCTCTCGGTTTACGTGCGGCTACTTCACTCTTAATTAAATCGTTCAGTTCGAAAAACAAAAAGAACCCAAACTCTGAAATCATCACACACTTCCTTCATTGCAGAGAAATGCTTTTAAGGTCAGATGCTTTTAAGCTTTAAATGTGCTTTAAGGCTTTTAAGATTCTTCAGCTTGATAGAAGTGGGGAAAGAAAAGAATGGACAAATGTCACATCCAAAAATTTGAAGAGATATTTACATGCTAACCAATGGGCCAACTGATGATTGGTGCATTCAGACTGATGTGACTTTTGTCTAACCGAACCAATTTTCAGAATGAGGGAGTTACGTGTGTCTATGGTTGGCTGCCACCTTTTTTGTTTGGACGCCTTCCACCGTTGTCGAGTTTAAACTTAGTCCGGAGATGGCTACCGCCACCCATGATTCTTTTCTATCCCCATTTCTATCGACCCTTCTGAAAGTTTCAGTTCAGACGGTTACACAGCGTGTGATCAGAACTCTCCTCGATTCAATAAAAAACGACAAAAAAGGAGGGGAAATTCTGTACCTTCACCCCCCGAGCCCCCCTTACTCGAATAGCCTACAATGGGTCGGTTGCGCTAGTCACAGAATCGTGTTTTGATGCTTTACTCGTGTAGATCAGCTAAAAATAATATGTTCCGTCCAAACAGCAACTTTCTACGTTCAACATTGTTCCGAGACATCGCGCTTTGAAAAATTCGGTTTTGTGAAGTCATCCACTGCTGTCGTGACACCCTTGGGTTCTTCCACCTTGCTTTCATCCCAGTTTCACGTTTCACGTTCAGTGACCAGTGCATTAGTGCAATTGTGTATCTCCATGACAAATGAAAGTAAGGTGGAGGAAACCAAGGGTGTCACGCTTTCATCCCAGTTTCACGTTTCACGTTCAGTGACCAGTGCATTAGTGCAATTGTGTATCTCCATGACAAACGAAAGTAAGGTGGAGGAAACCAAGGGTGTCACGCTTTCATCCCAGTTTCACGTTTCACGTTCAGTGGCCAGTGCAATTGTGTATCTCCTTGACAAATGAAAGCAAGGTGGAGGAAACCAAGGGTGTCACTCTCTCACTCTCGAGGTGGATGACGTCAAAAACCAAATTTTTTAAAGCGATATGTCAATGTTAATATTAAAATTAGAAAGTTGCTGTTGGGACGGATCTTATTAATTTTAACCAATCGACGAGAATCAAGCATCAAAAGATGATTCTGTGACCAGCGCAACTGCCTCATTGCGGGAAACTGTTGCATATAGAGCTTGATAAAAGAAGAATAGAAATGTTGCATGTGTGAGGGATTTGCGCTTTGACTGTTGATTCTTATGTGAAAGTTCGCAAGAAACATGATGGTGCTACTGGTTCTCTCTGCAATCAACTCTCAAGCTCAAAAAAAGCTCTCAAGTTGAGGCCAAAATGGAGGGGATATCCCACCCTATCCTAAGAGTCCACCTCTACATCAAAACAAACTCTTCATGCACAAGATAGGGAGCAAATACATTCGCAGGGTTGCCGTGTTTTCAGTTTTGGAGTCGCCAAATAAAGTGGCAGCCCTGTCAATGTATTTGCTCCCTATCTTTGCATGAAGAGTTTGTCTTGATGTACAGATGGACTCTCAATAGCGTGGAATATTCCCTCCATTTTGGCCTCAACTTGAGAGCTTTTTTTGAGCTTGGGAGTTAGTTGATTTCAGAGAAAACCAGTGGCACCATTGTGTTTTTCGCGAACTTTTACATATGAATCAACAGTCAAATCGCAAATTCCTCACACATGCAACATCTCCATTTTTAATCGCAGCGCAGACTGGCGCAAAATTTCGTGAATTTTTAAGATTTTGGGTGTTCCTTACCTACAGATAGAGTAACTTCACTCTGGTGCTGACCCCCCCCCCCCCCCCCCNNNGGCAACGCAGCGTAAGGCAGGCTCATACCCCGTCCCGCCCATGGAGCGTTAGGGACTTTATGAGAGCTTCCTCATTGAGTAACAGACATCATTAACAATGTCCCTAGCCGACGATCGAAGGGAGGCTTTTGGCGGGAATTTAGTGTGCACACGCGGGACCCAGTGAAAATCTATAATTGCTCTACTCGATAGGTTACGGAATAAAGACGTCAAATGGAGAGCGGAGCATGCGCCTCGCAGCTTTCAAAAATTGACCAACTGAATATTGAATAGACAGCGACCAGCGCGGCGTGACCACATCGACGCTTGCCCCCGCCCCCACCAGCCCCCGAAAAGCCCCGCATCGCGACGGAGCGGCATCCGCGCATAACTCGGAGATGAAAGTTTCTCGAAGCCGTCACAATTTATGCTTAATCAGCGCGTGCATAATCATAGTTTCCTGGTAAACGGCGAGAGGGGGGTGGGTGGCGGGGGTGAGGCGGGGATGCGAGGCTCAGCCGGGCCGGATTACGACTGAACATCCCGCGCCCCTTCCCCTTCCCCCATTTTCCCGCCACGGCTGCCCCCCCCGCCCTTCGTGGCCTTTTCCGGGACTCAACACACATACGACTCTTTTGCTCGCTCGACCCGGCCGTCAGGTTGCCGATTTGCCGTTGCGATCGTTCGGGATGGCGGAGTGTCCTCGGAAAAATTGGCGCTTGCACAACGAACTAGGGTTGTGGTTACGAACCGCGATCGGTTTCACCTAAGAATTCTACAATTGAGGACTTTTTCGGTTAAAGGGTGTATGAGACTGCAATGCCGCTAGGATTGTGTGATTTTTATATCGTTCCCAACCCCGCCCGCCTATTCGATGACCGCTCCATTTGACGCACGCTCTCAATCACACCACCACCGATCTATAGTCTTCAGATCGTTGAACTTCTGCCGAAAATGGTACTATTTTGCGAAGACAACAGCAAAATTAGGTCTACAACGAAATAATTTGGACGCATAGCTGATTAGGCTGTTATGACGTCAATGGGTCAATTGCGCTTGTCACCGAATCATCATTTGATGCTTCGTCCAAACAGCAACTTTCTACACTTAATATTAACCGAGATATCCCGTTTTTTATTCGGTTCGCGGCGTCATCCACCGCGGTGTTAACACCCTTGGTTCCTTCTACCTTGCTTTCATCAGTCAAGGAGGCACACATTTGCACCGGCTACTACTCAACGTATATCTCGGATGAAATCAAGATGGAAGAGACCAAAGGTGACACTACCGCGGTGAATTAAGTCAGAAATCGAATCATTCAAAGCGCGATATCTCGGAATAACATTGAACGTTGAAAATCGCTGAGGACGATTCTTCTTATTTTTAGCTGATCTACAAGAATCAAACATCGAAACAAGATTCTGTGATCAGCGCAACTGACCCATTCCGCGCACTCATTGCTCATCGAGAGCCCTCGTATACTTTTTAAGTCGGGCAAATATTGCTATTTTAAAGGAATCAATTCATCAATAGACTGATTCAGTGGCTACGTCATTCGATGTAATATGGAACGCTTGATTCAAACGTAAACAAGCACAGAAGCGTGTTCCTGATTTGCGCCCGTTCGCGCCCTTCTGCTAAAATGCGTCCAAGTATTTCTTTACAATCAAAAGTTCTCGTGTTAATGAGTCTCTTTATTTGATTTATGACCGGTCAATGACTAAATTTTAATAAATTATCTCATGAAGACTTCGTACATGAGGTTATGATAGTTTGTTTTGGTTTGAACCAAGAGTTCGATATTGTATTGAATGACGTAGTCACTAAATCAGTCTATTGAAATGGAGATGTTGCATGCGTGAGGAATTTGCGATTTGACTACTGATTCTTACTTAAAAGTTCGTGAGAAACACGATGGTGTCACTGGTTTTCTCTGAAATCAACTCCCAAGCTCAAAAAAAGCTCTCAAGTTGAGGCCAAAATGGAGGGGACATCCCACGCTATCCTGAAAATCCACCTCTACATCAAGACAAACTCTCCATGCAAAGGTAGGGAGTAAATACATTAGCAGGAATGCCGTGTTTTCAGTTTGGAGTCCCCAAATAAAGTGGCAGCCCTGTCAATGTATTTGCTCCCTATCTTTGCATGGAGAGTTAGTCCTGATGTAGAGGTGGACTCTCAGGATAGCGTGGGATATCCCCTCCATTTTGGCCTCAACTTGAGAGCTTTTTTTGAGCTCAGGAGTAAATTTCAGAGAAAACCAGCGACACCATCGTGTTTCTCGCGAACTTTTACACAAGAATCAACAGTCAAATCGCAAATCCCTCACATATGCAACAACTCCATTGATTTATGACTGGTCAATGACTAAATTTTAATGAACGATCTCATGAGGACTTCGTAAATGAGGTTATGATAGTTCGATTTGGTTTGAACCAAGAGTTCGATATTATATCGAATGACGTAGTCACTAAATCAGTCTATTGAAAGTAGCTCGGAGGAATTTCGAGAAAGACTCGATTTCGAAAAAGCGGTCCTCACTGCACCGCTCTCTCCGGTATATAGGACGGCGAAGGAGTTAAAGTTCGATAAGAGCTAAGAGCCGAGGAATCCGGGGAGAGGAGGGACGAGGCGCGGAGAGGAGCGGGCGCGAAATCCGCTGCCGATTGAGGTAAGAAATAAATCGAGCGTGGTTTTATGATGCGACCTCCATGATTCATGCGAGCCCGAGTAATCACTACCCACGGCCACGCTTCGTTCCTGCTAAACTCTATCATTTAAATCATTTTTCCGCCCCTCCCGAGCGTTTGCCCGATCCCGGATCGATTCGAACCTACCCCTCCGAAAATATGCGAGCCAGGTCGGAGCTATCTCGTCGAAAATTTCACCCTGGAGAGCCATGAAACCGCACACAATATCCTCGCTCCTCTGGCGTAAGGGCGCATCTCGATTTCCGCATGAGCCCCAGCGGCGTGGCGTGAATTGCGATATATCGATTGTTATGCATTTAAAACTATGGTAAACAATCGATTATTAAGGTATACCCTGTTTATCGATCCTTTTCCATAGGTTTAAATGACAGATCAATCGATAGATCGCAAAGCACGCCACGCCGCTGATGGGTTCAAAAGTAAAATAGGGTTCACGCGGAAATTGAGATATGCCCTTACGCCAAGGGGCGCCGATGTATGCAGTCCCGATGTTTCACTTTCTTTCTATCAGCCTCGATCATCGTATTTCATTTTTGATCTCGCTAGCCCATCGGATAGTAATAATAATAATAATTACGATGAGATATATTGTCGGGCTGCTCCTTGTAAAGAATGCT
>NW_017547282.1:1647506-1674261 GCF_001854935.1 Bemisia tabaci | reverse complement strand
GGATCGATGCCAAGTTGTCCGCTGTCCGGGCCACTCCCAGTAACACTTCCGTAACTCCGTAACGGTACCTATGACACCTCCGTAATTCCGTAACGATACCTATAACACCTCCGTAACTAAAATTTTGCTGATTTTTCTGCTAGCTGTCAGAAGAAAACTGGGGGAAATTTTCTGTTAAAGATGCCTGAGAGTTTCCGAGTAAAAAAGCCACTTGCGTTTGTAAGTTTCACATCGTTGAAATTCAGTTACGATCTTTCGTCTGAGAAAGTACGATAATGTGGTGTTCAACCAATGGTATGGATAACCGAATCCCAGCGTCGTGTTGAATGAACACGACGTGGTATTCAGTGAACACCCATTTGAAATGAAGATGTTGCATGCGTGAGGAATTTGCGATTTGACTACTGATTCTTACTTAAAAGTTCGTGAGAAACACGATGGTGTCACTGGTTTTCTCTGAAATCAACTCCCAAGCTCAAAAAAAGCTCTCAAGTTGAGGCCAAAATGGAGGGGACATCCCACGTTATCCTGAGAATCCACCTCTACATCAAGACAAACTCTCCATGCAAAGGTAGGGAGTAAATACATTAGCAGGGTTGCCGTGTTTTCAGTTTGGAGTCCCCAAATAAAGTGGCAGCCCTGTCAATGTATTTGCTCCCTATCTTTGCATGGAGAGTTTGCCTTGATGCAGAGGTGGACTCTCAGGATAGCGTGGGATATCCCCTCCATTTTGGCCTCAACTTGAGAGCTTTTTTTGAGCTTAGGAGTAAATTTCAGAGAAAACCAGTGGCACCATCGTGTTTCTCGCCAATTTTTACATAGAAATCAGTAGTCAAATTGCAAATTCCTCACACATGCAACATCTCCATTAAACCACACTGAGCTTAAATTAGCCATTGCCGAATTTCTTCGAATGATTAATTTTTTCACGGCGAAACGGTAATGTCGAGCCTCTTGAAATTTTCAGGGTAATTCCCTTGTGACGTGAAGCAAACCCCTGAAATTTTCAAAAGAACCCGCGTAGCTTTTCTCCGATAAAAAAAATAAATTGCTTGATGAAACTTGGCAATGCCCGAGGTTACTTGGTTCTATTTCGCTTAACTCGGTCCGTTTGGAGTTAGAAAGTGAATGGCGCGGTCCTCACCAATGTCACCGACCACTTAAGTCAAGAAAAAAACCCAACATGAGTGTTGGATGGGTACATTATTTGAGTTCATGAAAGCCTGCGGTCGGAGTTCATGCAAAACAACATTTGTGTCCGTTGGGTTTATTGCGTCTGTGGTAACACTGGCCTTTGAATGAAAAGATCGCGCTTGGAATCCGTCCAGCGCAACACGGGCAGTACAAGAGCCCAAAATTTATGACGATGCATCTACTATGTATTTTATATTTATCATTAAATCCGAAAAAAAAAGTTTGCAAGATACACACCGACCTGCTGAGAAAGAGCAAGTTCATTGGGTAATACTGATGGGTACCCGAAAATGATTTAATTTGGAGAACCCGTACGAACAATCTAAGAAAGGTAAATCGGGTGAAGCAGAAGGCTGGTAAGTTTGAAGATCAATGCATTTTCGCTCATTGATTGATGCAACTTGTTGAGTAAGGAATTCGTCAAACGATGACTGAGGACTATCGGAGTGCGCACTTTGATACGCGAGTTTTAACAAATAGGTTTGGTTTGCTAGATGAATTGTTCAATTTGTTGGTTATTTGTCAGTACTCAGCATTGCACCATATAGGAAAGCAGTGCGAAGTTTCTAAAACGATGTTGCCTCTGTATCTACCCTACGCCATTTTATTTCAAAATCTTACTTTTATCGTTTGCAGGAACGAAGTTCTGCAAAAATAATTACTGAAACCAAGTAAAAATTGAATAATCGCTCCACGACCAAAGACCTTCAAACTACCAAATACAATAAAAAATAAATCTAAAAAATTATTCAAATTAAAATGTTAACTTTAAAAATGCACTTTCATGAGAGTGACTGTGGAGTTCCGTCACCCACTCTCAATGAGCAGACCTTGTCCTTTCCTAGAAATTTGCATAGTTTCCCCTAAAATTTACGCAGGTAGTCACAGGTTGCAGCTGAACGAAAATAACAATATTTAAGAGCATCTTACCGCGCAACGCAACGTTCTGACATTTCCCGCTACTTGAACTTCAGAGAACAAACAAACTTCTTACCTGCAACAAACAGAAAAACAAAATTAGTATACATTAGAGAGGTGTTTTACAAAATCAAAAAAAGGATAAAGTTCAGCAGAAAGAAACCAAGTACATAACGGCTGCGATAGAATTTAAGAGATGCATAGGATTGCGCGAATTTTTCTGGTACTGAAAACCCGCATGTTTGCGCGAATATTCAATATTTAATGAGGAAGAGTTAATCTGGCAATCTTGGTAATTAGTGGTAGATAACTAGATCGCGAAAGACTTGTTCATTCCCTCCTCATTTCACATATGTCACTCTTCGATGGATAGCCCTCGCAGCACAAATGGCCCAGGAAGCTTTCGTGGACTTTTAAAAAGTGAATCAGGGGCCTGTTGCCGTTACGCGGCCGCCAACCACTGAAAAAACTACGCGTAAAAAATCATGTTCAAGATTTTAAGAGATGAATGCATTCAAACCCCAACAGGTGCACCCAAAAGAAAGCGTATATCTATCTCTAATTGCAACGTTCTGCGCCACTTTTAAGTTTTATTTTTAATAAATATTTTTGAAAAGCTACACACAGTTTTTCTGAAAAGTTTCCGCAAATTTACCTAAGTGATCTCAAATAAAAGTATCGAAAATTTTGACGGGAATTTTCGTAGTTCTGTTTTCTTTTAATGTAACCGAGGTAAAATTAAATATCATCCGAGTTTCTGAATCGTTGTAATGAGGATACATATTTTCCCTTTAACTATGCTAAAAACTGAAGCAGAAAGTCAAGAATGATGGTACGCGGTCCTAAAGCATTCCTACAGTTTTGTAGGCACTAATATGCGTTTCACGCCAGCTGACCGACTGCACTGCGTTGGGCGCAATGCGAGAAGTATCCATGCTGTCTTGTAGGCGCTAATAGGGGCTGTATGCGACCGCACCGTTTGGCGCAATGCGTGAAGTATTCCGAAAGTCTTGCAGGCGCTGATATACGTTTAACGCCGGCCGCACTGTGTTCGGGCGGGGCGATTATTCCATCTTGCGTTAGAATAATCGCGGCATCGAATAATACAGCTAAAAAGGCCCATGTTGTGTTTCGACGCCGTATGAGCATTCCAACGTTGCCTTGTTTCTCCCAATTAAATGTTTTTCCCCCAGAAAATTTAGGAAAGTTCTTTATACCCACAATCATTATTTAATCTTTTCACTTCATTCATCATCAGATAAAAGAAAAAATATGAAGAGCCTCCGTAGATCTGAACATCTTTCTTTGAAAACTTCAGTGATTGTTTATCTTAAACAAGAAAAGAAATTTGCGTGAGATACGCTTGAATTTCCTGCAAGATAAAACAAACTTAAAACGGAAAGATTGAAACACTGCGACAAAGATACGTATTTTCCTATTTTCGCCGTGGATGAACTCATTTTCACCGGGAACATAGCTCGTTATTGGACAGAGAAGTAAAAGCAAGAGTTGATTGCAACGATTTCAAGGAGCTCATTATTGAACTCATTCTTGCAATCTAGAGTTTAAACACAGTCTTCAAACTTTGATCGGGCGGTATCAGTTTTAATTGAAAAAATGAATAAACATGAATCTGAAGCAAACATTAATTCAGTCATGAGATGCAAGATGAATAAAATTATTTCGTAGAAGACTTGCTCGAAAATTTCCCGACAACTCTAAGTTTACGGCAATTATTCGTCGAAAAAATCATTATTAAGCAAAACTAAAAGTATGCGAGTCATAAACAACAGGAGAGTAAAGGTAAAAACTAAATGGATAACGTGTAGGACTTCAAGGCGTTTTAGTTCTCCTTCTTCTATTATTTTCTCTCTTAAGCAACGAAACTTGTAAATTTTATGGGCATTTAATGCAGATGTAGAAAGGAAAGTCAAGTGTGAGTGAAAGCTCAAACTGCGTTTTTCCTACATATTTAAAAATTTTCGTTCTTATGGTTATTTTGGTTACAGAGTTATTTTTTTCGCTCAGATCAATCGAAAGGATTTATTTAATCATCCAAAATTACTGTTAGATCGACTGAAACCGTAGGTTACTCCTAGACATCTGGGGACGAGGAAAGTGTCCCTCGGAACTTATGTGCTCCTGTTTCTCTCGGTGTCATTCAAAGGTTGCGACGTGCATGCGAGTGGCTACCGTATTGGATTATCGCTATTGCGACCCAGGTGTAAGTAGTGCCGGTTACACTTGTTACATGAAATTTTTGGGAGACTCGAATCGTAGGGATCTTTGGAATTGCAGGCAGGACATTGATTTGAACATCCGTGTTGCCCTTCACAGTGGTATGAAACCTCACAAGTCCTACAAAAATAATTACAATCGAAAGCTCCAGTCAGTGAAGTTAAAACTATAAAATATTCCTTTTCATAGAAAAACTCTATGTTCAATCGCGGAAATAAATTTGAGGATTTCGGACCTTCAAATAGAGTCTGAGTCCCCTGGCCTTCATGGGTGAAGTCAGAAGCTGATAAAGAAAAATATTTAAAAGATTATAAGCGTGTAGAGGGCATTTCTCTCGATCTTAATAAAATGACAATCCATTGCTAAAATTTGTTCTTAGTGGCTTATGCCAGACTGTTAACGAGGTTACACATTTTAGACACAAAGATTTGGTAAATGTAAAATCCAAAGGATGTATCAATGTAACTCAAAGAAAAACTAACGAAAAAATAATAACCGCACATTTAGGTTACTTTTGTGTTCCACCTCCCATATTAACACAAAATGCCAGTTCCTTCTCCTTACATTGTGGGGGCTGCGGACCATCATTGCCGTGCTATGTAGAAATACCGTGGGGGAGCATTATATCTGCACCTAAATTTTCAAAAAGTTCCCTCTGAATTTGATCAAAATCCGGAAACAAAAGAGTACACCTCGTGGGTAACCATTGAAGCTACAGTCTTGCCGACTATCTATGATCTGAGGGTCCATTCACGTAACGCATATAAGGGGGAACGGGGTTTGATCCAACGTTACGGTGCGTTACAAGGGGGGGAGGGGTCGGTCAAGCCCAGCGTTACGTAACAAATCTGAACCGAGGGGAAAAAACTTCGAAATAAATGTGCAAAAAATTGAAAATCCTGCCCTCTTATAAAGATTATGGAGGGGGAGGGGGTCAGTCCAGCGTTACATAATTCAAAAGGGGGGAGGTGTAGGGCTGCGTTACAAGGGGGGAGGGGTGATAAAAAAATCAGATAAAGTGCGTTACGCATATTACTTGAACGGCCGGCCATTGGCGGATCCAGCAAATTGGCGAGATTGTTTTATCTCCATATAAACCTATGGAAATCTATCGATTCTTGAAGGGGCCAGGTGCTCCGAAAAGAATCGATTATTTAACATAGGTTTGGATGGAGGTAATCCTGTGTTGCCAAATTGCTGGATCCGCCCCGTAACTTTTGTACTTTTCTGGTGAGCCGCGAAACTCATCGTTGGCGGAGCTAGAGGATCAGGCAATCCTTAGTTTTAATACCGTTGGTGAGCCCTGGAACTATGGATTACCGCAAGGTTCAGCTACGCGCCCCGACGTCGGTGAAACGAAGGTATAGGGTAAACTTGCTGCTCAGCTATTAAATGAAAAACTGCGGGATAATAAATGCAGAAGAGGAAAGGAAGACGAAACTCAGAAAGATTCCGTAATAAGGCATCAAATTCTCCTATCTAATGTTGCAAAAATTTCAGGGAAGATTGATCCGCTCCCAGCCGGCCGTGCTGCCGTGCTAAGGAAGAACGCCGTATCAACATTCCAGAGTTGCCAAATTTCCTTAGATAAAATGTTTATTTATGAGGAAAATTATGAATATTTTTCCATGAAATTTTCAGGGACTTTAGATCAAAATACAAAGAATATTCTCTGAAAAATTGGGAGAAAAATATTCATAAGTTTACTGGGGAATTCGGTTTTTATCGAAGGAAACTTGGCAACGTCTGAAGGCTCATACGGCGTTCTTGCTTAGCACGGGAGCGTGGCTCCGGCTCCGACGCTGATAACTATTTAGGTATTCCCGGCACGGATTCTCCTCACGGTCTCTCCTATCCATCGTTCACATCATTCTCCCTTCAGATTTTAGCCCGATTTAAAGTTCTCGCTCCTCGGATGCAGGTCATGGTACTTTTAATCTGATTTATTATTTGCGTAAGTCATAATTTATTCACTCCACCTTTCCTCTTTTCCACCTCTTTTTGCTAAACTCTTTTAAAAAGTGTTGCCTCGGAGCCATCGTCGATATTTAATCTTTTGCGTTCCGCAGGAAGGGGCGTGCTTTGCGTCGTCTACTTCCAGAGCCAGTCCTCGCGATCCCTGCTTTTTTGCTTATATCGACTTCATGTTTCGCAAAATATGATTCAGGCTCCTCTCCAGAAATTCCTACTGACCTCATCCGGAGACACCAATTCGTTGCTGTTGGTACATCCTACACGGAGAAAAAAACTTCGTGCGTGGGACCCGAAGTTTAGGTCGTATGGATCTCTAAAGTTTTCGGATTGAGCATCCGAACACTTAAGGTCCAGCTGCTGAGGTTTGGATGACACATCTGAAACTTCAGTTCTTACATCGGAAGTACTTCGGTTCTCACATCCAAAAAACTTCGATTCTCACATCTGAAGTACTTCCGATGTAAGAACCGAAGTTTCAGATGTGTGATCCAAACCTCAGCAGCTGGACTTAAAGTGTTCAGATGCTCAATCCGAAAACTTCAAAGATTCATTTGACTTAAACTTCGGGTCCCACGCACGAGGCACGAAGTTTTCTTCTCCGTGCGCACTGATAAAAAAATCCGGCCGTGGCTTGAAAGCCGTGTTTACGGGCTGTATAGACATACCGTCCGCGTTCCGGGCTCAGAGGCCGAAACTTCCAGGCGTAGCACCCGGAGCAATCGAAGCTACTGCTCCTGCACCCGGAAGATTCGGCCTGTGAGTTCGGGACGGACGGTATGTCTATAACCTATAACCCGTACCTTCCTTTTCCAGAGCGTAGGTTAAATTTTTTTTTTTTCATTGAAGCGTTGTAAAGTCTCATATTTTTATCTATCATAATCTACAGCTCCAAGAGAAATCCATTCAACAACGCTATGGTCTTACTTCTAGAAGGGCCTGTCCTTGATAGCTCGTCTAACGAAATTGAAAAAGAGGGATAGAGGGATTGACTTACGAGTGACTTACAAGGGAGCATTGGAAAAAAACACATTGGATCCAGAGTCCAGACTCTTGAAAACATTGTCAAGAAAAAATACTCTTGATTCAATCGGATTTTTGCTTGAATCAAAACGAAATCCGCTTAATTTAAGAGGCTTGGTTCTTGATTTAAGCTAGATTCTGATTGAATCAAGAGTGCTTTTTCTTGTCGATGTTTTTAAGAGTCTGGACTCTAGATCCAATGTGTTTTTTTTTTTTCCCCGTGAGAGGCGGAGATGGAAAATTCGGAGAAAATGGTTGGCGTAAGTAATACTTGAACGCGCCCAAAATGGCAATTTTGATCGTTGGCNCGTTTCACGCCAGCAGACCGACTACACTGCGTTGGGCGCAATGCGAGAAGTATCCATGCTGTCTTGTAGGCGCTAATAGGGGCTGTACGCGACCGCACCGTTTGGCGTAATGCGTGAAGTATTCCGAAAGGCTTGCAGGCGCTAATATACGTTTAACGCCGGCCTCACTGTGTTCGGGCGGGGCGATTATTCGATATTGCGTTAGAATAATCGCGGCATCGAATAATACAGCTAAAAAGGCTCATGTTGTGTTTCGACGCCGTATGACCATTCCAACGTTGCCTTGTTTCTCCCGATAAAATGTTTTTCCCCCAGAAAATTAAGGAAAGTTCTTTATACCCAAAATCATCATAAAATCTTTTCACTTCATTCATCATCAGATAAAAGAAAAAAATATGAAGAGCCTCCGAGCCTCCGTAGATCTGAACATATTTCCTTGAAAACTTCAGTGATTGTTTATCTTAGAAAAGAAAAAAAAATGCGTAAGATACGCTTGAATTTCCAACAAGAAAACAAACTTAAAACGGAAAGATTGAAACACTGCGACAAAGATACGTATTTTCCTATTTTCGCCGTGGATGAACTCATTTTCACCGGGAACATCGCTCGTTATCGGACAGAGAAGTAAAAGCAAGAGTTGATTGCAATGACTTCAAGGAGCTCATTATTTAACTCATTCTTGCAATCTAGAGTTTAAACACAGTCTTCAAACTTTGATCGGGCGGTATCAGTTTTAATTGAAAAAATGAATAAACATGAATCTGAAGCAAACATTAATTCAGTCATGAGATGCAAGATGAATAAAATTATTACGTAGAAGACTTGCTCAAAAATTTCCCGACAACTCTAAGTTTACGGCAATTATTCGTCGAAAAAATCATTATTAAGCGAAACTAGAAGTATGTGAGTCATAAACAAGAGGAGAATAAAGGTAACAACTAAACTTACTCTCTCCGAATTAAAAACTAAACGGATAACGGGTTGGACTTAAAGGCGTTTTAGTTCTCTTTCTTCTATTATTGTCTCTCTTAAGCAACGAAACTTGTAATGGGCATTTAATGCAGTTGTAGAAAGGAAAGTCAAGTGTGAGCACGAAGCTCAAAGTGCGTTTTTCCTACATATTTAAAAATTTTCGTTCTTATGGTTATTTTGGTTACAGAGTTATTTTTTTCGGTCAGATGAATCGAAAGGATTTATTTAATAATCCAAAATTACGGTTAGATCTACAAAAACCGTAGGTTACTCCTAGACATCTGGGGACAAGGAAAGTGTCCTTCGGAACTTATGTGCTCCTGTTTCTCTCGGTGTCATTCAAAGGTTGCGACTTGCGAGTGGCTACCGTAACAAATCTGAGCGGTGGGGAAAAACTTCGAAATAAATGTGAAAAAAATTGAAAATCCCGCCCTCTTATAGAGATTATATGGAGAGGGGGGGGTGTCAGTCCAGCGTTACATAATTCAAAAGGGCGGTGTAGAGCTGCGTTACAAGGGGGGAGGGGTGGTAAAAAAATCAGAAAAAGTGCGTTACGCATAATACTTGAACAACCCCTGACGTAACTTCTGCTCTTTTCTGGTGAGGCGCGAAACTCACCGTTGCCGGAGCAAGAGGATCAGGCAATCCTTAGTTTTAATACCGTTGGTGAGCCCTGGAACTATGGATTACCGCAAGGTTCAGCTATGCGCCCCGACGTCGGTGAAACGAAGGTACAGGGTATACTTGCTGCTCAGCTATTAAATGAAAAACTGCGGGATAATAAATGCAGAAGAGGAAAGGAAGACGAAACTCAGAAAGATTCCGTAATAAGGCATCAAATTCTCCTATCTAATGTTGCAAAAATTTCAGGGAAGATTGATCCGCTCCCAGCCGGCCGTGCTGCCGTGCTAAGGAAGAACGCCGTATCAACATTCCAGAGTTGCCAAATTTCCTTAGATAAAATGTTTATTTATGAGGAAAATTATGAATATTTTTCCATGAAATTTTCAGGGACTTTAGATCAAAATACAAAGAATATTCTCTGAAAAATTGGGAGAAAAATATTCATAAGTTTACTGGGGAATTCGGTTTTTATCGAAGGAAACTTGGCAACGTCTGAAGGCTCATACGGCGTTCTTGCTTAGCACGGGAGCGTGGCTCCGGCTCCGACGCTGATAACTATTTAGGTATTCCCGGCACGGATTCTCCTCACGGTCTCTCCTATCCATCGTTCACATCATTCTCCCTTCAGATTTTAGCCCGATTTAAAGTTCTCGCTCCTCGGATGCAGGTCATGGTACTTTTAATCTGATTTATTATTTGCGTAAGTCATAATTTATTCACTCCACCTTTCCTCTTTTCCACCTCTTTTTGCTAAACTCTTTTAAAAAGTGTTGCCTCGGAGCCATCGTCGATATTTAATCTTTTGCGTTCCGCAGGAAGGGGCGTGCTTTGCGTCGTCTACTTCCAGAGCCAGTCCTCGCGATCCCTGCTTTTTTGCTTATATCGACTTCATGTTTCGCAAAATATGATTCAGGCTCCTCTCCAGAAATTCCTACTGACCTCATCCGGAGACACCAATTCGTTGCTGTTGGTACATCCTACACGGAGAAAAAAACTTCGTGCGTGGGACCCGAAGTTTAGGTCGTATGGATCTCTAAAGTTTTCGGATTGAGCATCCGAACACTTAAGGTCCAGCTGCTGAGGTTTGGATGACACATCTGAAACTTCAGTTCTTACATCGGAAGTACTTCGGTTCTCACATCCAAAAAACTTCGATTCTCACATCTGAAGTACTTCCGATGTAAGAACCGAAGTTTCAGATGTGTGATCCAAACCTCAGCAGCTGGACTTAAAGTGTTCAGATGCTCAATCCGAAAACTTCAAAGATTCATTTGACTTAAACTTCGGGTCCCACGCACGAGGCACGAAGTTTTCTTCTCCGTGCGCACTGATAAAAAAATCCGGCCGTGGCTTGAAAGCCGTGTTTACGGGCTGTATAGACATACCGTCCGCGTTCCGGGCTCAGAGGCCGAAACTTCCAGGCGTAGCACCCGGAGCAATCGAAGCTACTGCTCCTGCACCCGGAAGATTCGGCCTGTGAGTTCGGGACGGACGGTATGTCTATAACCTATAACCCGTACCTTCCTTTTCCAGAGCGTAGGTTAAATTTTTTTTTTTTCATTGAAGCGTTGTAAAGTCTCATATTTTTATCTATCATAATCTACAGCTCCAAGAGAAATCCATTCAACAACGCTATGGTCTTACTTCTAGAAGGGCCTGTCCTTGATAGCTCGTCTAACGAAATTGAAAAAGAGGGATAGAGGGATTGACTTACGAGTGACTTACAAGGGAGCATTGGAAAAAAACACATTGGATCCAGAGTCCAGACTCTTGAAAACATTGTCAAGAAAAAATACTCTTGATTCAATCGGATTTTTGCTTGAATCAAAACGAAATCCGCTTAATTTAAGAGGCTTGGTTCTTGATTTAAGCTAGATTCTGATTGAATCAAGAGTGCTTTTTCTTGTCGATGTTTTTAAGAGTCTGGACTCTAGATCCAATGTGTTTTTTTTTTTTCCCCGTGAGAGGCGGAGATGGAAAATTCGGAGAAAATGGTTGGCGTAAGTAATACTTGAACGCGCCCAAAATGGCAATTTTGATCGTTGGCTTCCAGTAATGCAAACTTTAAGGGAAAACTATTCAACCCTCTGAAAATTTCATACCTATATTTGAACTATCAACCATTTTCACCGGTGCCCTGGGTGCCTTTCGATGGAGGAATGCACTCCGTAAATGAAGAGACGTCCATGGCGCAATTATCTAACCTATAAAATCGGCGTGAGCACTGTTTGCATCATCAAATGGCTAGCAAACACCGGACGTCCATTAATTTAATATTTCAGTCGCCGGTAATTGATTGTCATCGGTGCCGTAAGTCATTCTCCACTGCCCTCTCACCCTCACATCCCTCTTTTCTTTGTAGCTTCATTATCAATAAAGTGGGCTTTACCGTCGGAATTTATTGAAGACTAATAATTATCTCGTCGAGGGGCGAGTAAATATTACGCGGATTCTAATTGGACCTCGTTAACCAAAAAGGAACCAAGTAAACTCATCCATCGCCAAATTTCATTGAACATTTTCCTTTCGTTTACGAGAGAGAGATTCTACGGATTCTTCTGAAAATTTAAGGAAGTTTGCTTCACGTCACAAAAAAATTCTCGGAAAGCTTCAAAAAAAATTTCCCTACCATTATTCCGTAAAAAATATAAATCATCTGATGAAATTTGGCAATGGCTGGTGAGCCTACATTCATTTCTGCTTACTGCGGTCAAATTTGTTCTCAGACCTAAGGTCAAATATTCACATTTGATTCGATACATACATTTACTATGCACTAATAAACCCCGTGCTTAGCTCGGGGTATTTTTGACGGGGTCGCAGAGAAAAAGAATAACAGTTAATTGTTAATTATTTTTAAAACACGTACACTAAACCTTGTATCTTAAGACAATTGAAAAATCTCGTCAATTTTTAAAATAGGCACCTCTTTAAACAAACCAGATAAAACTACTAGAGTATGAAAGCCCTCTTCGGTTCTTCTTTATGTAGAGAAGCAGACTTATACTTACACCGATTTTTAAGATACGACTCACGTGTAAGCGCCAAAACGCGATCTTATTTGAAAGTTTACAAAGGACACTAGACATTACTGCCGTGCTAAGGAAGAACGCCGCAATTGTAAGAGATTTTGTGGATAATTATGAAAGAGCTGCATTTATGCAACACTGTAATGGCGCTGGTATTCCTTAGCTACATGCGATCCGAGTTATTTTCCCCCCGAGAGCAGCAAAATAACGCTGAAATTTTAATCTAATGAGGTCTTTAACACCTGAGGAGTTAGAAATTATAATGTTTGTAGACCTAACGTGAAGAATCTAAGGATACGCGTATACATTGAGTTCAGGTAAACAAGGATCTCATTAAATTTCAATCTGAAAGTCGAGCCCGATTAGGAGTAGTTTACGCGGGCGAATAGTTGGAATTTCAGAGGAGCGTGGATGCTGCTTTGGAAAATGTTTGAAACTTGCGGAATCCTTATCATCTTTGCCCTTAGGTCGAATGTTTACCGGGAATTGAGTGGCTCGGGACCCGAACCACAGACTAATTAATAGACTCCGTGCCAACTGAGGTTATGAAGAAGCGCTATTTCCAGATCGGTATCGCAATGTGCCAAGTCAATTGCCGGATTGTAAATTATGCTCACGTTAAAAATGCGAGTCAGGTTCATGTACTCAAGCCCTTTGGCTTCTGTAATGGGCATTGGAAAAAAAAACACATTGTATCTAGATTCCAGACTCTTAAAAACATCGACAAGAAAAAACACTCTTGATTCAATCACATTTAAGCTTAAATCAAGAACCAAGCCTTTTAATTTGAGCGGATTTCCTTTCGTATTAAGCTTAAATCTGATTGAATCAAGAGTCCTCTTTCTTGTCAATGTTTTCAAGAGTCTGGACTCTAGATCTAATGTGTTTTTTCTCCAGTGGGCCTTCCGTCGACTAGGTGTGAATTAAAGCACAACGCAACATGTTTACTCTTTGAAATTATAAGAGGCAAGCGAGCCACGCAACGGAAAGTCTAGAAATCAACTCCTACACAGAAAAATAGTGTTTAAGGGCAGTACTGGTTATATGGCAAAAATACACACTGGAAAAAAAACCAAATTGGATTGGAGTCCAGACTCTTGAAAACATTGACAAGAAAAAGGAATCTTGATTCAATCAGATTTAAGCTTAAATCAAAAGGAAATCTGTTAAAATTAAGAGGCTTGGTTCTTGATTTAAGCTTAAATCTGATTAAATCAAGATTATTTTTTCTTGTCGATGTTTTTAAGAGTCTGGACTCTAGATCAAATGTGTTTTTTTTCCCCATTGAGTATGAAATTTTGTCTACAGATGGCTGTAGTTTCCACATTAGGAATATAAGCCAATAAACCAACAGGAGAAGAAGAAGAAGAAGAAGAAGAAGAAGAAGTCTTTTAGGTTAACCCGACACAAAAAATATAACACAGAGTGACATCAATCACGGACATTTTGAACTGTGTAGTCCGAGACGTACATACACCGAACAAAAAATAAAATCAAAGGCGTGTAAAGGCAAAACTTTCCTTTTATTAATTCTATCAAATTATTCAAAGTTATAATTAGGTGCAACATAGTAGCTACAATCCTTTTGACAACATCAATACGGCGGGAACACGGTGCCGTTAAACGAGCGGTGGAGGGGAGGAGGGGAAGCCGTTGCTGGCGTCCGTCGCGACGCCGGTTATTGGGAAATATCACGCGATTCACGCCTTAAAGAGTTAATTTACTTGTTGCTCCGTTCCGTTCGTAATTTCCGTATCGATTTTATCAAAAGCCACCCTCCACGAAAATCCTGCATTGGGGCGGAACCGGGTTGACACCCACTCCAACCTCCCTCTCCCCCTCCCCTCCCCCACATCACACCTCTGCTGCGCGCTCCTTCGTTTTAAAGTTCCAGTTCGCCCCCGACCCGACCCCCGGGACTGACAGTAATCAGTGGCGCGGCGTGCTCTGCGATAAATCGATTTAGCTGCCACTTTAGCATATGGAAAAGGATCAATGAACAGGGTGTTCGCAACGGACACCTTAATAATCGATTCTTTGACATGACTTCAAATGGATCGTATTCGATACATAATACTGGGGAGATTGTATCGATATCGACCACTGGAAAAAAAAAAACACATTGGATCTAGGGCCCAGACTCTTGAAAACATTGACAAGAAAAAATACTCTTGATTCAATCAAATTTTTTCTTAAATCAAAAGGAAATCCGCTCAAATTAAAAGGCTTGATTCTTGATTTAAGCTAAAATCCGATTGAATCAAGAGTATTTTTTCTTGTCGATGTTTTTAAGAGTCTGGACTCTAGATCCATTGTGTTCTTTTTCTAGTGATTGGTTCAACAGGTAAACATAGCCTCAAAAGTCAACTGAGTAATCTAAGGAAACGTATTTCTTGGGATAGATTATTGATTCTAATGAGTACAAAATGGACATATGTGAAATAAGATTAAGAAATTTTCTCATTTTCAGCTTTTCTTACGTAAATCTTAAAGTTTTTGTTTGAGATTATGTTCTATTATTTTGAACCAACAACCAAAGATCTTTCTACATCGATAGGTAGGCAAGGAACTCAAACTTGCAATAGCTGGACTGCGTTTAGCAGGAAGGAACCAAGCCATACATCAGCCATTGCCAAATGTAACTAGGCAATGTAATTTTTTACAAGGGAACGTTTGTGCGGATTCCTGTGAAAATTGTAAAGAATTTGCTTCGCACTGTGTAGAAAATTCACTGAAATTCGAACACAAATCCGCACAACCGTTTTTATGTAAAAAATTAAATTTAGCAACAGCTGATGAGGCTTGGTTCTTTTCTGCTCAGCGCGGTCCAACTCATCCTCAGCTCTCAACTCAAAAACTATGAGATCTTATATTCGGCTCCATCTCTCTGATTAGAAGAGCTGCATGCCGAGTATTAAACAATGAGAGAAACCTGAGGTATACGCATTAACTTTCGATGGGTTACAGTTGAGGGAAACAAAAGGCAATCGTCGTTAAAGTTTTGACTGAGGCACTTACTGCGGGAGGGAGGAGACAAATCACAAAAAGACGTCTCCGAGTAAGTTGACTTCTTCGAATGGTATCTCCGGAAGTTTAAATAAATGATTTCCCCGGTTTGTCTCCTCTTTTTACACAAAACTTGACCGCAATTTCGCCATTTTCATTAACTTGGTCGTTTTTTTAGGCATCAGAACACGTACAGTTGAAAGACGGTAAGACGGGATTGAGAATACATTCCTTCCTTACCGATGTTTCCTGTGCGAATCATTTGGCGCCAACCATAGACGACGCGAGAATTTCTTTGCAAATTCATTTTAACTTATATAATTTCTGAGAGATTTGTATGTTCATAAATCTTCTCCTTCCTCTTTCTCTTCACTTTCGTTTTTCTTGTTTCGCTTCCCCTTCCTCTTTCTCTTTCCTGCTCTACACTCCATCTTCCATTGCTTCTTCCTTTCCTACTTCTCCACCGGCTCCTTCTCGTCCATCTTCCGATCCTTCTTCTTTATTGTCCTCTCCTGCTTCTTCTTGTCTTCAGATCCTTTTTTCTTCTACCTCTAACTCTTGTTCTCCTTATTTGCTGCTTTTTACTCCTTTCTCCTCGCTTTCTTCTTCTTGTCCTTCCTCCTCTCTTTTGTTCCACTTCTTCCTCCTCTTCTTTTTCTCCCTCATCTTCTTCTGCCTCTTATTCCTCATCTCCTCCTTCCATATTTTCCCTGTCTGATTCTTTTCTTGTTGCTGCCTCTTCTTCCTCTCCTTTTCCTTTTTCTTCTTCCACGTTTTCTTCTCGTCTTCTCTTCTTCTTCATTATCCTCTACCCCTTACCCTCTCTTAAAAATTTACTTCTGAATACTCATCCTGTGAAACTTTTTGAATTTATGCGCTCCACTAATCTCAAAATTTAACCTTTCCCCTCAACCCTTTTGTATTTTTACTGATATTTCCATGTAAATTTATTACTGTTACTGCCCTCTTTAGAGGTGTAAATGGCCTTAGATGCTAAAGCACCGCTTTAAAATAAAATTATTTTACTACTACTACTTCCTCATTCGTGTATACATACATGTAAGTCGCTTTATAGCACTCCCTGGCGCTCTGCGACACCTAACCTCCACTGCCCTCAGCCGAACCATAACCTTTCGAGCATTTGACTCTTCCTTTCATACTTCGTTTTTTTCCGCCTCCAGAGATGTGATGGTGGTGACGAGGGAGGGAGCAGGGGGGTCGCCGAATTTGGATTAAAATTTACCCTTGCGCCAGCCGGGCCCTGCGGCCACGGCGGAAGTTCGTACGGGACCCATTTCATTGTTGGGAGAAGGTTTGGAGAGTATTTAGGGGAAGAGACCGAGGACGAGTAAATTATTCCAGCGGAGAAATTCAGAGAATGGAGGAGCCCGACTTTCGAATGCTCCGACGTTATAGGCGAGCGACTCGGCGAATGAACTCGCTGGCGGCGCGGGCGGGCGGCCGGGCCGGAATGCGTCGCGTCGTCGCCGCCGTCATCGTCGTCGTTGTGCCGTTTGATCGCGACGTCAAAGACCCGCGGAGGCCGGCGACGGCGAAACAAGGCGTTCGTCGTTTGAAGAATATCGCGAGCCCTCGCCGGGTAATTTATCATCGCGAGCGAGCCCTTGAAAAGGACTCCGCCGCACAACGCAACGATTCAACCGGAGAAGTTGGACACAATGGACCACTAGACAAGGTACGAATTTAAGCAATCTGATACATGTTTCTTAACCAGAATTTTACGTAGAATACGATTTCTACGACAAAAATCACTGGAACCAACTCCTAACGAAGATATTAAGGTTTTTATTTAACAATGGTTGCTAGGAATTTGAACTGCCCGCTCACAAGAAACTCAAAGCTCTACGTGAGTCAAATCGTGCACTACAACGGTTTCAGCAAGCTTCTCAATCGAGCAGTATTCATTTCCCACCTTGTGTTGTTTAAACTATTAGCAATTTGCTATAGCTGAGCCACTGAGGTTGCCAGATTTTTATATCGCAGAGACTGTCATGATAACGTTTAGCGCGCGATGTGAATCACGTGAAGTATTGAGTTTTTATGAGCGAGTGGTTTGAATTCACGCATCAAGAATCATTAAATATCTTCGTAAGAAGTTAATTGCGGTAATTTTTGTTGTGAGCATCGTGTTTTACGTGAAATTTTGGTTACGAAACATGTATCAGAATGCTGAAATTTGTACCTTATCTAGTGGTCCATTTAGAAACTTTAAAAAATCATGACGCCACCTTCAACTTAATAGATGCAAATAAGGTTAAGATCGAAAAAGAGGTGGGACAAAATATTGATAAGTTCGATATAATAGATTTGATGTTAGATAATATTCGTAACTGGATCATACTGTACAAATATATGAAAGGTACCCTAGAAGCTAAGAATAAACGATATATTAACGCACAGCCGACCTCCCCCGATGTAATCCCCAGGCGGTCCCGGGGTTTTATTAAGTTAAGTTTCTCTAATTAAGTGTTGTTACCTATATGTATATTTTGAATAATTACGTCAACACGTAAATCCGAATGACTTAATAAATGGATTTGGGGGAAAAAATGAAAAAAAATAACGTCACCTTCCGGCCAAACTATCACAAGCACCGTGCGACGTTTAAAAATTTCCGCCGCCATTTGGTTTTTTTACAGAGAAATTGTTCGACGAAGCTGTTCGAAAATTTCACTGAATTTTATCGGCAGCACAAAGAGAATACAGTTAAATTTTCAAACAGATCCAACCGGCAATTTTTCTGTAAAAAAAAATAAAATGGAGAAATTTTGAGACGTCGCATGACGCTTGTGATACTTTGACCGGAAGGTGGCGATAACTCCATTATTACAAAACGTGGTGTTCTCTACACCGGTACCATGGATTTTCTCGTAAAATTTACTAACGGACGCACCCCTCGAACTTTAAAATCTCACGGAGTAAACATCTTTGCAGTTTTAGTCTAAAATCTAATGTCCGAACTCTCTGATTGACTCGCTCCAGTGTGCGACGGAACGCGGAAGGGCCAAGCCACGCAGCAACGCGACTTTCTGACTTCATCAAGTTTTCGTCTACTTAATGTCAATGCGGTTAGTAGCGCTCAAGCCTCAGGCAAAAACTTCCATCTTACCACAAAGATCGGTAACTGCAAAAATCAAGTCTAGGGAAACCGGGTTATTCTTTGGATTTCAAAATTCTCCGACTTCTTCGTAGCTACTCAGGGATTTTAAACATAATGTTCCTCGAATTTTCAATGTTTCTGTTTTGCGTGATTTCTCACAGAGATTACTCTAGCAAAAATGTTAAGCACGAGATCTCTGGAATTGCAAAAATGCAATGTTTTAGTAGCCTCTAGGAACACAGATAGTTCCCTAGATAGGTTACAAAAACTTAGAAAGAATAAACCGAAAAGTAGTTACGATAAAATTTGAAGGAATTTCGTATCATACTGATTATAAATCTAACCGAAATTTGCAAGAAGTCAAAACATGACATTTATACGCCTACAGTATAAAATGATAAATGTAAAAATTAGATAAAATATTTTAAGCAAACATTATTTAGTACTAAACATTTCAAGTAAAGTACACTCTGACAAGAGGCTCTTAAAAAAGTTCTACCGAGGGAAAAACGTATTTCAATTTCATTTATAGAGGTATTTCTTATGTTAGTTAACAGGGTGTAGATATTTTTCCCTTCGAACGATCATTAATAGTTCATAACATAGAATTTGAGAAGTTCGTCATTCAAAGCGTAAAGCAAAGAATCAATGATTAAATTAACCTATGATTAAAGATCGTGTAGATATTCTTTCCTGAGAACAAACTTTCATTTGAATTCTCATAATTCTTCATTCAAAATCAAGCACTTTTCAGAAGAACTCTTCTACTGGGGACGGCAGGCGGCCGGCTTCTAAAACTGAATGAACGTGGTCAAACTCAAGCGAGCAACTATTACAGCTCCAAAGCCAGTCACATTGCCTAACCGCTCTTTTGAAGGAGAACTGGTTGTCGTGCGTGACACTGCGCTGCTGCGCGCTGGCTGCCTTGCTAACTTACTGAAAACATTTAATGCGCGCCTACTCAATCAAATGAACTTAGCGATACTTTTTGCATGAATCAGATATCGTAAGGCTTCACGAGTCACTGTTCACGGATTTTTACATTTGATCTTACGGGAAACCAAAATCCTACATGAAGATATCGTCCGTATACGAAGTAAATTGAGTCGTAGTAGAAGCATATCCCAGTCACCGAACTCCATGACCCCAGGACGGTGCCAGGTCACAATTTCGATTGTTTTCGATGCACGGCCACCCGGCCGGCGATAAGTCATCCGATGTATACAAACAGATCATAAATTATTACGTATTATACATCGCCATTTTGGATCGAATATGTATCGGAAAGGTGACCTCTCGGCGCACACCGGGCGCGGAACTCGTCGCCCAGAAAATCTCTATGTACTCTATGCTTCCTAGATCCTCCTGTTCTGTCGTGATAGCGAAGAGAATAAGTGTCAAATTTTCGAAATCTCGTTTCCTTCAAAATTCGTCTAACCTCTTTCAGATGAAATCACTGAAATAGCTAAAACAGCATTCATCTTATTTGCATGAAAACGAGACATATGAAAAAGTGGTAGGTGAGCAAAAAGTGACGCAGTTTCAGGCAAAACAGCAGTAAATGACATTATTCCTCCGGAGAGTCAATAAAAACAGTGCTTTCAAGTAAAAAGCCGCCCTTTTCTGCGCATTTCTAACCTGAAAATGATTTAGTTGTGTGTCTAAAACGCAACCACGAAAGCATGCAGAATATAGCACTGACGGCTGTCTTGCCTACCATGAAATTGAAAATGACCCTTCTTATGAAATTGAAATAAAATCGGTCGATTTATAATCATTTAAACAATTTCTAGAATTCTTTCGGCTGATTAGTGACAATTTGACGAAGAACGGAGGCTTCTTTCAATAAGATTTTCCGACCAAACTATTCTGAGCCCGTTTTCTCAAAACTTTCTCTTAACACATACTGCTCTCTTCGCTATGACGGGCCTAACACTAGCGAAACATGAAATTAAAATGACCCTTTTCTTGTAATTGAGATAAAATCGGTCGATTTATAATCATTCAAACGATTTCTAGAATTCTTTCGGATGATTAGTGGCAATTTGACGAAGAACTGAGGCTTCTTTCAATAAGATTTTCCGACCAAACTATTCTGAGCCCGTTTTCTCAAAACTTTCTTTTAACACTTACTGCTCTCTTCGCTATGACGGGTCTAACACTAGCGTAACATGAAATTGAAAATGACCCTTTTTATGTAATTGAAATAAAATCGGTCGATTTATAGTCATTGAAACGATTTCTAGAATTCTTTCGAATGATAGTGCAATGGAAAAAAAAAAACACATTGGATCTAGAGTCCAGACTCTTAAAAACATCGACAAGAAAAAGTCCTCTTGATTCAACCAGAATCTAGCTTGAATCAGGAACCAAGCCTCTTAACTTAAGCGGATTTTGTTTTGATTCAAGCAAAAATCCGATTGAATCAAGAGTATTTTTTCTTGTCAATGTCTTCAAGAGTCTGGACTCTAGATCTAATGTGTTTTTTTTTCTTTTTTCCAGCGTGGCAATTTGACGAAGAACGGAGGCTTCTTTTAATAAGATTTTCCGGTCAAACGCTTCCGAGCCCGTTTTCTTCAAACTTCATTTTCACAGCTACTGCTCTCTTCGCTATCACGGCAGCGTTACTACTAACAGGACGGCAGAGTGAACGGGCAACGATGGGCTGGAGAGCTTCATTCGCGGAGGAGTCGGTATGAAGCCGGCAGACCCGGGACGAATTATCGCCATAGATTTGAATACTTAAACGACCGCTGATTCGATAGGAATAATGAGAGACTTACGCTCTTGGGGGCCGGGGCCGGGGAACCGTGATAGCAATCAAGATAGCACACGAGCACACAGGGATTAGCGTTGCATTATCATTCGGACCTCGATATTTTATCAAGCGATCAAAACGGAAACCACCACTAAGCAACTCGGTGCGCTTCGGCAGTCCGACGAGCAAGATAACTAGATCTGCCTCCGCGCCTAATAGTATTTGTGGTGCATGCATCCCGCCCCTGCTCCGTCGCCCCGACCGGAGAACCCATATCTCCGCCCTCGCGTTTGCCTCTTCGGGTTTGGCTCCTGACCCTGATTCCAACGCCGCTTCGGTTTCGGGGGCGAGTCTCTAGAGTTGGTAACCCTGTTGATTCAGCATTAGACTCTGATAAGGCCTAGATACACGCTCGAATTTCCGTCAATTTCCGATCAAAATTATGACAAAAATGGCGTTCTTTTTGCAGGGCGCAATTTGATGGTAGATGGAGCGCACCAGTCACGATTTGATCGGAAATGGAGATGTTGCATGTGTGAGGAATTTGCGATTTGACTACTGATTTTTAGGTAAAAGTTCGCGGGAAACACGATGGTCCCACTGGTTTACCGAAATCAACTCCCCAGCTCAAAAAAAGCTCTCAAGTTGAAGCCAAAATGGAGGGGATATTCCACGCTATCCTGAGAGTCCACCTCCACATCAAAACAAACTCTCCACGCTAAGATAGGGAGCAAATACATTAGCAGGGTTGCCGTGTTTTCAGTTTTGGAGTCCCCAAATAAAGTGGCGACCCTGCTAATGTATTTGCTCCCTATCTTTGCATGGAGAGTTCGTCTTGATGTAGAGGTGGACTCTCAGGATAGCGTGGAATATCCCCTCCATTTTGGCCTCAACTTGAGAGCTTTTTTTGAGGTTGGGTGTTAATTTCAGATAAAACCAGTGGCACCATCGTGTTTCTCGCGAACTTTTACATTAGAATCAACGGTCAAATCGCAAATTCCTCACACATGCAACATCCCATTTTCGATCAAAATTATGACAAAAATGGCGGTCAAATTTTGGCAGGCTGCAAAAATTTGATGGTAGATGGAGCGCACCAGTCACCATTTGATCGGAAATTGATGGAAATTTGAGCGTGTATCCAGGCCTTTGTGAAAAAAAAATCGATTCTCGGTGAAACAGCATGCTTCGATGGATACCTATCACTTTATATGTATTATAACCTTAAATTTTTTTTTTTTTTTTTTTTTTTTTTTTTTGCTGGTTTAGTGGCTTATATTCCGTTGGAACCTACAGCCATCGATAGACAGTATTTATTGTCCTTAGACATCATGGGATTTAAGCACATCCATGCTCCAGGCTTCCAAATTTTCAGGGATTAGGGCTGAGTGGAATCTGTTTCTGCAGATCCACTCGTCAGTTCCATGAAAATTTGTCGCCACCACCGGGATTCGAACCCGGGACCTATTGGCCTAGAGTCAGACGCGCTGACCACTAGGCCAACCTGGCCGGCAACCTTAAAATTAGAGTGCCTATATGAGCTGAGTGCAGACATGTCGAAAAATGAAGCTTTTAGGGCCCAAAAGGGCAGGCAACCGTCTAATACGAAAAACACGAGAAAAAGGCCGGTGCCAATCTTCAGATTCCAACATCGAAGCAAGAAGTGGCCAAGAATGTTCAAAACTGAGCGTTCCTTCGAAAAAATGAGTAAATTTCTGCAAATTCATTAGTGTTTTCAAGGCGACATTTCGATGCCGTCTTGGATTTTGTGAGTTGTCACGGTGTGCTCACTGTGTGATGTACTGATGAGGTCTATAAAGACCAAAAACGCAGATCTCTTGGCGGGACCTCAACCTAACATTCCAATGCAAGCTGCCTCAGCTGGAGTCTCTTCCTCTGAATCTTAAACTGATACTCATTAGAGCTCAAAATTTCTGACTCGTATCGAAATTTGTGAACCTATCGGCCTTGTTTTTTCCGCAAAATAGTGTTGACCCGGCACTATTTTACCACCTTCTTACATACAGTTTGCGGACCACGTCTCATAGTATTTTTTTTTTTCTCGTTCATGCAAAAGCTAAGCCAAATGTGTGCTTTGCAAACGGAGAGTCATCACAACTGTATTAAAACATTATTTTGAATAATTGGAGCGGTGTCCGTGTCACATTGTATTCATAATGATTGAAATCATGATTCGTCACTTCAATGATTTCATGAACTTCAAACCACTAATAAACGTCATTTTTATTGCTGCGAGCGTAAATTCATTATCCCAGTCAAATAAAGCTATTCTGAGCTTACTTCAAACTCGGCAACGCTTTTCTCGCTAAGATTAACTCAAGAATCACCTAGTTTCAAGGCGATTAATGAATCGTACAACAGCTCCACCGCGTAGCCGAAAAGGTAGCGCTGAGAAGAGAATACGATGAATGAAATATTCAAGAACGTCTGGAGTGCGCCTCAAATAAACGCATGTCCAGACCAAACTTCAATTTTTTAGTCGTCCCGCTAACGGCCTATGACCGAGAAAAGTTCGCGGATGTAGACTGCCGTGCTTAGGAAAAACGCCGTATGAACCTTCAGGCGTTGCCAAATTTTCTTTGATAAAACACGAATTCTCTGGTAAACTTATGAATATTTTTCTTCCAATTTTTCAGAGAATATTCTTTGTATTTTGATTTGAAGACCCTGAAAATTTCAAGGAATAATATTTATAATTGTCCTCATAAATAAACACTTCATCAAAGGAAATTTGGCAACTCTCGAATGTTCATACGGCGTTCTTCCTTAGCACAGCAGTAGTATTATCGGAGTCTAATGAATCTACTCGACATCCTTGTTCCGCAAACTTTTCGTGACTTGATTCCGACTGAGCTTATTACTTATTCAGGGGGCTGCGGCTGAAATTACAGCACCATCGTAAATGACAGAGCCGAGCTTAAGGCGCTAACTTCCGCGAAAGTTTAATTCCTAACGGCTGAGCTCTGAGCACGACGCTGGCGGCCGAAAAAATAAAGAGAAGGCTAGAAAAAGTTTCATGCTCCTTCGGCTTCCTTGAATTTTTAATGTACCTAAAATTTGATTAATTATCTCCTCGGAACTGCGGTCGTAACGAAAGGTACATCTTTTAATCAAATTTGATCTATTATTCATTCGGAAAGTCAACCTGACCGGATTTGATGACTGGAAAGTCGTCAAATAAAGTGAGCTGTTTGACATCACTGAAAAAGAAAGTTACAGGCTACATCGACGGCGTAAGTCCACAATCACAGATCTCGTTTGCGGTGTCTAAAAATCTCCACCTCCATTTTATTTTTTTAAAGGAGAACAAATTGACTTCATTCCTTGAGGTTTAAGCAGAATTTTCTTCGCATAGAGAAGAAAAGTCAAGGCAGTTTTAAAGAATTGCCTTTGAGTAGTTTTCCGTTTAAAAAATTAAGTATATGACAGGAAGTCTGAGACGTCACGAACCGAGTTATGAGATTGCCGACATACACCTTCGATGTAAAATACCGTCCGTTCCGGATTCAAATGTCAAAGCAATATTGCCTAGGTATCATGGTTTCTTTTTAAAAAAATAAACGTAACTTTTCAAACTTCGCAATGGAAGTACGCATTTTTTATGGGTGTGATTGCAGATAAATCGAGACACTGAACACGTGCGAAGTCTACAAATGAGCAAAGGAAAGGAGAAGAAATTAACGAAAAAATCAATCGCGATATTCCCTGCACTGTAAATTTTTCTACCGAAAGTCAGCGCTCGGAGATACGCTTAACGATGAATTACGATCGAAGAGCTGAGTAGCTGATTTAGCCAAACCTAATTTGCAAAAACTCGCCTAACAAAGTGCTCAGCCCGATATTCATCAGTCATCATTTCATGCTCAACAAGTTGCCCATCAATCACCACCAGGCCAAGAACAGCGTTGACCTCCGAATTTAGCTTCTGCCTCACTCGATTACGCTGCTGAGATTGTTAGTGCGCAGTGGCGTGGCGTGCTTCGCGATATATCGATTGATCTACCATTTAAACATATGGAAAATGATCGATTATTGGGGTGTTCGCGGCGAACGCCTTGATAATCGATTCTTTACCATATCCTCAAATGGGAAAATATCGATAATCGATCAATCACGCCTCGCCACTGCTTAGTGCGGTGTCTCTAAAATATATCGTCTCCGGGTGGATTGCATTCGACTACTCATCTCCCCGAAAAATCGACATCTCAGATCACCGGAACGCAAAACCAACTAAGAAAACTAACCAAACTAAGGAAACTGAGGAAACTAAGGTAACTAAGGAAAATAATAAAATTCAGCAAATACTAAGGTATATGTGATTCATAAAAAATTTAAACTTACTGGAAAAAGCAATATTTATAAATCACATAATAATGATTATAAAAACAACAGGACAGGGAAAAGTAGGAAAAGATAAACTTACTGGAAAAAAACACATCAGATCTAGAGTCCAGACTCTTGAAAACAATGCCAAGAAAAAATACTCTTGATTCAATCGGATTTTTGCTTAAATCAAGAACCAAGCCTCTTAATTTTAGCGGATTTCCTTTTGATTTAAGCAAAAATCTGATTGAATCAAGAGTATTTTTTCTTGTCAATGTTTCCAAGGGTCTGGACTCTAGATCCAATGTGTTTTTTTCCAGTGCTAAAAAAACTAAAATTCAAAACTAAACTAACTTTTAAAACGAAAGATTATCAATTCTATTCGGATCTAACTGTAATTTTAATTTATCTCACTCCAATACTTATCTTCTCAAGTTTTTCATTGTTTAAATCCACAACCTAATTTACACTAAAATAAGCAAAGCAAAAAAGGCAGAAGAGCCGTTCAACTAAAATATTTACGTACCGCGAGGGAGAACACAGACGAAAGCCCCGGAAATCAATTCTAACCGATCTGGCGTAAGCTGTGATCCCGAAATCATGGGGGTCATTATTCACCTCTTTGGAGACGCGGAGAGGCGGAAGACGGAAAATCGGCGAGATTGGAAAAAAGAAAATGGAAATAGATGTGCCCAGAGCGTGATGGAGAAAGATGCGAGAGTAATTGACGGGGAGGAAGACAAGTCCGCCGGGGGAGCGAGGGAGCGAGAGAGAGCGGGGGTGGCGGAAAATAGCGGGGGCGCCCCGTCTCGAGGGGAGGGGGGAGAATCCGAGGAACGAATTGTCAAACTTACCGTTCATCATCCGTTGTCATAAGAACGCAGATTTGCCCCCACCACCGCCACCGACATCACGGCCCGGCCGTGCCGAGGAAAAACGCCGTATGAACCCTCATACGTTGCCAAGTTTCCTCCAATAAAAACCGAAAGCACTGAGAAAATTGTGAATATCATTTTCCAAAAATTTCAGATAATTTTGCACGCAATTTCGGCTGGAATATCCAAAAATTTCAAGGGAAAAATATGCATGGGTATTGTCAAAAATCCATGTTTTATCGAGGGAAATTCGGCAACTCTCGGGTGTTCGTAAGGCGTTCTTCCTTAGCACGGTGGATCACCACCCCCGCGCACGCTGTTCCTTTGCTTTCGCCTCCAATCGTAAAAATAGCGTCGCGAGGGGTGCGAGGGGG
>NW_017547282.1:1633777-1647492 GCF_001854935.1 Bemisia tabaci | reverse complement strand
CGAGAGGCGCAGGGAGAGGGGCGCGGGGCGGGGGGAATGTGATCATTATCAGCAGGCATCCGGCGGGGTTCCGATTATTTTTTATTTGCCCCATTACTTCCATTTCCGCGGTCGGTAGACACCTTTTATTCCTCATCCATCAAACGGAGGAGGCGCGGGATCGATGCCGCGATGCGGGCTTCGACATCCGCGTCGACCGTCGACGTCGACACAGAATGCTCATTACGGCGGCCCCCGTTCGTTTCCGCCGCTCCCGACGCCGACGTCGAGGATTCGCCGTGACTCCCGGGTCCGGGACCCGAACGGAAACGACGCGACGCTGACGCGGGAAAACTCTCACGCCGTTTCAAAGACCGCGGGGCCGCGTCGTCGGTGAGTCCCGACTGTGCTGGAAGTCGACTGGTCGTGTCCAGTCCCTGCACGGCAAGTGTCCCTGTTCCGCTCGCGCACAGTGGAGCGAGTCGATTAGAGAGGTCGGACATGAAATTTTTGACTCAAACTGGATTGCAAGCTCGGGGTGCACAGTTGCACACTGCAGCTTGATTATTGAAATTTTGCGTGTGTCGGGTGGACACAGATGACGTACACTGGTAAAAAAACCTCTTGGTTCAAGAGTGCAGTTTCTTGTCGCCGGATTTAAGAGTCTGGACTCTGGTTTCAATGCAAAATCCGCTTGAATCAATGCAAAATCCGTTTGAATCAATGCAAAATCCGCATGAAACAAGAGTTCAAGACTCTTAAATCCGGCGACAAGAAACTGCACTCTTTAGTCAATGCACCGCGGCATTTGTCCAAGAGGTTTTTTTTACCAGTGTAAGTTGAATGCGGTGAAGCGTGATTTATCGGCTATGTCTTATCGTTGCTTTGTCGTGCTTTGTCGGGTGAAATGGACGACAAACTAAAGGCGACTCTTGAGTATCCGACAGTATGCCGTCCATTCCAACTGACAAAGCACGACAAAGCAACGATAAGACATAGCCGACCAATCACGATTCGTCATTTAACCTATGTCATCCATTTCCACCCAACACACAACATTTCAACAATCAGTCTGCAGGTCGGAAATGGTGTGGACTGCGGTAGGTCCGGCACTGAGATATTACGAATTTTCAACGATTAGAGCGCGGACTGTAGTGAACGTGCAATGTGTGAAGTATTCCCTCATTCTTGAAGGCGCTGATATGCTTTTCGCGCGAACCAGCGACCGCACTGTGTTAGGCGCAATGCGGGAAGTATTCCCGCACTCATGTAGGCGCTAATATGCGTTTTGCGCACACCAGCGACCGCACTGCGTTTGACGCAATGAGTGAAGTATTCTTGCCCTCTTGCAGGCGCTGATATGCTTCGCACTGACCGGTGCGGCGCGGCGCACAGTGGATCAAGTCAATCAAAGAGGTTGGACAAGAAATTGTTTTACTAAAATTGCAAATTTTGATGTTTATTTCGTCACATTTTAATTTCAAGACGTGTTTCATAAAGAATATTTTACAAGAAAACCAATGGAGCCACTTTTAGAGCATCAAAATGTTGTAAAAACGGAGTTATAAGCTTTTAAAGTTTCCAAATTTTGACCGACCTCTCCTATTGACTCGATCCACTGTGTGACGTTTTCTTTGTGCATACTCAGGTCTCAGGGACCGCTACTTTTGCTTCCGCGAGGAAATCCGTCAGGGGCCGTTTGAGTATAATGTAAGACGATTTGGCCGACTTTCTAACCCCTCCTCACTTTTGTTCGACAATAGGCTTAGGCATCCGCAAGGCAACCTCTCTTAAATGGGCCTAAGTTGCAAAGTGCGGGGATACGCGAATTGATGACTCCTTTCAATAGTTTTCACGAAAAAAAAAACGATGGCGCAATTGAAGAATCTTCAAATCACCTCTCAAACTCAAAAAAAGCTGTTTGATGAACGGTTTCTTGACGGATTGCTCAGTAACCAATCCAATAAACGGTCATTTTTACGCGGGACCGGACACGGTGCACTCGTCACATAACTGTACTGTAGTGCTACGAAAAAACGCCGTATGAACCTTCACGCATGGCTGTCCCACTAAAAAAAAAAAAAAAAAAATTACGGGTTTATGGACATACCGTCCGTTCCGGGCAAAGACCAAAAGTTCAAGGTGCCGGCACCGTAGTTTCGATTGTTCCGGGTGCTACGCCCGGAACTTCCGGCCTCCGAACACGGAACGCGGACCGAGCGTTCTATATAGCCCGTAAGTAGGACTACCCCGGCCGGAGTTTTTTTTTCAGTGCTCAAAGCCCCAAAAAAATCCAATAATTCTGGTTTGGTTCGCCAACTTCACAGTGTTTTTTCGGGCAAAATATAATATCAACTTGAAAAAACAATTTTCTTTGGCTTGCAGTGCATTAAAAAGAGATTTTTGTACGCGACTTGGCAATGCATACTACAGCACACTGTATCATGGTCCATGGTGCGCCGCACAGTGGATCGAGTCGATTAGAGAGGTCGAAAGTGAGATTTTTGACTAAGACTGCAAATTTTGATGTTTATTTCGTCACATTTTAAATTTCAAGAGGTGCTCTAAGAGGAAAATTTTACTAGGAAACCAATGGAACCACTTTCAGAACTTCAAAGTTTTGTATAAACGGAGTTATTAGTGTTTAAAGTTTCCAAATTTTGTTCGACTTCTCCTATTGACTTGATCCACTATTCGCCGATGACGGCTACGGCAAGGCTAAAGCGGAAAACTCGAGGCCTGCTGGCATCAACAAAGGTCTCTTTAACTGAATTACCGGCTCTCAGTCAGTATACACGCACAGAGTGCCTAGTTTTTCTTCTCTCCTTTTTTCTAATGCTGTCCGTGCAAGGTACTCGGGTTGCTCAGAATCATGCCTCTTAACGTCAAAAACCCTAGGAAAATACTCCACTTTTTGGTCGAACGAGTCAAAGTGGGGCAACTGGTCGAGAAGTAAGATACTCGCACGAAATGAAATCGCAAAGTAAACTAAACCGATTTCGAGGGAGGAAATGAATGAATGTTTCTCTTTGCAGCCTTAACTCCTCACTCCAGTGTCCCTACGTCGATTGAGCAACCGCTCCTATTTTACAACCCTTAGATACGTGAAACTTCAACTTTGGTTGAGATTCTTCACTTGAACCATTTGATTTTAGGAAAAACTTGCCACGGAACAAGATTGTGCCACACATTCTAACTGTGGACAACTATAGGACTATAGAGCTCTTAATTTTAATGTTAAAGCCATGAATCGTCGACAAGATGTCTTGCAGAAAAGAAAACTTCGATAAATGAACTCATTTTAATAGATCTTGGATTCGTTTTTAGTAGATTTGAATTAAATCGATTAAAACCTTCCTCAGACCCTTGAATTTTCGACGGAAAAAGCATAAGCGCGCGAGAAAAAGCACGCAGGGAAATTTCAAAAAATATTTAACGTATGGCTTGCGATGAAATGTATTGTGATCAACACTGCAAGGTATCTGGTTTTGACTTTTAGATTTCCTATGAATCATACATTGCTAGACTAAACGGCTAATAAATGCCATCGTCCTCATTTATTCGTATGCTTTAGCACTAAGCCACGCGGATAAGATCACGCTATAAGCTAGGACCTGGACCTCCCGTGCAGGTATAGCTATACTATACAGGGTGTCCCAGGATTAAGTACGAATATTGAAGGAGTCGATTCTTTGGGTCAAAAGAAGATGATTTTGTGGTATAACTTTTTTTCGAAAAACACTTTCCGCGAAGGCCCCATTATCCCCGTATTATCAGCTCCTATTATTCCCTATTATTTCGAAAACGATTAGTTACAGCGAAAAAACGCAAGAGACATTTTCTCAATATATTTCAACGCTAAAATCTTGTGGTGCCGTCAAAAATCAATTTTTGTCGCTAGATTCATTTATGTTCGGTACCCCCTAAACCCCCCTCAAAATGAGTTTCATTGGAGTAAAATTCTAGGTGATGCAATCAAACAAAACCGCATTATTTGCACATTATTCGGCATACATATGCGGCATGATAAGTCTGCCATTTTTTGGGGGTTCTAGAAACTCCATGAAACCTGAGATGCTAGGACCAATCACGGGTGGGTCCTCCAGTGGATATATACTATTTATAAAGGTGCCCTAGTCACAAGTTGCAACTAAGCGAGACTGAATTGAGTTATAGGAGACTTATCTTACCGCGCAGAGTTCGGACAGTTTTCGATACTTGATAATTTTAGACGGCAAACAAACTTCTTACCTGAAACAAATAGAATAAAAAAATCAGTACAATAAGGAAGTTTATTCCATAATCAAAGAAGGATAGATTTTGGCAGAGAAAAACAAGAGCACGACCAAATTTATAAAATCATCTATTTGGTAATTAATTGCAAAAATGTGGGTTCTAAAAAAAGATGACCCGACAAATTTGGTTCTTGCTTGAAGGCTTGCTGGACTCTGTTTATATACAAATACTAGGGGGCTACGCCCCCTGGCCGCTACGCGGCCCAACCCCCCGAAGGCGCTCCGCGCCATCAATGGGCCGCTTCGCGGCCCTTTTTTTACCCTCCTATTAGTATTAGATTTATTTTTCCCCTAAAAAAATTCGATATGAGGAATACTTAATAGAATGAAATAATTTTTGGTTTTGATGAATAAAGAAAAAAAAAAAATTTGAAGTCAAAAGGACGCGTTTTGGAATGACTGCTTGATGAAATATTACAGTAAAACAACGAATAGTTTAAATCAGGAAATTACTAAGTTACTCTGGAGTCGAGGATCGAACCCACACCTTGCTCAATGTGGACACATCCGACGTCGTAGACGACTCGGCCACCGCTCATCTTGGGGTGAATGGCGGAAATCTTGTGTAGATAAGTGTAGAGCTGATGCGCAGGCTACACACCTACTGCGCAACCTCCTCGACCACTGCGCATCCTCCCGCGCATAGCGGTAGCAGTCCCGGAGCACTCTGTAAATTCACTCACTTTTATAACGTGATTTTAAAAAAACCTGGGTCCTTTTTCCAAAATCTGATTAGAGCGGGCTCATCTAGAGCCTATTACCTGTCGATTTACGCAAAAATCATGAAAATCGGCCCAGTAGAATGCTCAAACGAACTATGACAAAACACATAAATTTACATTGTTTATATGGGAGAATTCGCAACTTTACCACGTAATATAAAAAAACCTGGGCCATATTTTGAAAATCTGAAAAGAGTTGGCTTATCTAGAAACAATTGCCCGTCGATAGCCGCAAAAATCATGAAAATCGGCCCGGTAGAACGCTGGAACTAAGCGTCACCAGTTTCGCAAAATTAGGAGGTCTTGGAGCTTATAGTATAGATTACAGACAAGACTTCACCGAAGCACTATGGTCTGAGAGCGTCAAGTTGTGACCAAAACTTCGATTTTTGAAACCGACCAAAAAAGTAGGAATTGAATGGGGCAAACTCCTAATTTCTTGTTTTAATTGTTTAACTTTGGTAATTGTTCCAGTTAACAACGGGCATGTAATTGAATTAGTGAGAACAAAAACAAACCAACACGAAAAAATTAGAATGATGAAGACACACAGAACTGCGCAATAGGTGAAGCTAGTCCAAGAAAAAGATTTTTGGTGCCGAAAGACAAGTACTTAAGGACACTTTAAAAGTTAAAGTTGGAACAGATGCGCTCCCTTCAACGAACTTTCTGAAAATTGGCTGTCTATAATGAAAATTGAGCATTTTTGGGTCATCGAGTTTGTGTGTTTCCAATCCCTTGGATTCAATTGGCCTTAAATGTTCTGGTTATGTGTTTCCATCATAGCCTTGTCAAACCCATTTTAAGTACATTATTCTAATATTTCATTGTCAAATTTGAGCTACTGCGTTGCGTCTCTCATATCATTAGCCTTTATGTCGATCCACATTTACACAGTATCAAGCTGAATGTTCAAATAAGTAAGCTTCATCAACTACTGATATCAGAGCCCATGCTGAGTTTTGGGGCTATAGCACGAATATATCTCAAGTCACAGGGACGTGAAGAGGGCTAAAAAAGTAAACCCGTTGAATACAGAATGCTCACTCAGATCTCCTGAAGAAGTTTGACCTTTCATTTCAAGCGCAGAAATACAGAAAAAAATAAATCTTTGGAACAAAACGGACAATCATCGTGATCTGTGTGGACGAATTAGTCAAACTGGACCGTTCGGACACCGTCTTCGGTAGAACCCACTCCCTGTAAGCTACAGACAACTTTGCATCACCTTGCTCACTATTTTCTAAATGAAATGGAGGTTGGAAGTCGGTAATATGCGAGGCATGGCAAATACAACTGATGTTGGTATGCAAATAAAGCCTAGAGCGTAGAGATTATGCAAAAACTAGGCAGCAACGCGTTTGTGTATTACCTACATTCACAGAGGACGCTTACAAAATCTCGATGTGGGTCACGAGTAGGCAGTAGGTTGTCAAATATAGTCTCGGAAAAAGCATTGAATAAATTATGTCTGAGTAAATATCGATTTTCCTTGAAGTGGGATTTGGACTACATTTTTCAATAAGAGACTACTATTTTTGGCTCATCTAAAAAAAGAGTTCTTAAAAAATATGATCTGGTACTTTTCTATCCACTCACTGGAAAAAAAACACATTGGATCTAGAGTCCAGACTCTTGAAAACATTGACAAGAAAACGGACTCTTGATTCAATCGGATTTTTGCTTGAATCAAAACAAAAACCGCTTAAATTAAGAGGCTTGGTTCTTGATTTAAGCTAGATTCTGCTTGAATCAAGAGTACTTTTTCTTGTCGATGTTTTTAAGAGCCTGGACTCTAGATCAAATGTGTTATTTTTTCAGTGCAGGTAAAAAAAAATCCAAATTGGAACCTAACTCGAGGTTTGCACACTGGAGACGATACGATGACGGAGTGGGCATTTGTTGCAGATTTGTCGCTACCGCCAAGTTTTTGAGCCAACCCTAAACAGGTTGTCAGTAAGATTTGCATACGAATGTTAATTGCTACCTTTTAATCAAGGCAGGAAAACTTCGAACGGGACGCCAGCGCCGCCAGCGGGTTGTTTTGAGCTCCATTCGCGGAGCAGTTGCATAGCGGAGGCTGAGGTTGACTACAAAGATAGAGAAACGGTAGTTGCCACGTGCTGCACGTGGTATATAATGAAATGCACCACTTGAAGAATTCAACTATTTGGAACTACTATTTCTGCGCTGGAAAAAAACCCATTGGATCTAGAGTCCAGACTCTTAAAAACATCGACAAGAAAAAATACTCTTGATTCAATCGGAGTTTTGCTTAAACCAAGAACCAAGCCTTTCAATTTGAGCAGATTTCCTTTTAATCTAGGCAAAAATCTGATTGAATCAAGAGTCCTTTTTCTTGTCAATTTTTTCAAGAGTCTGGACTCTAGATCCAATGTGTTTTTTTTTTTTTTTTTCCAGAGTGACGCAATTTAGAAACGACGCATGTGTCATTAGCTTTCTCATGCACATGGGTGGTTTTAAAGACGAGTTAAAAAGAGCAGTTTCTTATCGCAGAATTTTAGCCCGATAAGAAAGCCACAACTTACTCCCCCACCTTCAAAATTTTTGCGGGCACTATTCGGTGACGAAATATCGCGACAGCCATCCTGCTCTGCAAATTTGCGAGAAGCTTTCGCGACTGCGATTTTGCGGCAAAGTTTAGCAACCACGATCAGAGGCGGATCCAGCAATTTGGCAACACCGGATTTCTTCTATTAAAACCTATGCTATATAATCGATTCTTGTCGGAGCACCAGACCCCTCCAAGAATCGATACATTTCCACGGGTTTAAATGGAGTGAATCCGGTGTTGCCAAATTGCTGGATCTGCCGATGACCACAGTCCGCGATTTTGCGGGAGATCGAGCGCGATTTCTCGATCCACCTGACAGATTTTCAAATCTTGATCTTCCGACTCATTTTCGGAAAAGTGGTAACTTTGTCACAATGAAATTAATTTCAAAGCTGTCATACTAGTTCCGAATTCCGACTAATTTCCTCAAACTCGTTGGTTCGAAATTGTGGAAGCACACCTCAATTTTTTTATGGAAGGGATACAATTTTTCGCGTGAAATTGTGGAAGGCTTAGAAGAATGTGCACCCCTGCGCACTGGAAAAAAAACACATTGGATCTAGAGTCCAGACTCTTGAAAACATTGACAAGAAAAAATACTATTGATTCAATCGGATTTTTGCTTGAATCAAAACGAAATCCGCTTAAATTAAGAGGCTTGGTTCAATGCAAGACCTAGGCAGCTGCCTAGGGGCGCGAAGTTTTGAGGGGCGCAAAATTTTGAGACACGTGCATGCTTTTTTTAAGGGTTGTAGGATTGAAATCGGTAAAAAAATTTAAGGTCTAAGAGAGAGGCGCGAAAAGAAGAATATCTGTGAATTTGTCCTTGTCTACTGATAAGGTCCGTAAAACCCGCGCCTCCTCTGCATTGCGTGTCTCGTCTCGATGTCGCGCCTTTGTTTTTTACTTTTTTCGACTTTTTGTCGCATTTGTTTAATTTTGCTATGTTTTAATTCCCTATAGCTTTTGAAAAAAATGGTAGCACAAGAGTCTTTTAAGCCACCAAATTTTTCTCTGACAACCTAAAAGTAGCTATAAATTGCGTTAATCAAATACCCGATAGTACAAATTTTCCCGGACCCCTCTTTTGGCTGGGGGATGACCCCCCAAACCCCCCACGATGTCGTCCGTTCTGTGAGGGGCGTGACTGTGAAATTTGCCTGGGAGCGCTAGAAAGGTAAATCCGTCCCTGTCGATGTTTTTAAGAGTCTGGACTCTAGATCCAATGTGTTTTTCTTTTTCCAGAGCGGTTCCTTTCCATGTTTCGTGAACTGTTAAAATTGTGACTTTCTTCTATTTTTGTGTGTGTTTAAAAGCAAGATGTTGCATACTCTAGCCCCTGAAAAATATGAAATATTCTATTGTCTCGTGAAATTTCTAATCTTTCATTTCTTTTTTACGTTTCATGCCACCCTGGCGGATAGGTACACCCACTCATCCTGGTTGGACACTGGCCGGGGCCGCGACGAAAAAAGGGGGTTTTAACGCGCGGTTCAACAGCTGTCCAATGAACGGGAGCTGACACGAAAGACTGCTCGCGGAAGTGAAATGCGATTGATTATTATTCAGTTGAAAGGGTTAATTTCGTGCCGCGATTAATCTGCCTCCTCCCCTCGGAGATGATAAATTCATGTAAAAAAAATCTTCACTAATTGTCATAGATGGTTTAAGTTAAAAGCTCGGCTCGTTTTATAAATGGGGCTGGATTAGGAGCACGGCCCACAAGGAAAAGTCTCATTTATATCCTTGTAGTCTCTCTCCCTGAAATTACACTGCGACCCACTCAAGCTCCATACCTCCATGGATTGTTCCGATTTGACGTCACGGTAATGCACTCTTTCCAATTCCAAGCAATGGTGCTACATCGCCTGCAATGGGGAAAAAAACACATTGGATCTAGAGTCCAGATTCTTAAAAACATCGACAAGAAAAAATACTCTTGATTCAATCAGATTTAAGCTTAAATCAAGAACCAAGCCTCTTAATTTGAGCGGATTTCCTTTTGATTTAGCTTAAATCTGATTGAATCAAGAGTCCTTTTTCTTGTCAATGTTTTCAAGAGTCTGGATTCTAGATCCAATGTGTTTTTTTTTCCAGTGTTTTCAGAATAGTCTAAGATTATTGTGTGTGTTATTATTTAAGTTATTGTGATATAAGATTATGAAGCGGAAAATTAAAATGAAAGTTGGCTCTACTACGGCATTGTAAACTGTTCCGAATACAGCGAAGATGGACCCTACGCCTTGAGGTACTTGCAGCAACCATCGGGGTGGATATCATAACTTCCTGTCAGAGGCTGATCCAGAAATTTGGCAACACGGGATTCCCTCCATTTAAAACTATGTTGAATAAGTAATCGATTCTTGGCAGAGCACCTAGCCCCTGCAAGAATCGATACATTTGCATGGGTTTAAACGGAGAAAAAAGATGTTGCCAATTTGCTAGATCCGCTAATGCTTCCTGTTGGCAAAATAATTTTAAGTTAAAAAAGCTCAATGAGATAAGAGGTTCTAATCTAAGCTTCCTTTTGCTATTAATTTTGTAGCTATTCTTGTGCGAATCCATAAATTCCCCAACCATCTGGTATGACCCTCCATCATCCATAAAATGTTTCCCCATCAAACAAAAAATTTACATGAGTCATGAAATTGGATACCTACCTATTTTGAAATTTTCCTCGTACCTCCATCATCGAGTCAAGATAAAAAGAGAAAAATTAAATCTTCAATTAATTTTGTTATAAGTAGTATTGAATTCCTCCCGTAAAATGAAATCCGTTGTGACCCACGGAACCTTAATTTAAAGGTATCTAATCCCCAGTGCTGTGAACTTATTAGCTTTGAAAATATAGCGCCCCATTTTATTCTTAAGGCAATCGCTATCGTGTCAAGTTCCAAATAGAGGTGTAACGTTGAGTGGCTAGAATTCAAAAGAAAATACGAGCGTTACCATGCTGAAATAAAAACCGTATGAATAATTCAATGCTGCCAGATTTCCACCGATTAAATATCTTCTTTGTAAAAATTTAGGAATATTTCCCCAAGGAATTTATACGTATGCTAGATTATACAGCAAGAAAAATTCTCCAAAACACTGAGGGGAGAAATCCAATTGTTTTCCTAGTGAATGCATATTTTCTCGGAGGAAATTTGGCAACGCCTGAATGATGATACGACGTTTCTCCTTAGCACCGACAGAGCGCAGGAAACGCCTCAGGGTCCCTTTATCCCGTATACGTGAGGATTTTGTATGTTCAAGCAATAAAATCTACTCGATGACTCAACAAATGTCTTACTTTGCAATCGTAAAACTCTCTTTAAACCCTACTCTTCTTCCCGCCTCCAATTTTCTGATTTTATTACTCTCGTTCAAACTCGCTGCGAGCACCAGCCTTTGAAACATCCTAATCGACTGAGGTTCAATCGTAACAGAGCGGTGCACCTGTACGAGAAGTTTGAGGGGGGAAAGGGGGGGGGGTCGCTTCTCGCTAACGAGATTGTTGGCGTAGAATAGCGGAGAGTATCAATGACGAATTTTGAAAAGACGCGTAGATTCGGAAACTGCGACTTTCGCATCGCGAGTTATTTTCGAAATATAACAACGTTAAATGTAAAATCTTCACGGATGTCACTTCACTCTTCACTTCAGGTGGATATGTCGCAGGCAGTCAGCAATCGCCGGCAATTTGCAAGCTCCGTACTTGTCAATTCGTCAAATTGCAATTACAATAACATCGATATACTAAAAGTTTCTTTAGCAAAGAAATTCAAGGCACGACCTCAGCTTGGAACGCCCTCAAATCCAGCGATACTCTCCGCTTTGCCAAGGAGTTAATTTAATTGCTTAACCAAACCAAACCCAATGCAAATTATTGATAACATTTCACGAACTCGCAAGTTTAATTTGTTGATTCAACAAGAATAGATTGCAATTTGCCGGCGATTGCTAATTGCCTGCGACAGATATATAGTTACCTTCCGGCCAAAGTATCACAAGCGCCATCCCACGTTTAAAAATTCCCACCGCTATTTTAATTTTTGACAGAGAAGTTGATGGTTGAATCTGACCGAAAATTTCACTGAATTTTCTTCGTGCTGCCAATGAAACTCAGTGAAATGATCAAACAGATTCAACCAACAATTCCTCTGCAAATAAATTTAATGACCACGGAAATCTTGAAACGTCGCAAAGTGCTTGTGATACTTTGGCCGGAAGGTGACGATATATGATTTTCCGAAGTATCGGTGAAGTGGATATCTGCATACGACAACATGTAAAGATGTGTCTTGAAGTTTCTTATAGGGCGCTCTCTTATATTCAGCATCTCTTTTTTAGTTCAATTTTCTGCCAAATTTCAAATTTTTCTCATAGCCCCTTATCTTGCTTAACTCCCCGGTCTACCCTATTATAAAAAACCTGGGTCATATTCCCAAAATCTAGATTAAACAGGCTCATCTAGAGACGATCTCCTGTCGATAGCCGTAAAAATCATGGATAACAGCCCAATGAAACGCTTGAATCAACCATGACAAAAAATGAAAATTTACATTCTTTGAATGGAAGAATTCGCGACTTTACTTAGCGAAACATACGAAAACCTGGTCCACATTTTCAAAATCTAAATAAAGTGGGCTCATCCGGAGACAATCATTCGTCGATAGACGCAAAAACCATGAAAATGGCCAAGAAGAAGGACAGAACTGAGCGTTTCCAGAGTAGATAATGTAGGAGGCTATCCAGAGGTAAAAGTTCATAATACAACGCGAGAGAGTAGTGTTCCTTGCTATCGTGCACAAATTGGCATCCTTTCCTGCCAACTTCTGACCGGGAAATTTCATGATCATTCGTTACACTATGGAAAAAAAACACATTGAATCTTGAGACAAGACTCTTAAAAACATCGACAAGAAAAAATACTCTTGATTCAATCAGATTTAAGCTTAAACCAAGAACCCAGCCTCTTAATTTGAGCGGATTCCCTTTTTATTTAACCTTAAATCTGATTGAATCAAGAATCCTTTTCCTTGTTAATGTTTTCAAGAGTCTGGACTCTAGATCCAAGGTGTTTTTTTTTTCCCCCCCCCAGTGTAATATAACATAACCATACAAGCATACGGTAGATAGAACATCCGACAGTCCTGCCTCTCATGAAATAAAGAAGGCACTATATTGCCAAAGGTGTGACTCGTCATATAAACGATTCATGAAATGATGGTCATTTAAATTTCAACGAAAACCAAGAAATTCATCCCGAAAATCCGCTCGTATACTGTTGTGACCCACATCTCTGAACAAAATTTTCGGAGCTGCTGCTCTCTTTGGTAAGAAGGGAGGGTTAGAAATGCGACGCAGAAGGGAATCGGTAAAAAAACCAAAGCAGGGAAAGGGCAGGGTCGAAGCTGCAACGACTGGCGAACGAAATCCATGGAAAAAAAGACAACGGGAAACCCAGCGCACTGCGACTTTTTTCGCAAGCCACCGAATAAGTGTTGGTTCGTACTTTACGCGTGAGCCTCCCCCCTCCCTCCCTCCTTTCCCCCTCATCCATAGCAGCCCCCGAACATTTCGTGGTAATTGAAAATAAAACGAATTGTTGGTCGGCCAAATACGGGAAGAGAAAGAAAGAGCGCGCGACGAAGATAGCGAGAAAAGGACGGAGGAAACGGTCCAAAAAAAAAAGGAAGGACGAATCGTCGATCGAGCATGCGAGGGGGGGGGGCGAGGGGACCCGGACTCGCACACTCTAATGAATAACACGAGGAAATGATTGTGGGACCGTGTGTTGGTGCTGTTTGTGTAGTTAGGGCAGGGGGGGGCGACGGGGACAGGGCGGAAAACAAAGGAGAGGGAGGAAAATAGAGCGGAAAAGGGGAAAAATTAATGACACAATTTGTACGTTTTGTGCTCGGTGCACTTTTCACGAACGCGGTTTTTTTTTCCCTCCCCGCGACGCGATACGGCCAGGGCGCAGGAGCAGACGGCGGTAAAGCCCGACTAGTTCCGTTTTAATTATTCGACAAAACTGTCTCGCTTTTTAATCAAGACCGCTCGTTTCTCCCTCGATTGGTAGTCGGGGCGAGGCTGCTGGCTCAGCCTCGCACTCCACACCTAATTCACCTGCACCCCCCCCCCCCCCCCCCCCCC
>NW_017547282.1:1596069-1633688 GCF_001854935.1 Bemisia tabaci | reverse complement strand
CGGTTCCTCCCACTCAAAACGCTGTGAGAACATGCGGACGTTGCCCAATGCTGCCGTGCTAGGGAAGAACGCCGTATAAGCATTCGAAAGTTGCCAAATTGTCCCGGATAAGACGTTTATTTTTGAGGAGAATTAAGCAATTTTTTTTTCTTGGAAATTTTCAGACGTTTTAGCTAAAATTACAAACAAAATTGTCTGAAATAATTGAAGAAAAATATCCACAATTTTCCAGGTTAATTGGATTTTTATTGAAGAAAATATGGCAACGCCTGAAGGCTCATACGGCGTTCTTCTTTAGTACGGCAGAATGGGCCAGTTGCGCTGGTAGCAGAATCGTGTTTTCATGCTTGATTCTTGTAGATTGGCTGAACATGAGAAGATCTGCCCGAACAGCAACTTTCTACGATGAATATTAACCCAGATATGGTCCTTGAAAAAGTCGGGTTTTTGACGTCGTCCACCGCGGCGGGTGACGTCACAGATCGAGTTTTTCAAGGCGCGATATCTCGGTTAATATTCAACGTAGATTTTGATGTTTAGACAGACCTTATTATTTTTTGTTGATCTGCAAGAATAAGGCATGAAAACTGGTGTTGTTAGCCTTTGACTAATTGGACCGACGGATTAAAAAAATACTTCTGTTTGGTAATATTATGGTAACTTTATCGATAGTTTTGTCTTCCCACTTAATAAGAAGAATAATAGACAACTTGTGGACTTTTGAAACCTCTGCATGGGTAAAAACCCTACCTTATTAAGGGCAAGAAGGGAACTATGAAATGAGGTGAAATGACGGCACTCAGTACAGAGTACCTGCTCGGTATAATCCCTTCTCTGCCCCTCCTCCTCTGTGTGGACTTAAAATCGCGAAAAATCAAAATCTTGGCTTATCCTAATTCCAAGGTATCGCAATTTGAAATTTTTATAGTAAAGGCAAGTTTTCTACTGATTTTGATACGCTTTTTTTTTATTTTTTTGTCCATTGAATCGGTTTGATCGGTTCTCGTCTTTATTTTTCGTTCGATTCATGCCGATCAAATACATAGGTACCCTCTCGTTACATGAAGACTACCTGTCACGCTCTTTTTTTTTAACCGAACATTTCGCCTTCTGCTGCGTTTGCAGCAATTGTTACGAAAATATTTTGCGCGCTGATTTTAGCTCACTACGTACTCGACTCTCCAAAGGCACTTTATGTGCGAAAGCAATGCGCCCTCAGCTGCGTTTGTAGCAATTGTTGTTACGAATATGTTGTGCGTGCTGATTTCAGCTTATTACATACTCGACTCTCTGAAGGCGTTTTCTGTGCGTAAGTAGCGCTGTCTGTTGGAGAAGGGATCGAGCGATTCATTCAATTTCACTTCTTTTATTCTCCGGCAGATAGCGCTGTTTGCGCCCATAAAACGCCTTCAGAGAGTCGAGTATGTAATGGGCTAAAATCAGCACGCACAACATGTTCGTAACAACAATTGCTGCAGACGCAGCGGAAGGTGAAATATTCAGTTAAAAAGAAAGAGTATGACAGGTAGTCTGCATGTAAGGAGAGGGTATGTATTCGATCGACATGACTAGAACGAAAAATAAAAAACGTGAACCGATCAACACCGATTCAATGAACAAATAGATAAAAAAGATGATCAAAATCAGTAGAAATGCAAATTACCATGAAAATTTCAAATTGCGATACCTCGGAATTAGGATCAGCCAAGATTTTGATTTTTCTTGAATTTAAGTCCACACGTACTCACGACTGACCCGCTGCATACCGTTTGTGGGTACATTTATGTCACATTTTTGTTTTGCTTCAAAACCACTGTACAGTCTCTTCAGTCCGTTTTAAGAATTCGACCCTCTGGAATACGGCAAGTGCACAATTTTCTTTCTTTTTTTGCGAAAAAAATGGGGGAAAAATTGAACAAAATGATTCTGTCACCAGCTTAACTGACCCACTCCCAATGAAAATGGAGCGTCTTAAAATAACGTATCGCTCGAGGAACACGGAGGGGATTTGACCCTGTGTTACGCTTCGTTACACGAGAACAGGGGGTCAGTGCCTGATGCGTTAAGTCACCCTCTCTATTGGTAATGCACACACAAAATGTCAGGAAAGTCCGCGCGATCGTTCGATACAACTGCATGTATCAATGTATCATCCTCATGACTGCGACTTTTTAGTGTATCACATACTTAAAATTTCATCCAGCTATATATTTGGCAGTTTCCCACAATTTTTGGGTTCGTATACAAGATGAAATAAAACAATTTACTCAAAATACTCGTAAGTTTTCTCGTTAAAAAATAGCACAGCAAAAGAAATTAGGCAGCATCCATGTGATGTAGTTAGTTTGATTCTGGTTAGTGCTGTCCGAGCATGATTCGAATTTATCCTCAGGATTTCAATGAAAGCTTTTCCGAGCCAAAAAGAAAAACATGAACTTTCATGGGCCTTCCGAGGAATTCTAATAAGTAAAATAGAGGTACTTCCAAGACCTTTCGAGTATTTCCACAAAAATTTTCCGAGTGCATTCGAGTATGAGCAAAAAAATTTGAAAGTTTTGAAAGTCATCTTTGAACTAAAAGTTTTCTCCTCCCATACCAGTGGCGTACCGCGCTTTGCGATGTATCGATTAATCTTTCATTGGAACTTATAGAGAACGTTCGACTATCGGGAAATTCGCAAAGAACACCATAATAATCGTACCATAGCTTCAAATGAGAAAATATCGACAATCGATTCAGTCGATTACTTCGCCTCGCCTCTGTCCCATGCCCACTTCCACTGCGAATACGTTGAGAAGCAAATCGACAGCGTAAGTCCGCAATCACATATCTCGTTTGCGGTGTCTAAAAATCTCCGAATGTATGTTGTTTTTTTAAAAGAGAACAATTAAATTGACATCATTCCTCGACGTTTTTGCAAAATTTTCTTCGCACAGAGAGGAAAAATCACGGCAGTTTTAAAGAATTGCCGTTGAGTAGGTTTCGGTTAAAAATAATTAAGTATGACAGGAAGTCTGCGACGTCGCAAACCGAATTATATGAGTGCAGACTGACACCGTCGATATGTATGGCGTCCAAATAACGCAACACTATCAGAAGTGTAGAAAAGGAGCAGACCGCTTTTTTTAAACGATTCCAAACGACTAGCGAAAGATTGGCGACTGGCTAATTGAAGTGCACGGTGCCCCTGAACTGACTTTAAATGCGACTTTAATGTACATCAAAAATTGAGGTTGGAGGTTGTAGTGGGGTACTCCCTGATGGGTTTTTGGGCAATTTCGAAATAGGTTGTCGGAGCTCCTGGAAAAATAATCGCATTTTTGTGGTTTTTTAGGGGTAAAATAGGAAAATTGGCCTCGGGGCGACAAATTAAACGCCCTCTCCCTCATCCTTGCTTTGACCGATCTGAATTTTTAGTATGTTTTTACCTGGTATAAGATGGGACTTTTCTGAAATTTTCATGCCCATACAATTTTTTTTGCTCCCGCGGCAGCGTTGCCAAGTTGCGGACTCCAAAATATCGAATTTAATGATAAAATGAAGGTTTCGGAGTGTAATTTCCATTCAAAATCAAAAATTCAAATTGTAAGTTGTAGTAGGGTACTGCCTGATGGGGTTTTGGCCAATTTTGAAGTAGAGTGTTTGAGATTTTTTAAAAATAATCGAATTTTTCGGTTTTTTAAGGGTAAAATAGCACACTGAGCACGGGGCGGCAAGTTAAACCTTTTCTCTCTCATCCTTGCCGTGACCGATCTGAACTTTTAGTATGTATTAACCTGGTATAAGATGTGACTTTTCTGAAATTTTCATGCCCATACAAAATTTTTTGCCCCCCGCGGCAGCGTTGCCAAGTTGCGGACTCAAAAATATCGAATTTGATGATAAAATGAAGGTTTCGAGGTGTGATTTCCTCCAAAATTTCACGAAAAATGTGCAATCTGAGAGTTTTCGATAAGAAAAGGCATATTCGAACAATTTAGAGTTGCAGTGTTGCCAGCTTTCGATTTAAAATTCGTCAAAATGACTCAAATCGCGTTGCAACCTCAAGCGCTGGATTTTTATTTCGTTCAGAATTGGTTATTACGGTTCTTCTGTACTCTATGCATTTAGGTACCATGAAAATTATGCCATTACTTACTTGATGGGTGCAGCTAACTCAAAAAGAGAGGCCGGATAAAGCGATGAGTCGGGGGAAAACGGGCGGTTCGGGTTGACAGAAAGTTCTTAAATCTACTCCATCACCAGAAAGTAGAATTTGAGAACTTTCTCCCACCCCCCAAACCTTATCCCTGTTGTAGTCAATCCTTTTGATTGAAAATTACAAAAGATCACAATAAATTTGAGTAATGTTGAAAATAAACTCCCTCATAAAAAAAATAAACTAGATGACGAAATTAAAAATGCTATGTAAATTTTTGGTTGTATAAGACATGTTTGACATTCCGAAAAATAAAATATTTCTGGACTAAATAAGGAAACATACCATTCATGGCAAACTCTGTTGCATGAGATTCCAGATGATCAAGAGGCATCTTGAATTTAGATGGACTCCATCAGGTTTGTTCCGATCATAAAAAGTCATAATTTCGTCATCTAGTTTATTTTTTTTTTTATGAGGGAGTTTATTTTCAACATTACTCAAATTTATTGTGATCTTTTGTAATTTTTTTATTCTTTAAATTGTCGAAGGTATTTTCTTTACAGTAAGAAGTCTTCTGGATTCGAACTATCCAATCCGCTGTATGAGAGGAGGTCGAATTCAGGGACTTCATAGCGTTATTTGAATCGTCGGTATCCAACCATTTTATTTGTGTTTTTATTTTTCATGTTTTTGGGGGAAAATTCGGGGGCAAAATTTCAGATAAGATGTTCAAAGGATTGACTGCAACAGGGATAAGGTTTGGGGGGTGGGAGAAAGTTCTCAAATTCTACTTTCTGGTGATGGAGTAGATTTAAGAACTTTCTGTCAACCCGAACCGCTCGTTTTCCCCCGACTCATCGCTTTATCCGGCCTCTCTTTTTGAGTTAGCTGCACCCATCAAGTAAGTAATGGCATAATTTTCATGGTACCAAAATGCATAGAGTACAGAAGAACCGTAATAACCAATTCTGAACGAAATAAAAATCCAGCGCTTGAGGTTGCAACGCGATTTGGGTCATTTTAACGAATTTTAAATCGAAAGCTGGCAACACTGCAACTCTAAATTGCTCAAATATGTCTTTTCTAATCGAAAGCTGTCAGCTTGCACATTCCTAGTGAAATTTTGAATGGAAATCACACTTCGAAACCTTCATTTTATCATGAAATTCGATATTTTGGCGTTCGCAACTTGGCAACGCTGCCGCGGGGGGCAAAAAATTTTGTATGAGCGTGAAAATTTCAGAGAAGTCACATCTTATACCAGGTTAATACGTACTAAAAGTTCAGATCGGTCACGGCAAGGATGAGGGAGAAGAGGTTTAATTTGTCGCCCCATGCCCAGTGTGCTATTTTACCCTTAAAAAACCACAAAAATTCGATTATTTTCCAAAAAACTCAAACACTCTACTTCGATATTGGCCAAAACCCCATCAGGCAGTACCCTGCTACAACGTACAATGTGAATTTTTGATTTTGAATGGAAATCACACTCCGAAACCTTCATTTTATCATTAAATTCGATATTTTGGAGTTCGCAACTTGGCAACGCTGCCGCGGGGGCAGAAAATTGTGTATGGGCATGAAAATTTCAGAAAAGTCACATCTTATACTAGGTGAAAACATACTAAAAATTCAGATCGGTCAAAGCAAGGATGAGGGAGAGGGCGTTTAATTTGTCGCCCCGAGGCCAATTTTCCTATTTTACCCCTAAAAAACCACAAAAATGCGATTATTTTTCCAGGAGCTCCGACAACCTATTTCGAAATTGCCCAAAAACCCATCAGGGAGTACCCCACTACAACCTCCAACCTCAATTTTTGATGTACATTAAAGTCGCATTTAAAGTCAGTTCAGGGGCACCGTGAGTGGCTCATGAAGGCACAATACTCCCGCTTCGGTGGGTGCAACTGAGTTTCATCGGTAACGGAAACGGCATGCAGAGGTGCGAACTGGAGCAGCATTACGCTGAGTAAGTTTAATTTAATTTGTGTATTGGTTCGTCCTAAACATCTTAATCCTTTTAACCTCTTGATTTTCCCCCTCCTGAGTATCCTTTTCGTCTTTTTATCTCTTCTGTGTAATGCTCCCTCTTCTCTCTCTCCCCCCCCCTCATTTTCCAAACCCGTGAGATTGGGGCTAATGGCGATACCACGTAAAAAAAGTAAAAGAGAAAAAACTTCAAATGCTCTACCTCTGAGGGAGACACCTTACTTTCCTTGACGGAGTCATTCTCTCTGAAGATGGCGAAGGAAATGAGCTTATCGAAAGGAGAGGAACAGAAAGTCCTTGTCGGCTTCCAAAAAGTAATTCAAGGCTACTGGCTACACTGCGATCAAAATTATGATCGAAGTCAAAAGCTAGAAGACAATTTGTGGCCTCCCCATAGAACAATTGCTGCTAACTATATTCAAAAATTTATGGACATCTGTTTCCGTAGTGACACCCCCCCAGGTCCCCCCTAATTTCATTACTTTGCACCCCTCCCCTTTCAAAACGGGCGCGAATTTCCAGGGGGTTGTGAGGGTGGAGGTTCGAGTGGCCTCTCCCGGAAAATTTGGACAATTTGATGCTCTCTATAGGCAATTTGGAGCTATTATCAGCAGTTTTGTCTCTTCTTCCACTGCAGAATATTGCTTCGTTTTCAAGTGTAAATATATCATTTTTAAAAAATAGTAAACAAAACCTTTTTTACAGAAAAATGGGGGGGGATGAATATGGGGGGTGAAGTAATCCATTTTGTAAACCCCAAAATAAAATCCAATGTGTTTTTTTTTCTAGTGCACTTAAAACTCCAACTTCAGCGCCTAAAACATGGTATCTACTAAAACTTGACATGAACTTGAAATGAAACTCGGGTTTCACAGAAACTAGGCCTTGTGTGACACATCAACGTCGGAAATTTCGATTTTGGCTCGAAAAATCGATTCCGGTTTTTAATCGACCTCGAAAAATCGATTCAATTTAATCGATTATAAATCGCCATCCCTAATAGTAATCTCTCACAAACCTTCCGACGGTGGTGCGGCGCTGCGTCAAGGCTACGCGGGGGCGAATTCGGGGCACGATTCACGTGACACTGCGCGAGGAGGCGGGGATCACATGTTGCTGATGACGAAACCTAATTCGGGGCGCTGGACCGTGCGACACTGCATTCATCCCTCGCGAGATGCGGCTGTGCCTCGGAGGCGAACACGAACACAAACACGAACGAGGGTGTTAGCGCGAACAAGATCGGGGTTCGTTCCGTCGGCGCGCGTGCGTTCGGCGGGAAGCTCGAATGTCGACAACGCCGAATGTCGGATGTCACCGGCCGGTGTCAGCGGGAGGCTAAGGGACCCGGTTGGATCCGATCGAGACGTAGTCGTCAACGTGCATCGGAGGAGGGAGAAGGGACGTCGCCTTGGGAAAAATGTGCCCGTCGGCGTCGGAGGGTTTTGTTCGGAAATCGGGATGCTGCCACGACTGCACGGGGCAAGGCGACCCGGAGTGGGGCGCTTTCGAGATTGCGCGCTATCGACTTTGTAGTGCCGCCCCGTGGCGGTAGAATGCGCCCGTCGGGTATCGGCTCCGCCAGTGAATACGGAGGTTTTTTTTTTTTTGGAGTACTCGATTCCAACATCGACGTTATGACGTATTCGCTCGGCGGGTTGATAGTTGAAATTGATAGACACAGCTATAGACAAAGATAACAGCGGGCTGATTATTGGAATTGATAGACAAAGCAATAGATAAAGAAGACAAAAAGGATATGGAGGGCTCCAATTGGTGGAGGCGGGTGGTTGCAATGGACGAAGGATGTAGGTAATAAACTAAGAAATGGCAACCCACGAGAGACCCGATAGTCAGTCCGCCAATTACCCCCTTAGTCTATAAGAACCACCCATTTCAACAAATAGGATCACTCTATACTCCTTATGTCTTCTTTTCCTATAGTTTTGTCTATGAATTTCAATGATTGGCTCGTGGGTGGGATATGGAGGGATCCCTTTGGTGGAAGCGGGTGGTTGCATTGGGCAAAGGAAGTACCTAACATACGTACTAACGGTAACTTCTCCCTGAGTCTGTAGGAACCACCCATTTCAAACAACAGAATAGCTCCTTAGTCCCTATGTCTTCTCTGTCCATCGCTTTGTCTATCAATTTCAATAATCAGACAAGTTTTCCAGATTTACCAGCGGATGGTTTAGAACGGGAAAAACACACTTTTGCCCCATCGATATCGCGGAAAATACGAGATTTCATGTCGATACAAGCATATTCATAAAAATACGGAATTTGAGATAGGAGAAAAGCTATAATTCTCCTTCAATTTTGCGTGATACCACGTGCCAACTTCGAAGTTCGAATAGTTGCTCGCTTGGATTCCGCTTGTTCAAAGTGAAAAATGACGCGATGCGCGGTATTCTTCTTAATATCTCGAGAAAAACGCGGTATTTCCGATGGATTCTTAAAATTTAAAGAAATAACGCGCTTCTCATCTCGCTGAAGCGCAAAATGCGCAATTTTCAGCGATTTTCATCGATTTTGCTTTAAAAAATGAGAAACTACGCGATATCACCGCAATACCGCGGCAATGGATCACTAGACAAGGGACGAATTTAAGTATTCTGATACATGTTTCTTAACCAAAATTTCACGCAAAACACGATTCGCGCAACGAAAAAGACTGAAACCAACTTCTAACGAAAATATTAACGTTTTTATTTCACATTGGTCACGAGGAATTCGAACTGCCCGCTGCCAAGAAACTCAAAGGTCTACGTGAGTCAAATCGCGCACTACAACGGTTTCAACAACCGAAGGAATTTTCCTCCGCGTGAGGTTTTACGAAGATTATTTTCTTGGCAAATAGAGGTTTAAACCTTCATTCAAAACAGATCTCCAATTTCGAAAACAAAGGCTCTCTATTCATATGATTTTTCCTTGATTTGGAGATTCATTCCTTTTAGTACGAAAATATCCTCACCTACACGTTTTATCCTACCAGTGGAGGTACAAACCTCGCAGATTTAGAGGAAAAATCCTTGAAAAAAAAACTCAAAGAACCTCTACGTCCACTTCTTTTTACTGTGCATGTGTTGTTCAAACTGTAAGCAATTTGCTAAAGCTAAGCCAAAGTGTCAAGATTGAGGTTGCCAGATTTGTAAATCGTAAAGACTGTCATGATAACGTTTAGCGCGCGATGTGAATCACGTAGAGCATTGAGCTTTCATGAGCGGGTGGTTTGAATTCACGCATCAAGAATCATTAAATATCCTCGTGAGGAGTTTATTTCGGTAATTTTCGTTGTGTGCATCGTATTTTACGTGAAATTTTGGTTGAGATACAGGAATCAGAATTCTGTAATTCGTACATTATCTAGTGGTCCATTACGCGATTCTCTCATCAGTTTTGCGATTCTTTTAAAAATTATGGGTTATTCGTTTCAGTATCACCAAATAAATACACTCAAATTTTCCAGCGGATAATTTAAAACGGCAAAAACACACTTTTTCTACCTCAATATCGCGAAGAATACGAGATTTTTACATCAGTGCAAGCATAAAGATTCGTCCTCCAGATAGAAGAGAAGCTATAAATATCCTTCAATTTTGCGTGATACCACATACCAACTCCGGAGTTTGTATAGTTGCTCGCTTCGATTGATTTTTTCAAAGGGAGCTCATCTTTGTGGCCCACAAGGGGGCCCTTCAAGGGGGGGGGGACTCTAAATTTTTAAAAAGCTACCCGTCCCTCTTTTATGAAACATCGTTGAAAAGCGGATAAAAAAAGAAAAATTCTCGCGCAAACCGGAGATCAATCCAACTTTTCGCTCTATAGATATCCACGATTGAAGCTCAGTTTGGACCAATTTTCAAAAATTGGTAAGTCCTGTTTGAAAAGTTGCAAAGAGACCGTAGCACTGCTACTTCATTTATAGCTGAACTATCGGAGGATATACTTCTTGTTAGATTGCGCGGGGGAGAAGAAAAACAACGGTAACGTCACATTTGGAGGCAGCGGCAGCCACCCCCCCCCTCCCAAGCGAACTAACAAGGAGTATATCCTCTGATAATTTAGCTATAACTCCCCAGTCCAAAAAAAAAAAACCATGAGAGTCAAAACACCGTCGGTAATACATATTTACAATTCAATAAAAAAGAAGTTTTCAGATGGAAAGAAGAAAATATGAGCTTGGAAAGGTGACTTACCGATTTCGAAGGAGGTGCAGAGCCTTCACCACGCGAGCTGAAAACAAAAAGGAAGGATCAATTAATTAACTAATGCGAGTACAGTTTCTTCACTGGAAAAAAACATTGGATCTAGAGTCCAGACTCTTAAAAACATCGACAAGAAAATATACTCTTGATTCAATCAGATTAAAGCTTAAATAAAAAACCAAGCCTCTTGATTTGAGCGGATTTCCTTTTGATTTAAGCTTAAATCTGATTGAATCAAGAGTCCTTTTTCTTGTCAATGTTTCCAAGAGTCTGGACTCTATATCCAATGTGTTTTTTCCAGTGTTTCAATGATTGATTTTTACTGAACAAAAAGGGATAGTGCGTTCGGGTGAGTTTCGCAGAATACGCCTGTTGCAAATTTCGGCTAGACAGTTTTAAGAGGATGGCGCAAAAATCGCGCAGTGAGCGCATCGGGTAAGTCTGAAATACATACTCCTAATTTCACGGTCCACGTAAAAATATGAGTTTTTATAATCTTCCCGCTTCAAAAACGATACTACGGTGCAGGTGAGCATTTCGTAAGAGGAGTTCGTTCTATTCAACCCTTTCGCACTAGGATGCAACTCAATATTCAACATGGCTGACGCTTCTGCGCGCAAATTGTGAAGAAGATCTATGGTCTTTATTAACGCAAGGAGAATGTAAATAAAAACACGCCGGTTGATAAAATCCAGTCTCCTCACGTGTGTTTTGGCGGTTTGGCCTTGGTCATGTTAAATATTGTATACAGCATTCTAGTACGCAAGGGTTGGATGGAACGGCTCCTCTTACGAAACGTTCACCTATGCCGTAGTATCATTTTTGAAGCTGGAAGCTTGAAAAATCGTATATTTTTTTGGATACATTGTGAAGTTGGGAGTGTATTCAGAATTTCTTAATGCGCTCATCGTGATTTTTGAGCCATTTTCTGCAAGAAATAAAATCTCCTTTTTGCTCTAGCTAAAGTTTGGAACAGGCCCATATTTGCTAATGTGCTTTTTTTCTTCTTGTTTTTTCGAGAAATTAGTAACAGGAAAATGTTTCTCTCTGTTATGGGTTAGTTAGGGAATTTTGCTATGGGAGGTCTGGCCACTCAATACCACTGCGGGTTTGGGAGGTATCAGTGACGCCCTGGTACAGAAGGGGGTCACTCCCGGAATATTTTTGAAATTTTGAATCTATTTTGACGCATTTTGAGGCTTGTATCGAGCTTAACTGACCCATTTGGCTTGCAGCTGTTACTGCAGAGGGACAATTAAATTGGTGAAATTCAATAACAATGAAAAACAAGCAGTGAACTCCAACACAATGTGTTGATAAGGCGCGTCATTAACTCGCACATATCAACCCCTTTAGTTTTCATTTACAGAGATTTCAAAATAGGCAAACAGCATAAAAAGAGAATTCACGATCCAACACTGCGAGGTCAAAGACGCACCTTGACGAGACCGTGTATTGTGAAAGTAGAAAGCTATTCGATCGAATTTAAGTTTTTTGATCTGCCTCAAGCAAAATCTTATCAGATTCTTGAAGAAAAGTGCTACGGAATAATTTAAGCGAAGAAAGGAAAAATTCTGTCGAACTCCTAGAAGATAAAGTCGATTTAAAGGTATTTTGGGGCTAAAATACCCAAATCACCGGTAGTAAAAATCCCGTTATATTATTGAAAAGAAATTGACTCGATATAAATGCAATTGCATTAAATACGTCTTGATTTTGTTATTTTAAACGTCTTTCCATGCAAAGAAGTTCAACCATGTCGTTGCTTTATTCATTCATGAATTGAAAGTAAGCAATCTACATCCCGAAAATCTACTGATTTGCCGTAAAAAATTGCAGAAACTTGATATACCAGGTCGATGCACCCACTCGTTGAATTTACCAACCAATTTTGTGAGTGCAAATGTGTAAGAATCAATATGCTATAGTCATTTTGGGTGCATTTATTTTTCATGAAACAATAATAATTTCAATCCCGAAAAACCATCAATTTTCCGTATAAAATCGAAAAAATCAAAATATGTCAACTCCCCGACGTGAAAATTAGATTCTACGTATGTAAAATGTAAATACTTATGTATCGATATGCTGAACAGAACTATGTGTGGACAGTCAGAAGCCCGCGGCAACATTAATTCAACAGAAAAACTGTAAAAATTAGATAGGATTTTAGCCGCTTTGCCCGCCTCTCCTCGCTACTTACAACAAACCGTTCTTATACTCATCTCAAAATTTTTCTCAGAGCTTTGGGTTATTATCAGCTTCCATTTAAACTCCGGTTCGATGGCCGAATCGGCTGCCAAAAAAGCAAGCCACTGTTGAGGGGTTCTATGAGAAATTCGTGATATTATCGGCTCTCAGGAAATCACCCCATGGCTAAAATTGGTGGTATAAATGTTTAAGTGCTTAAAATAATCGTATTCAAGAAACTAAGGAATTAAACTATGGAGTCAATTTCTTTTTAATAATATAACGAATTTACTACCGGTGATTTAGCTATTATAGCCCCAGAATACTTTTAAAGCGCCTTTGCGTTCCAGAATCTCGACGGAATTTTTTTTTTTTTTTTTTTTGCTTAAACGATTCAAGAAACATTGTAGTTAAAAATATAAAGATTTTTCGATTTGGACGTATGAAAAATGTTTAACTCGTTCAGGCACACCGTGTATTGTATGGAGTACTGCTGTTATTCGACCGTTGTCTTCAGGTCAAAATTCTTACAAAGAAGCCCCTTGCAAGAGGCAAATTTTTTGTAATTTCTCCCAGTTTTTTCAGCGTTAGGTATATAAATGAATTGTTTGTCAAATTTTGAGGTCAATTATATTTAATTGTAATTTATACTTTCTTTTTTTCCCCTTCATTTTATTTTTCGTATCGAGGAGTCGAGGTTTTGTTGATTTCTTCGGATTTCGATTACTGTAACTTCTCTTCTATTCGGCCGATTTTTATGAATGAGGTCTCTTTTTATTTGTGTTTTAACGGAGAGTAAGGAAAAAATTGCTAAATACATGCGAAACAATTTTTTTTGAAAATTGGATGAATCCTAGCGTGACGGTGAAATGGTTAATGAAGCGTGAGTAATTGGGGTACGGGTATCGGCCGCGTTGGGACCCAAGGCCCATTGTTCTTCGTGACGCCGACGCAGTGATCAGGAGCGTGGGGACGAGAGGGCTTAGTGGACTCCTGTATGAGCCACGTTTAGCAAATGGTCTAATGAGTCTCGAGGCTCATCACAGATTGCACTTACCACTATCCTGGTGGCCCCGGCTATCAGAGCAAGGAGTACCAACTTTTGAAAAGGATAACAGTGTTGTGGAGATATGTCAAAGCAACGTTGTGAACAAAACGGAGTGAGTGAAATTCTCATTCAAGGAGTGCCGAACTGGTCAGCCATCCTCGAATCAGTTCGCTTGCTTCCGCTTATATATGCATATTTTAAATCAGCGCGCCCCATTCTAAGGTTTTTTTAAAAAAAACCAAGAAACGTAGACTCTTGGTATTCATTACACATAAACTAGCGAGCCCCAGAATGAGAAACAAATTTTAATCATTAATATTGACGGATTAGTAAACTTTTTACACGCTTTGGAAAATCTCAGAAGTTCGCGGTAGTCACTTTTCGGTAAGGAACTAGGGGACTCGGTTATTGTATCGAGGGGGGGGTCGAAACGATCGCAAAGGCGGTATACTACGTATACGCGCCAAAATAAGAATTATTAGATACGTACCAGAAGAAAGGTATCCAATTGCCCGACGCCAAGCTGAAAGCACTCGCGACACGACACACCATCTTTGAAACCGCTCTGCGCACTAAAAGATCGTTAGGATGGATACTATCTATTTGAAAAGATATAGGTAAAAATTTAAAAATGAAATTTACAAAATAAAATTTAAAAATTTACAATATTTGAAAAGATGTCAAGATTCACCAGGAAATGAATCGTAGCTATCCATGCATATTAGCACAAGGCTTCACTTAAATTCTGCTCAAATTTGGTGTTTACAATAATAGATGACATGAAAAAAATGGGGAAAATCATGAAAATAAAATGATGATACTTAAAGCCGTATCTTCAAACCAAAAATACGCACAACCAGGGGCAAATCTTCCTGTGGAGGCGATCAAAAAACGTAAAAGGAAAAAACCAACCATAGCGCATGTTGTTAGAACAGACATTGTTCTGTTATGATAACTTCCAGATGTACATGCTATATTTTTCAATTTTCTCTCCAATTAATTTGTTTGCTTTAAGTGAGAAAACATTAACATTTGCGTTGTTCTCGTATACCTGATAAAACATAACTAATTAATCAATTGACGTTAAACCAGTATCGTGGATGCAGTCCATGAGTCGCATCAACGCTAACGAATCGTTCGGCTCAAAAGGCAGTAACATTTTGTGTTTAATCCTTCAATGGCGAAATGTTATGGCGTGGAGAATTTTTATACAAAGCAAACATTTTTGATGACAAAAGCAAAAACCGAAAATAAGGGCTGCTAAGTTCGTGGTTGGAACTTCAAATTTACTGGCTCATTTTTTTTTTTTAAGTAAAATGAATTTTCTGTAAAAATGAGAAAAAATTATGGCAGGCCTGAAGCTTCTGATAACAGCTCGATGGTGAAACTGTAGTGATGCGTATTCCGGTTGGCGGCGATGCAAACTTCCTGTCATATTTAATTTTTTAAATCATAAATTACTAAACGTCATTTCTTGAAAACTCCGGTGTATCTCCATCTCTATGTGAGGAATATTCTGTGCATTCAGTCTCATTATAAACATGAAATAGGAGCGCAACCCGCAACACACAACCGAGGTACACAATTTTACAGTTTCACCGTCGAGCTGCTGCGATTTACTTGGCGCTACCTCTCGGAGAATCTGCGAAGCAGCGATTAACTCTCTCATGACGCACACTGGATCAAGTCAACAGGCAAAGTTGGACAAAATCTGAAAACTTCGAAAGCTTATAATCCCAAAAATATGAAGTAAAAAAGTTGAAAAGTCGTTCTGTGGGGTTTTTCGAGAAATTTTCTTTCAGAAACACTCTTTGAAATAGAATTTGTGACGAAATGAACATCGAAATTTGAGATTCTAGCCAAAAAATTCGAGTCCGGGATCTTCTATTATCTTATTCCACTGTGTGATATAACTCACTCAATATATTTGCAAAGTTGGACAAAATCTGAAAACTTCGAAATCCTAAAAATATATGAAACAAAAAAGTTCAAAAGTCGTTCTGTGGATTTTTCGAGAAATTTTCTTTCCGATACACTCCTTGAAATAGAATTTGTGACGAAATAAACATCGAAATTTGAGATTATAGCCAAAAAATTCATGTCCGGGCTCTTCTATTATCTCATTCCACTGTGACTCAACCCACTGTTCCATAACTCACTTAATATAATTGCTAGGCCCAGTGCCCACATGCGCTGACATGACGTAACATATTCGTCAAAGTATGTGAATGGGTTATGTCCATTCTCAACTGAGAGATCAAATTAGGCTTGGGATAATTATGAAAACATTACGGTGAACTTAATTTCTCCATGCGACTGGTAGATATTATACAACTTCCGTAAAGCAGTTGGCACTGAACAGAATGACAAGTTCTCTTGAATATCAAAACTTCCTGACTATTTCCTGACTTTCCAATGACTTTTTAGGGGTTTTCAACAGAAAATTCTGTAACTTACTTAATACTTTTGAACAGAATTCTTGCACAGTTTCTCATGATTATGCTTTTCACAAATCATTTTAGCACGACGTCTTGATATAATAAAAATCTAGAATTCCAGAACTTGAGGGCAGAAGTTTGGATTTTTGTCCACAGACCGTGTACGTTCGGTAGAAAGTAACTGGTATACTTTTCGACCGGAAGAAAGAATTTCAAGGTTACGCAGCAAAAAATGCTTGACTTTTCAGTGTTCGGCGAAATTCCCTGGCTTTTCGGGGTTGGGAGAAATTCTCTGATTTTTCAGGGTTGCGCTAAATTTCTGGGCTTCCCCAGGTTTTCGACGACTTTTGAAGGGCTGTTCACCCTGAGATGTACATCATTATCAAGGCTGCCGATACTCTCAAGTTTCGCGAATTTTTTACACGACCGACACTCAACGGTATAAATTTTACTCACCGTTCTCGATTTTCATCATTTCGATTTACAGTTTCTAGATTTAATTTCAAATTTTACTCACTTTTTCTCGATTTTGCTCTCACTTTTTGTCGATTTCACTCTCACTTCACTCACTGTGTCTCCATTTCACTCCCTCTTTTCCTACTCCGTTCTCGATTTTTCTCAATTCGGTTCACAGTTTCTAGATTTTAACTCAAATTTTACTCACTTTTTCTCGATTTTACTCTCTCTTAACTCGCCGTGTCTCAATTTTACTCCCTCAGTCATCCCTTAATTCTAATTTTCCTCACTTTGATTCCCTAGTCTTTAGATTTTGACTCACATTTTACTCACTGTTTCTCGATTTCACTCTCTTTCCTCACCATGCCTCGATTTCACTCCCTCTTTATTCTCTTTACCTCTCATTATTCTAATATTTCTCACTTCGATTCACAGTTTCTAGATTTTAACTCACATTTGACTCACTGTTTCTCGATTTTACTCTCTCTTCACTCCCCCTGTCTCGATTGCACTCTCTCTTCATTCTCCGGTCTCGATTTTTCTCACTCTTCACCGCCCACCGTCTCAATTTTACTCACTCATTACCTACACACTTACGCGAGGCGTGCATTTCTTTAAAACCATTCATCGCTCCATCGATTCCTTGAACAGACTTAGATATATCATGATGGAAAATTACTTTCATATCATTATAAGTAACAGATCTTTGGATTACTCGTGGATCGATGGAACCCTCACGAACTACTAATTACTCACATTTTACTCACCGATGCTCAAATTACTCGCTTATCGGCAGCCTTGATTTGCTTACTGACTAAGAAAGATTGGATTTATAACTTATGACAAAAACAATTAATTACACTTTTCTTGACAGTTATTCCTTACGCTGAGAAAAATAATCGCTGTATTAAGGAACAGCCATTCTTACTCTAGAAATTCTGCTGCTGATCCTTGTTTGTCTGCTACTAGCTGCTATAACTTCTTTCTTTTCTACTAGCAATGTCGTTGTTTTGAATTTTCCAGCCCAATTTCAGATTTGATTGATTAACAAAATTAAGTTGTAAGTTTACTTTACTTTCTATTGCTACTTACTTATATTACTTACTTTACTTACTATGTTACTTATTTTAATTTACTTATTACTTTTTAATTATATACTTGTATATCCAATGGATCCCATACTTTGTGTCGGAACGATATGCGATATATAGCACCGATTGCTTCCATTTTTTCAGCTACTCGTCATTTTTTTCAAATTTTGAGATGGCAACTCTGTTGTCAGGAGTCTGAAGAATTCACTTACCAATTTTAACAGACAAATTCAACGTAATGAAGGCGTGGTTTTTTAAGAGGAAAAAAATTGCATTCGAGTGCAGTTTCTACATCAGTATCGAATGCTATATTTTTCCTCTAAAAACACCACGCCTTCATTACGTTGAATTCGTTTGTCAAAACTGGTAAGTGAAATCTTTAGTCTCCTGGCAACAGAATCGCCATCTCAAAATTCGAGAAAAATGACGAGTAGGTAAAAAATTAAATTAATCGATGCGATATATTGCATGTCGTTCTGACACAAAACATAGCCTCCATCGAATCACTTTAAGATCAAGAGTGAGAGAATGCGGAATAAAACTCTCATACTTCCTACTTCTACCTCGAACTTCCCAGTCTCAACTTACCCCTTAAGGTGATTCCTCCCAGGAAGTAAACAAACATTGATCCGTCGAACACATTTTGCTGTGATACGAGTTTTACTTTTCACTCTTTGTAAAAAAGTGCTGAAACCCTGTTAAAGCATACTTCAGCTGTCTGTTTGTGAAAAGTGTCTTCCCAAAACCCGTAAATTAAAGCCAAACTATACTGAGCACGAAATATCGCATTCGATTAGTCAAATCGAATGCGATATTTAGCGTTTGGTCTCATTGGCTTTAATTTAGGGGTATTGGGAAAAGACTCTTCCCCAGCAGACTGCTGAAGTATGCTACCACACTGTTTCAGCACTTTTTTGCAGACTGAAAAGCAAAACTCGTATTACGACGAAATTAGTTCGACGGATCGATGTTTCTTTGCCTCCTGAGTGGAATCACTTTAACCCAAACCCTAGTCCTAACCCAACCCCTCGTCCCAAACCCCCTCCCCCTCCTAGTCTTTGCCCACCTAAACTGATGAATAACACCGTACCAAGTCAGTCAACTGACGCCTGACCCGTTTCGGCTAACTCCAAAGTAAATGAAAGGTAGGTGTGCTCATCCTGACTCTTTCGGTCAAAAGTATGCTTTCGACTCCCTCCGCTAGAGCTGAGGCGCGAAATTTGAATTTCAATAACTTTACTGTCTTGACCGACAGTCAGGACTGAAAAGTCGTTGAAACCGAATTTCGCGCCACAGCTCTAGCAGTAGGAGCCAAAAGCCCAAGTTAGACTGAAAGAGTCTGGACGACCACATCTAATTTTCGTTTACCTCAGCCTAACCCAACCCAACCCAACACACGATCACACATTGAAAGTAGACCTAACTCCTAAAATAAACTGTTCCCACTCCATCCTCCTCCCCCAAATCCTCTCTAACCCATCCCCTAATCCCAACCCAAAACCACCACCATATCCCTAACCCCCGCCCGCCCTAGCCTTCCCGAAGCCTATAAGTCCCATCTAGCTAACCTGACCTGACCTTATCTGACGTAACACTAGCACACTACACACGGAGAAACAAACTTCATGCGTGGGACTCTAAGTTAAGTGCATATGGATCTCGGAGGTATTCGGATCACACATCCGAAAACTTAAGGTCCAGCTGCCAAAGTTCGGGTCAGACATCTGAAGTACTTCGGTATAAACCAAAGTACTTCAGATGTCGAATCCGATCTTCGGCAGCTGGACCTCAAGTTTTCGAATGCGTGATCCGAAAACTTCAGGAATCCATGTGACCTCAACTTTGGATCGCATGCACGAAGTCTATTCTCCGTGCACCACACCACACCACACCACACTACACCACACCACACCACAACACACCACACCACACCACACCACACCACACTACACCACACCACACTACACCACACCACACCACACCACACCACACAACATAACCAAGTCATCGGGAGCCAATCCCATGGTCTCTGACCAAGGGTAGAAAGGGCACCTCCACGGTGCCCGCAACCATGCACCGGGGCAGACGTGCGGCCGGGGCGGTGTCTGCAGGTCGCTCCTCTAGCGCCTCCAGACGGTACAAGACGTCCGCCGACCGGGCGGACGACCGCGCGCCGGGCGCTCCGAAGAGTGCTCGGTCGGACGACAGAGCCTCCGACTCAACTTCACTCTCGGACCAAGGCTGAAGGCCTCAGCCTGAGAATGAAGCCAATACGGGGGCACTGCCATCACGGTAGAGCAGTCGATGGAGGGCCCGACGGGTGTCCACTCGCTCGTCGGATGTCGACAACGTCCGCCGACCGGGTGGACGACCGCGCGCCGGGCGCTCCGACGAGTGCTCGGTCGGACGACAGAGCCTCCGACTCAACTTCACTCTCGGACCGAGGTCAAAGACCTTAGCCTGAGAGTGAAGCCGATACGGAGGCACTGTCATCACGGTAGAGCAGTCGACGGAGCACCCGACGGGTGTCCACCCGTTCGTCGGTCGTCGGACCGTAAGGAAGCACTATGACCGGAACTGACGGCGGTCGTCGTCGTTGTGCGTCACGGCTGTGAAATGCACGATGCAGCTGAAACGGAACTTCCAGGACCTCTTTGAGGTGATTCGATGGACGCCATATTTTGTGTCAGAACGGCATGCGATATATCGCATCAATTGGTTCCATTTTTTCAGCTACTCGTCATTTTTCTCAAATTTTGAGATCTCAATTCTGTTGTCAGGGGACTAAAGCACCCACTTACCAGTTTTAACAAAGAAATTCAACGTAATAAAGGCGTGGTTCTTTTTAGAGAGAAAACATCGCATTCGAGTGCAGTTTCGATATCAGTATCGAATGCAATGTTTTCTCTCTAAAAAAACCACAGCTTTTTTACGTTGAATTAGTTTGTAAAAATTGGTAAGAGAGTGCTTTAGTCTTCTGACAACAGAATTGCAACCTCAAACTTCGAGAAAAATGATTAGTAGCTGGAAAAATAGAGCCAATCGATGCGATATGTCGCACGTCGTTCTGACACAAAATATGGCGTCCATCGAATCACCTTAAGCTCGGGTCAAACTTACAGTGTGGAGCCCGGTTCCTACGATTAAATTGAGCCCATCAAAATTGATCACCAGTGGGAGTGTGGGCTCAATTTGATCATGGGAACCGGGCTCCATACTGTGAGTTTGACCCGAGGACATGAGCAGATTGCACAAGTCCCAAATGGGAACCGACACGATGAGTCGAGCTCATCGTCTCGGCTCTCATTTGGTGCGTGTGTAATCAGCTCTACTAACCTCTGCACCCTCCCTCTAAAAGGCACTTACCCTCGAAATTATCCAGGGTGTCTAGCAATTTTTAAAAAAAAAAAAAAAAAAAAAAAAAAAAAAAAAAATCCCAGACAAAAAGAAAAGATACTCCTAATTTATCGACACGGTTGAATTGATTAGATGTAAGTAAGAATTGTTTCATACTTTAGGAATATAATTTAATGGACAGAGCAAAATGGATGCCTAAACTCATGCGGGATATTTTTGTCTCATTTTTAAAATTTAAGAGACATCACTAAAAATGCTGGTACTTAAAAAGTGTCGTATAGAATCCAAAAAATCAGTGTTTTTCGATTTCCCTGGCGTTTCCTTGACACGGAAATCGATTACAAAATAATAATTTCTGACGTTCCCCGGTTTTCCTGGTCGCTAGACACCCTGTTTCCTAAAAGTTGATGCTTAATGTGAAGTATATTTTAATTTTATTTTTCTTTCAAAGTTACTCAAAAATTAACTTTTAATTATGACTTAACACGTAAGTATTTAAATTGCGAAGGTGTGAGCTGCCGAAGTTGCTGAGGCACCTCTTTAAAGTAAATATCTACTACTACTATTAATACTACTGCATAAGATGTAAATGGGAAAAAAGAAGAACAGTCGAGAGTGATGTCATACGTTGTAGTGTCAGGCATGCAAGTTTGCATTTCGTCAGTCGAATGTATGTTATTGCTTCTGTTTATACTGTTTCCGTACGAAGAGGTGCGCTTCAGAAGTGCACTATTCTTTTAGATGCATTAGTTAAGGAAATTGCTTAAATCTGTTGATTAGAAAAAAATAAGGGGAGAGAAAACAAACCCGAAATGTTTCTAAAATAGCATGAGTACTTGCAAAAATTAAGTTAGAAATCTAAAAAAACGTGAATGCAGATAATCTGAAAACGACCTCTTGGATAGCTCGAGCAAACATTTGCGTTAATTTTTTCATCGGGAGATTCAATTATCTGTTTATCCATTTAACGAATCAATAAAAACACTCCTGAACGATTTTATTCCCTGGCATTATAAATCACGGGGAGAGCGTATAAATACGATTCGTGCAGAAAACTACGATAGAAATAAACTCGAAAGATCGAATGAGAGATCTGTAGCTACTTGAACTTTTGAAATGACATGAGGTGTTATCAGTAAAATGGGAGAAGGAGGTACCGAGAATGTTTGAGCCCCCCTTTCTCGATCAGCAATTTGAATTATAAACTTTCCTCTTCCTATGTGGAATGTCTCTCTACTCCACCGGGTATGAAATAAGAACTCTGACACAAAAACTCGAGTGGGATTTTAAAAATTCTCTGTAACGCATACAGAAAATCTTATTCCCTCATTGATTTAGTTACTAGTCTATTGCTACAGTGTTGTGAGACGAGACACTGCGAACACGAAAAATAAAAAGAGAAGCAAGATAATATCGAGAAAGTTGAGTTTCTGATCAGACGCCAGGCAAAATCAGAGGACCTCCTCCCCCCCCCCCCNCAAATGATTAAGAAAGTGACACCTCCTGATCATCACAGCGAGCAACCACTAGCGACTTGCTCCATGCACCGAGAGAGGCAGTGCCCTCTTTAATAGAGGAAGAATGAAAAAATTGAATCGATTAATCGATAAAAGGGCGCGATGACAGTAAGTATGCCTAAAATTACTGTTGTAAACTTAATAATTGAATGATGAATCTTATCCTATCCACGTATGTTTTTGATAAAACGTTCCCTCGTGTCCAAAACCAAGTAACAATTTCTCTGATAAGGTTATGGAGCGATGGAACTGCTCGAGAACCGAAGTGTTCCGTACCAAGAAAAGATGCGAGGAAAAAAAAACCAAGATTCGGAGAAAGTGATTTATGTCGCTCGAAGAAAAAGAATGGGTTTTTGCATATTACACAAAGCTCAGGGCGGTAATGGGCCATGACTACTTCGTGAATGCAGGTTGTATGTTTTTTGCAATCCAGAATAAACATCCCTCGCCTTCTCTGCCATTAAGAAGAGCAATAAACCGTTTTGATAAGAATGCTTTGATCTCTGAATCCTGAGATGTTAAAGTACACGGAGAGGGATGTTTCTTGGATGACTAGTGACTACAGTACTCCGATGTCAGTCAGGATCCAAACGCAGCACGAGAAGTTATGCATAATGAACCATAATAAATCCGGGAGCAATAAAGAACAAATGGACTGCATTTTGCAATTTGGAACTATAAATTCTGGCTCTTCTGGAAAAACACTTATGTGCACAGGGTAATTAATGGCACATAGGTTGTTTTTAAACCGGGCCAGAATTTATAGTTCCAAATTGCAAAATGCAGTCCAAATGTCATTTTAATCGGTGTAAAAGTAAATNGGGGGGGGGGGGGGAATTGAACTTGGTCGAAAATTATTCAGAGATGCATCCAATAATTCAAAAATCCTCGATTGAACAGTCATTAAGTGAGTCAGCTCTTGAGAACTCTGCTAATTTCATATTTTTCACATCATTAAAGCTTCACGATTTTTAGACTCCTTGCGGTTTAGTGGTTAGCTATTGCGCATTTTTAATTTCACCATTACATGTTTAAGTACTCTCATTGTCTGTTTCGTCTCTGCCCGCACACAGTGCGGCGATTTCGGCCAGACAATGAGAGCAACAACCGCCATTAACAGTACAGTTTTCATGCACTTTTCACAAGATTAGCAAAAATTAATAAAATGAGCAGTTTTCGCATGAGCTGATTTAATTATAATGAATGAATAAAAAATATTCAAACTTCAGGTTATTTTTTTTAAGCGCTGACATTGATGGTTGAATGACTCAGACGCCACGATCCTATGGGAAGGGTGTCTCAGTGTGCCTGAAATGCGACTTGAATTCAGAAGAAAAGTCCTATTCTAATCTAATTTATTTCCATGATTTATGTCCTAATGACATTTACTTACCTAATTACAAAATTAAAACACTAAAACTGGCCCAAATAATGTAAGTGACAAAATGGTGTAATAGAACTGGGTCCACACTATTCCACGAAAAAATCAAGGCCAATCACCTATTAAACTTTGAATACCTACCTATTAATCCTTTTATCGAGGACTTTTTTCATTAAAATTCTAAATTAATTTCAAAACTTCATTTTGATGTTATTATCATGTTATACGTAATTGGGTATAAGACAATTTAAGCTTTTTCAACTGATCATGTAAAGGTAAAACCCTCCCGCCTCGGTCTTGCACTGATACTCATTAAATTTCATTCCGTGACTTTAGAGCTATTTATGGAATTTTTTTGCCTTGATTTTTCCGTAGAGTAGTACCTATCTTACCTAATTACTCTCACTAACTGTTTCGTCTCTGCCCGCACACAGTGCGGCGATTTCGGCCCGCCAATGAAAGTAATACCTGAGCTTGTACATTTCATCTTTCAAAACGTGACAATTTCTATGGTTGAAAACTTGTCATTATTGAATAAAATTACGCTAAAGGCAGCATCACAGACACACTGAGGGTCTCCCAAGAGGGTAGGTACATGCAGTGGCGAAGCATGAATTCTGAATTATCGACTTCTGACATTCTTCCATTGAAAGCCATGGTGAAGAATCGATTATTAAGATGTTTGTTGTGAACACCCTCATAATCGATCCTTCTCCATTGGTTAAATGGATAGATCGATAGATTTATCGCAATGCCCGACACACTGCTCGCCACTGCAGGGCGAATTCCACCGGTTTGGGGTAGCCGGAGAATTCTTCGAGGAGTAGGTGGAATGGCGGGGCTGATGTAGATGCCTCACCTCCTGAAACATATTCCTTATCGTAAACTGACAAGCAAGGTTTTGGAAATTTTATAAGTACGGATAAATTTAAAAGGAAGAACGACCGATGTGTTAGCAACTTTGGTGATGATGAATTTCTCAATGGTGATAATTAATTCACATGCACTATACTAAACAAAGTGTACTTACAGAAGTTAACAGAAGACAAACATGCACTGGAAAAAAAGCACATTGGATCTCGAGTCCAGACTCTTGAACACATTGACAAGAAAAAGGACTCTTGATTCAATAAGATTTTAGCTTAAAGCAAAAGGAAATCCGCTTAAAATAAGAGGCTTGGTTCTTGATTTAAGCTTAAATCTGATTGAATCAAGAGTATTTTTTCTTGTCGATGTTTTTAAGAGTCAGGACTTTAGATCCAATGTGTTTTTTTTTCCCAGTATGTTACATTACAATAGTTTTTTACAGCTTCACAGATACTACCACACAGTTCCAGAATAAAGCCGACCGACCAGGTATAATTTTTATTTTTTTATACATAAAAAATATGACAATATTTGCAATGTAAGGATACCTTGTCTTAATGATTTTCAGTTGTAACGTATGTGATCTCTTAGGATTAACATTGAATTGTTAGCAACGTAACATATTATTAAAGTACTTTCTCGACAAATCAAAACAACAAAAACTTATACATGGTCCGTCGGCTCTTTTCTACAGACTTCGTCTTTCTCTTTCTTTACTTAGTTTTTTAAATTGTTTTTTTTTTTAATTGTTTTTTTTAATTGTTTTTTTTTATGGTTTTTTATTGTTTTTTAATTGATATTTTTATTGATTTTTTTTATTGTTTTTTCTTGTTGTTTTTTTCTTGTTGTTTTTTTTTCTTGTTGTTTTTTTTCTTGTTTTTTTTTTCTTGTTTTTTTTCTTGTTTTTTTTCGTGTTTTTTTTTCGTGTTTTTTTTTCGTGTTTTTTTTTCTTGTTTTTTTTTCTTGTTTTTTTTTCTTGTTTTTTTTCTTGTTTTTTCCAGTTTTTTTTTCTTGTGCTTTCGTGGAAGGAATTTTCCACGGCAAATTCACTTCACCTCGCGGGTTTCACGCCGTTGCATCCACATCACTGCCCATTCAAATCTTCTGTGGTGAGTGGTTATCCTCTTCCTCTCCCATCATGAGAGTGCTGCTCAAAAGTTTTCCTTGATCCATCGTCGACATTTGTTGGAGAAAAGTCACAGTCCTGGTTGTGAATAACTGGCACGGTCGAGTAAAGGTGATTCTGACAGATATAAGCCCTCACGGGCTACAAAAGCTCTCCATTTCAGTCGCCGAATTCATCGACCAATTCCTGGGCTTTCTATATCAGTATGACATTTGATACGCTCACCGAATCGGTGGCTCTGCAGCAAATATTTTTCAAGAGAATCGCTCATGATGACATGTTGTGTACGGCGAAGAACGCCGGCCTTGCTCAAAGGTTCATGGACGTTGATTGGTGGGTGCGCATTTTCTCCGAGCGTTTAAATTGTGGTGCCACTGAAAATTTTGACCCACGTCAGTGAGCATCTGTTATTTGTTGCGAAAATGTCACATTATATGTCAGAAAAAATAGGCATTCGCCGTTATTTCAGATCAACATGTTGTGTTAATTGTATCAACGGTCCATGTATCGCCGTTGCGCCACGTCTCCTAATATTTCCGAACTTCAAAGCTCAACAAAAATTGAACGAAGCATCGAAAAAACATTTAAATTTACGTCTTTCATTGCAGGCCAATTAGCAGTATGAGTAGGCCAACTTTCATCCAATTATGATGGGGTCCGGTCAAAAAGCGCACATTTTCGGTCTGATTTGGCATGGAATGACCCTGTATAAGAGGGCTCTTCTCAGCCGGCTTGCTTGTTCCTTAAGAGAAAAAGGAGATACCGCAACGGTGGGCTTGCCGGTTAGAAACAAAATGAGGCCATATTCCAAATCAGCTTGCCTGTTGACAGGGAGAGGCTGCTTCAATTAAGGGACCAGCATGCCTGTCAACAGGGAGAGGCTGGCTTGGCGTACAATCCCCACAAGTTTCTGAACAGTTACATCTGCAAGGGTGCATCTAGAAAACGCAAGGAGGCAAGAAAACAGGATCATGTCCATTGTCCATGAAAATGAAATTGCCTGTTTTAAACAAAATGAGGCCATATTCCAAATCAGCTTGCCTGTTGACAGGGAGAGGCTGCTTCAATTAAGGGACCAGCATGCCTGTCAACGGGGAGAGGCTGGTTTGGCGCAGAAAGCATGTATGTTGGTGGGTGCATTCTTCAAAACGATGAAATTGTGGCATCGATGAAACTGTGGCGAATGAAATTGTTGACGAAATTCCGAGAGCTGAGGTTCAATTCCAGGAGGAGACGTTCAATTTATCGTGCTGTATTGATTTGATCAATGGTCTGTATGTCACTAGTCGTTGCTACAACCCAGACGGCTGAAACCTTGGGCTAGCAATTCTGCAGACTAAGTTCTTGGCACAGTAATATTTTGAGTTGAAAAGAGCGAAATTTCAGTTTTCGAATTGATGGACGCTGAGTGACGGTCCGACCGTATTCTCAGATTTCTGGTCACGAAAGTTCCTTCTATCGGCGAAGGAGGAAGAAACATTGCAAGTTTTGACAGCGCCTACGGTATAATCGAGCATCGAGAATGAAATCTGAGCGTCGTAGATGGCTCAGCGAATATCGAGTATTGACACATTGTATCAGAGATAACAGCTAACTGAGGTGTTGTATCCAGAATTGAGTGCCTCGAGGAATGCACCATCAGCGATTTGATGGTGACAGGGACATTCTTGAGATGAAGCCTGAGACCCGAATCGTCCCGGCCACGCTTGTCAACACAGCCCAGAACCGTGCCGTGATTTCTGACTGACGCGCCAAACAACATCCACGCTGAGTCAGCATGGACCGTTTAAAGCGCCTGCAAAATCGGTTGAATACTCCAAACATTGCATCATCGACCGTACATTCTATAGCGCTTGCCGTCGAGTACGTTGTTTCCGGCAATGGCTGCTATCTATACAGGATATTTTCACTGGCTTGAGAATTTTCCGCCACCTTGGTGATTTTCTGAACAGTTTGACTTTAACAACAACACATTGTTTGTTTTTTATTAAAGCATGGCCTGAATTCATGTGTCACTGTGATAAAAATCGGCTAATAAGTTCAGTATTAGATTTTATTTCATTATGAGAAGCTAAAACTTAATAATATCGTTGACTTTAACTTGAACAGTGTGCCACTTGATTGAAAGGAAAATTCAGCCATCCAGGGATCAGAGTGTGTCCTTGTAATGTTCACATAAGCTTTGTATAAATAAATATTTTGTGTGTACGCGAACAAAGCCGATTTTACGGCCATCATTCTTTCTAAGAGCTGGACAACAGAAAATATCTTCTTCGGGATACATTCAATCACTGACGTGTTCCATGTGTTTTTCTCTGAACAGTCAAGTTTTCAGCGAAATACATTTGGCAAAATTTTTCAGCACTTGATCGTGGGCTTACGCGATTCTGGTTGCGACGAAAACCGGCTGAAACTCCTCTGAGCACACTCGAAGAGATGGGGAAAAGGCTGGAAACGTTGCGACGATATGGATGTTTGGCATGAAACCCGCGGAACGAGAAAATTCGATACTTATTCACATACAATTTGCAACACTGTCGTGGTACGGAAACCAGCCGCATGAACAACATCCAGATGTTGCCACACCTCCCCCTCTATAACGTCCATTTTTTGGGAAAGTTGTCGATATTTTTCTTTGAAATTTTCAAAAACTGTAGACTAAAGTGCGAATGCAATTCTCCGAGGAATTGGGAGAAAAGTATCCACAAGTTTCCTTGAAAATTGGTGTTTTGTCGGAGGAAATTTGGCAACGTCCGAAGGCTCATAAGACGTTTTTCCTTAGCACGGCAGAGTAAGAACGCTGCAGACAGCCCCTGCAAGCTATAGGCGTTTAAACACTTGAGTGCCACAAGTTTGCACGAGAATTGAACTTAATTTTGGAAATAGGAACTACTATTTCTGGCTATTTCAGAGACAACGTATGTGCCATTAGTTCCCCTATCTAGATAGATGCATTCATCAATGATCCAGAGGTAATGGTACTTGGTATTTGCAAATGAAGTCAAATCGAACGTAGTTAGTTATGGTGATCTATCTCAGTGCCTGAAGGTGCGGTTTTTTTTCCGTCAACTAAATTGGTACTTGAAATACCCACGAGGGGATAATCAAGCGCTTTAAGTCCCCCCCCCCCTCCACTACCTAATCAACAACTAGAAACCTCAGTTCGTTCCATAGAGAATTATTGTAAGCGTGAAATATTCATTACAAGTCTTGGCTGATCTAAACAAAACCATTATTCGTATTAGATCTAAATACACTTTTGAACAAAGAATCGTCCATAGTTACGGATAGGTAATAGATATCGATCGATGGCATTGGAAAAACTTTCTCAACATTACATGATTTCTTGGCTGCATTTAAAAATAATGCTACAGGCAGACCATGAAAATAATCGTCCACGGTGATTTTCTTAGTTCGCGAGGATCGCAATAAATATCCGTCGACAGCCCCTGACGGTTAGGCAAGTGGTACCTTAATAGGATGCTAAGGTTTAGCTTACATGAATTTGATTTTATTACCTATATGTACACTATTATATTTGTAAAACTTTTTCGACTTTTTTTTTGGCCGAGTGTATGAAACGATGCTGTTGAGAAAAATGACATTAATATCAATTCCATTATCTTTATTAGAGGACTTATTGAAAATACTATGGAATTGTTTATCATATTATGGAATTGATTATCATAGATTAGACCTACGTTTTCTTTCAAAATTAATTTTAGCAATTTTTCCAAGCTCGCGGTAGAAAAATGTCGAGTTCCGTTTGAGCTAAAAACCGCTGGTTGTCTCAAGAACGATTAAAACTGTTTTCTGTATTGTCAGAGGGACTTTAAATGTGTGACTAAAGTTATTTTTTTTTTTCCGAATTTTTTTTGGGTCATAATAAAGTATAGCTTTAAAGAAAGCAGGTACCTAAGTTAGAAAAAAAGATTTTTCTTTCAAAAATAGAAAAAAAAAATCCACTCTTCCTCAAATAGTTCAGGAGGCGATTTCCGTCATTCTATTAGACTAATCCCATGCCCCTAGCTCAGTATACGCTAGAAAAATTGCTCGCATTAATTAAGTCTAAAACATGATAAAATTTCAAATCAGGTACTGTGCTATGTTGCAACCAGTTTCGACCAAAATTCGAGAAAATCTGAATTCATAAGAATTTCTGAAATAATAATAAAAAAAAAAAAAAAAAAAAAAAAAAAAAAAAAAAAAATTGAATTTAAGCTGTTTGAGCAAAAGTAAGTGGAGATTTCTTAAAAGCTGGGGTAACCTCTTAAACACAGCTGATGGGAAAAATTAACTTAAAATTAGAAAGTGTAGTTATCAACCCTTAATTCCTGAATGAGGGACTAACTAAGCCTAACTAAATATGCGTTACTTAATGTACGACATTAACGCATTTTTATTCCAAGTAAAGGAAATGAACTTTCCGCGCACTGGAAAGAAAAACACATTGGATCTTGAGTCCAGACTCTTGAAAACATTGACAAGAAAAAGGAATCTTGATTCAATCAGATTTAAGCTTAAGTCAAAAGGAAATCCGCTCAAATTAAGAGGTTTGCTTCTTGATTTAAGCTTAAATCTGATTGAATCAAGAGTATTTTTTCTTGTCGATGTTTTTAAGAGTCTGGACTCTAGATCCAATGTGTTTTTTTTTTTCCAGCGCGAGTTTTTATCGATGATTCAGTAAAATAAAATATTCTTAACATTACACACATATGAAAAATCAAAAACACATTCTATTTCAATAGTGTCACAGTCAAAAGAAATTCATCATCACCATACGAAACGTGTTCGAACGTTTCCATTTGCCATTACTTCCCTGTTATCTACTCCACATTATACCCGATATTTCAAAAACTGCGTTTGAGTATAAGTACAGAGAAAACTAAGTACAGCTGATGTTTGCATCATTCGCAAAGCGCAAACTTAGCGAGGAAAATCGGGCGTCTATAAGTCAAGAATCACTGTCAGGCCTGCCACGTTGGAATAAAAACGCAAAACTTAAATCACAATATACAGGCTGCACACCTTCAATGTCAGTTACCTACTTAAAATTACTTATAGCATGTGATTAATACCAACAGTAATGTAACATAATTTTATGCTCTTTAATAATTTTCTTTCCGACTGAGTAAGAAAACGTGGAGCTACTGGGACCGAATTTTTAAAAGCGAGGCGTCAATTTTGTGCAATGCTAGCTGCTAGCGCCGAACGGATCCTGACAAACATTGGAGCTGCTGTATATATGGGCGGAAGTAGGAACTTCTGGGGGGGAGGGGAGCAGAAGGGAATCCCGTCAAGGGAGGTCTAGGGGACACTTAAACAGGCGTGCAGAAAATGCGTGGGAAATTTTGAGGAAAGCTGAAAAAAAAAAAAATGTGGAGAGCCGGCCAGTGGTCGCATGAAAATGTGAAAGCTTATGGAAGATTCTACACCCCTGTACATTAAAACACCCCGTCAAGGGACATTAGTGGGATCCCTCAGGCATTTCAAAGAGGAACTTAGGGGATTTTTCTAGCCTCCACCAAAAAGTTTGGAAAAATAGAGTCGTCTCAGGGACAGTTTTGAGCTGATCATGCCAACAAATTAGTCTATACCCGGCCTCATTATTAGTTCCGCCCATGCTTCTATACTTTCTAAAAAAATAGAAACTTATCCCGAAATGAGAACTAGAAAAAGAGGGAAGAGGGTGAATTTTTTAGTTTCAACATTTTCAGACTTGAAAGTCTAGAAAAATAAGGGTGGTAACGAGGAAACAAAAAACAAACTCTCTGCCAAATTGACAACCGATCTATAATTGCTTGGACTCGTAAACTAACGGCCTGATTCAAAATTGAGGGAGCTGAAACCAAAAACGGCTAGCAAGTCGACAAATCCGCATGAAATGTCTCTGTCTATAATGAAGTTATTTGAGGGGGAGGGGGGGGGGGGGATGCTGAATCTCCTTATCAGAAACTCAGCCTTCCTGATAAAATGATGGTCAATTATTAAGGCAATAAAACGACAACGAGTCAAATTCAAAACCACCCAAGAGATGAAAGATAAGTGCTTTTCTCTTCGCTCTGTTTGTAAATGAGATGAAACGATCCGATCCCTTCTCCATAGGTGACCTTGAATGATCCACTTCGAATTTCGTTTCGCAAATTTGAGCTTAACGATGTTTAAGTTTCATTATTGTAAGTTAACAATTATTCCGCTATTCTATGCCTTCCTTAAACTCATATTAAAGTCCGGGGCATGGACGTCCATCAGGTATTAGGACGCAAATTTGTGCGATACGACTATTCTTTTTTCAAAATTGTTAACATCTTTGGGAGCGTTCATAAATTACGTAACGCTTCAAGGGGGGGGGGGGTTATTCTGGGTTACGCTGCGTTACAAGAGGGGGAGAAGAGATATCAGCCTTGCATTACAAGGAGGGGGGAGGGGGGCAGTGACAACGTTACGTAACTCTCTCTCTGTTGGTTGAAAATGCACAAAATCCAAAATGTATCATTCTCATTTCTTCGACGTTATTTGTCACAATGTTATTAGAAATACTTCAAATTTAATTCAGCGCTATATTCAACAGCCTCCCATTCTGTTGGTATTTTACGGAGGCGAGGATCCGTCAAGCGTTACGTAAATATTAAGGGGATCCGAGTTTAAGTTACAAACCGTTACAAACGTAAAGGGTGTCAAAAATTGCGGAGAAGTGCGTTACGTAATCTATGAACGCTTCCTTTGCTACAACTCAAGATCATCGGTCAAAAGTTTCAAGTGAGCTATGATCTCTCAAATCAATTTCAACTGTTTAACGAGTTCATTTTCAAAGAAAAGGCGGAATGCCCTTTACTTCGGAGATTCTGTTTCAAAGAAAAGGCGGAATGCCCTTTACTTCGGAGATTCTGTACCTACATGAGCTGATAGCTTTATTCTAACAAGAAGTTCATGTAAATTTTCCTAGCGCGCTGTTAAATTAGGAAAAATTGAAATTACAAAATCAACATTAAATACTTATATATCGATCCGAACTAGTCTGAGTGTTCAGAAAATATGGAATCTGGAAAGACCTTTCGGTGGACAGTTGAGGGGCATGAAACGCGTAAGAAAGAGATTGGAGATTGGAAATTTCAATGACATATATCAAGAAACACGAGAGAAACACGAGGCTGTGATATATGAATCACATATGAATATGTGAATTTGAATATTTCATATTTTACAGGGGCTAGAGTATGCAGCCCGCACTCAAACACACAAAAATGGAAGAAATTCACAAGTTTTACATTCTGTGAAATATGAAAAGGAACCGGTATTTTTCAAAAACTTTCGTTAATTTCTGAAATTTCATGAAATATTTCACGTGAAATTTCGAGATTTTATTTTTCATGAAATTTTACCAGGGGCTGGGCAGTACAAGAAGCAAAAAATAAGAACTGCATGCCGAACAAGGTCAAGGTCGAGGAAAGTGGCGTAACCAAGAAATTGTCTTGAATTGGGATCTATGACAAAGAATCTCAAAGGGGATAGGTTGCACACGACTCAAGATTAAAAAAAAAATTTAAAATTCTCGTAGTGAGAAAAAGAATTCTAAATGGTAATTACTTGATGGAGCGGTATTACCATCACTTCATTCATTCCCCACGACTTGTGAGGTCGACAAAATTTTAGATACCTGCACTTTTACACTCCTTGACGGTAAAATAAAAGTAGTAAGCATCTACAGGTAAGTGTAGCAGGGCCGCCCCCCCCCATGAAAAATTACAGTGCAAAGTAGAAAGTGCTAAACACGAAATAAGTAAACTGCTAGTAGTAGCAGAAGCAGTAGCAGTAGCAGTAGTAGTAGCAGTAGTAGTAGGTACCTGAATGTAATTTACATACGTAATAATGTAAAAATATTGATTTCTGTGTGAGGGGACATATTCAATAAAAAGTTTTAAAAAGAAGTTTCTCAAATGCTGCATCCGAATTGCGTCCCTTGGTCAATTTGAACGTATTTCCGTCAAACGGAACTATGTGCATTATGACGTGAGCCCTGTAGTGCATATATTTCTATGGATCTCAGGGTTCATGTCTTAGTGCACATAGTTCTGTTTGGCAGAAATAAGTCCATTAAGACGAAGACAGGGACTCATTATGCAACCCGCGTAAAAAAGAAGGAAGACCAGAGAAGCTGCATGCCGTCAACGTCACACTGCGCGTTTACTCTGACAGATCGTGTGCATCTCATTTTGTGAACAATTTGCCGAAGTTGATGATTTTCGATTTTGACACGTTAGGGGCAAAAGGAGCAAGGCTCATATCTCGCAATCAATCTTCAAATCACAAAATGTGTTTATTTTACTTTAAACTGAGGCCCAAAATGATAATTTATTGTAGATTTCTCTCCATGGCCTCATTTCACTCATCAAGCCTTGGTTTTCTAGGTAACTTTTTGGGCACTTCAATGTAACATAAAGTGTCGCACTTTATATAAAAATAAATAAAATTGTAATTGTAATTGTAATGAGGGACGTTAATGGGCAGCTCTTTTCTTTATTGGAAACAGGCCTGTCATTCTTTGACCAAGGGACGCAAATTCGATGCAGAGTTTTCGTAAGGTAAAATTTGGTGCCTTAAATAGAGGGTGAGAGGTGGTTATTCGGCCCCAGAAAAATTCCGTTTGCCCGGGTTCCGATCCGGGACCCGGAACGGAACCCGGGGGACGTGCAAATCACAGCAGTGAAGCCCAACGCGACGGCTGCAAGCCAGCGCCGGCGGGAGTTCGACCCGGAGACTTTGCCATACGGCGGCAGGTCTGACCAACCCAAGGTGAATGGTGCATTAAGAAAAATGGCCGCCCAGGTCCTTGGTTACCAACACAGCCCTCGTTGCATCAACAGAATACGAGCGAACTCCCGTCAAAACGAAGTCATCGCTGACCCCATAATGATGGGAGTTTATGATCGTAACCTGATGGTGTAACGAGAGCCAGGTGAGGTCTCGCGGTTTGTCAGACCGTCAGATGGGCAGTACGTCGAACGATCTCTCGAAAGCTTTTTCCGGGGAAAAAACGATCGACAGACTGCTCGACGAACCACCCATCCGACCGTCCAACAAACCACATGCACTCACCATTTGTCAAACCGTCAAATGGGCAGTACGTTGAACGATCTCTCGAAAGCTTCTTCCGGGGAAAAAGCGATCGACATACTGCTCGGCGAACTGCCCATCCGACCGTCCAACAAACCACATGCACACAGTGTTTGTCAAACCGCCAAAGGGGAAGTACGTCAAACTATCTGTCGAAAGCCATTTCCGAGGAAACAGCGATCGACAGACTGCTCGGCGAACTGCCCATTTGACCGTCCAACAAACCACTATCACTCACCGTATTCAAACCGTCAAATGGGCAGAACGTCACACTATCTCTCGAAAGCTCTTTCCGAAGAAACAACGATCGACAGATTGCTCGGCGAACTGCCCATCCAGCAAACCACATGCACACCGTGTTTGTCAACCCGTCAAATGGGCGGTACGTCGAACGATCTCTCGATAGCTAATTCCGGGGGAAAAGCGATCGATAGACTGCTCGGCCAACTGCCCATCCGACCGTCCACCAAACCACATGCACACAAACCATCAAATGGGCAGAACGTCAAACAAACCCTCGAAAGCTTTTTCCGAGGAAAAAGCCATCGATAGACTGCTCGGCCAACTGCCCATCCAACCGTCCAACAAACCCCAAGCACTCACCATTTGTCAAACCATCGAATGGGCAGTACGTCGAACGATCTCTCGAAAGCTTATTCCGGGGAACGATCGACAAAAACGATCGATTAAAACGATCGACAGACTGCACGACGAACTACCCATTCGACCGTCCAACAAACCGCATTTAACTCACCCTGAGTCCCGGTTCCCCACCCACACATAATGTTCTCCCACCACCCCCCTCCTAAGACAACATCCACGCAGGAGGGATAACGATTCACCCACTCATGATTTAAATTTTTGAAATTTTGAAATAATCAGAAAATAGGCAAAATACAACTGAAATTTTGAAGTAATCTGAAAGAAGGCAAAATACAACTGAAATTTTGAAATGATCTGAAAATAGGCAAAATACAACTGAAATTTTGAAATAATCTGAAAATAGGCAAAATATAACTGAAATTTTGAAATAATCTGAAAACAGGCAAAATACAACTGAAATTTTGAAATACTCTGAAAATAGGCAAAATACAACGAAGTTCTTGCATGTGTCGGGATTTGCGTTTCAAGTACTTCAGCTTCCTTGCGTGGAAAATTTCGTGAGGAACACGATGATGCCCTTGGTTGTCTCTGAAATCGACTCCTAAGCTCAGAAGAAGCTGTTAAAGTTCAGGCTGTGATGGAGGGGATGTCCCACGCTACGTTGTGAGTTCACCTCCATATCTAGTCAAACTCTCCATGGACAGATAGAAAGAAGATTCATTACTTAGCAGGGTTGTCGATGTTCGAACTTTGGAGGTCTCGAACAAAGTGGCAACCCTGCTAATGTATTTTCTCCCTATCTGTGCATGAAGAGTTTGACTAGATACACAGGAGGACTCTCAATTCGACTTCGGTCCGAACTTAGGGAGCTCTTTTTGAGCTTTGGAATTAATTTCAAAGGAAACCAGTGGCACTATCGTGATTCTCACGAAATTCTAAGTAAGAAAAAGTACTTAAATCGCAACTCTCTGAAACATGCAAGAACCCCATTTTATGCATTTATTCTAAGGTTACCTTATTTAAAAATGGATACACTGAATAAAAGGTAAGGAAAGAAAAAAGGTCAAGAAAGATATTACAGCTCCTACAAATTATCTTGATGCATGTTTCCTAAAGCATTGACGAGAACGCGCAAGTAGGTAATTATCAGAGAAGGGGGCTACCATCAGAGTTTGAAAAAATCCGAACAGTGCCAATCCATGGTTGAATAGAAACGAGAAAAAGGAAAAAGTGAGGGGGGGAGGGGGAGGGAGAGGTGTTCGACGCATCTTGCGTAACTCCGTGCAGGCTGAAAGGAAGGTTGATCAGAGGGAAAAACAATGTCTTATCGGCAAAAGATGAACGACAGATTCGCCGAGGAAGGGTGAGGGACTGATCGAGTGTCTGGGTCTACCGACTGAAATCTTCGAAGCCTGAGAGAATTCCGAGGAAGGTTTGTCTGTGTGCGTAACCGAGCCGGGTCAGGGAAAAACAATGTCTTATCGGCCGAACGATGAGCGAAAGATTCGCCGAGGAGGGGAGCAGGACTGAACACCTGGATCTGTCGGCTAAAATCCTCGGAGCCTGAAAGAATTCTTAGAAAGATTTGATTGTGTGCGTAAAGATTTGATTGTGTGCGTAACTCAGCATCCGGTCCCTGGGTGGGCACTACTGGCGTGAGTTGATCGTGATCGGTGTGGGTTTACCTCAATTCCCGCCAATTCTTATCTCTTCTCTTTGCGACAAACAAAATCACATGCGGGGATTTGGACCTGAAAAACCTCTCTCTAAGATGCACGATTTTCTGCTCGGACATGGACAGATTTTTCGGACGAAAATAATTTTTCCTCTCGAGAGCAAATTAGAATTATTCAAACGGGCTGGGTTGGGGGTGGCCTCTCTTGACCTAAGAATCATTAATTTTCACATCATTTTAAGAGATACTGGAGCTCAAATTTTTCGAGCAGATCATAGGGCTAGGGCATGACAGTAAAAAGTTCCCTCTATTCTGAAATATAAATTTAAGATATTTACGAGAAGTGTTGGAGATTTTTTTCAGTGACAATTTTCGCCACCTCCAAAGAACCAGTCCCATCTCCCCCCCCCCCCCC
>NW_017547282.1:1553556-1592881 GCF_001854935.1 Bemisia tabaci | reverse complement strand
CCCCCCCCCCCCAGAATTTTTGTCACCGCTTCCGTTCCTTCTTTGGAAACGGCACGCTATGGCGCCTTAAATATGCCCTCGCAATTTTCTTGATAATTTTGTGTTAATTTCTTTTTTTTACACACGTCATGCAAAATCTGCATTTTTACGGGAATTAGCTTCTGCACCTTTAAATTCAGTTTACTCGATAAATTAACTCAAATAATAAACATATTGATTTAATATTGGAAAAATATGGAAAAATATTGATCAACACAATATTTTTCCCGACCTCATGACAAGGTTGTGGCTGGGCCGTAACCGCACTTCCACGCACTACTACATAAAACGTCACGCGGTAGTACATGTATACCGTGGCTGTATCAACTCAAGTGAAGGCGCGTCTTTGCGCGGTCTAGATTATGTACTATGGTAGGGCGGCATGGCAAGGGGTGGTGGGGTGGTAGAAAAAAATCAAAACAAAACCTGAAAACCTCCTAACCTGATTGTTTCTACTTTCTGGTTGGCTTTTGCTGCGTCCGTGCAATTGTTGGCGATCATGCGTCAAATTTAAATATTTCGAAATTACTCAATTAATTCCGTTTCTGTTTACTTGAGAGGTAACGTCAGTTAACTTTTTGTTTCTTGTCATTTACCACTGAAGGCATGATAAGTGTTCCAGCTTCTCATATTCATTTGTTGCATGCAATGGGCAAGGCCGTTGCCTTGGCTGTAGGCAATTGTTTTCTTGAGAAAATATCCGTTGTCTCTATCAAGGAAATTGTCTACACTTGATTATTATGATCTGCCATAATCATCAGATATTCTAGATGCAAAACTCCTACTGCCATGTCATGGATCAGAGTAGTAGACAACAATCAAAGTTTCGAAATCAAGTTTGATTCTAAATTTTCTCATTAATGCAGATCAAACAAACCAACTGATTCACCAAAACTGAAGAATTTTCTCATTTACACTGCAGTGAACGCTTTGCCAAAGCACGTAAGTGCTCAAAAATTGGCATTGTTACAGGAGGCATCATACAACAGTCTTAGTAAGTGCACATTCAGCAAGAGGGCGACTGGGTCAAGGAAAATAATAGAGCTCGCGCATTGTATGTTGAGAAAAATGTCAAAGTATTGTTTGTCACCATTCACCAGTGGTGCCACCTGACTACATGTATTAACCTGTTAAGTGGTGTGAATTGAGATTTAATCGGAGATTGACGTTTGTCTCAACATACGATACAAGAGCTCTACTTATCTCAATGGCCTTCAGTAGAGAGAAACTGAATCCAATGTGGCGTTTTCAAAATCAAGCAAGTTTTTCAGTACTATGAAGAAATTGAATGCGTGTGTAGCAATGAATGATATGGGGTTTGTCATGCTAAAACTATTAATTTTTTTGCGGAGAAATTATAATTATTCTAACTTTTGGCTTGTGTTCTTGATGAAGGGGAAGTCAATTAAGTTTGCAAACGCTGCAGTAGATTTGATTCCTCTCTGCAAAATTCTGCCCTTTTACCTTGTTTTGTCAATTTCTAAACTCAAATTTGACGTGTCGTGCTCGTGTGTCCGAAACATCAACATACATTTGATGGCTCAAGTGCGAAACCATGTATCTCTATTTGTGACCAGTGTTCGAAACTCACATGAGAGTTTTAGGAGCCTTCTGGCCCATTAAGCTGGATTTTTAGGGGCCAAATTGACTTTTTGCCTATGTATCACAGCGCATTTAATGAAAAGTTAGAATCCGGTGGCGTGCGTTGAAATTTCAAAAAATCACTAAATAGAAAAATTAGGATTCTTTTTGAGGAGGTGGGACAATATTTTGGGGGGCGTTGGTGCCGAGCCTTCATTTTTCAGACGCCATAACCGATTTTCAAGGCGCATTTGGCGCGTCGGCACCTGTGAGTTTCGAAAACTGTTTGTGATGTTGCATATTTCCTATCACACTTTATTTCTTCCTTGGAGAACTACTTAATGTAATCTCTTGAGAACTTCTTTGATTTACCTTCTCTGTGGGCAGAACATTCCATTTATATTATTAGCTCTAAAGGCTTGTTTCTCATGGGAAAAATAAAATAGTAGAAGATTTTTTTATATACTGCATCGGAGTTACATGGCTTCACACTTTAGCCATTAATGTAGAATATGTAAGGAAATGTGTTTATTCATTTTGATTGTTGTATCGTACCAAATAACAATTTTTTTCTGTTCTAGATCTGGATGCAATGTGGATTTGTTAGTTTGGGATGATCCCATGTTCAAAATGAGCCAAGAAGTTGCCCAGGTATTTCAGTAATATTCTCTAACTATCAATGTACTTTCAAAATTAATCTATAATTAGATCTTTTTGATTTTCCTGTCTCATCAAGGACAAGAGTAAGTTTTTTACTTCATGGAGCAAGATCAATGTACATATGTGGTGCGGTCTAAAGATGTATGGTTGACCCATCTTTCTACCCAATATTTTACAATTTTAAGACTGTCAAATGGGAAATTATGGAAAGTTAGCATCTCACTGCACACTGGGAACTCCCTAAAATGTTGTATATGCTCCAGAGAAAGAATTATGAATGTGTTAAATTTTTGCTCTTCTTTACACTGAGGATTGTCTAAGATAATCTGAATGCGCCTCTAAGCCCTACAGTCCCATCCTCAGTCTTTCTCGTGGCTTGTGGCCTTGCAGTCTTTTCATTTTTGTGTGCTGTGTTTTGGACAAGTGTTGCCGTGTTTCTATGAATTGAGTATGTGTATTCTAAAGGGAAGTCAGTATGTGCAAATGAATCAGATCAAACGTTCATTTGTAGCTGTGATGTAGAAAAGTACATTTCTCCGCTTGCCACCACCTTCTGTATTTTCTCTATGCAGCAGTGCATGGATAGGATGGCAAAATAAACAGTTGCTGCAAAGGCTGAGGACGCTGCCAAGACTTGTTGCAATAATGTATAAGAATCATTTATGTAAGTGAGTGCAAAAAGTCCTGTGTATTGTATTCTTTCATATGAATAAACGAATTAAAAAAAAAAAAAAAAAACAGTGAGGGCGAAGATTCATCTGATTTTTAATACAAAAAATGATTTATATTAACCAACCTCAACCCTGATCCTACTGATGTTTCCAGACAAACAGAAGTGTTTTGGCACAATGCCTAATTTAAAGCAAAAGATCACTGTAAGTGGCATTCAAAATCCATGATCATGCTTTAACTTATGCAATCAGAGGTATATCCAGTGTGTTACCAAAAAGTGCAAGCGCAGAGAACATCATAATCTTCTGATAAAGGATCATCTGAATTCGTTTGATGTTTGACGTCTCATTTTTAACTTTGAGTCAAATAATGCCTTACATGTATGACTCTGATTTTCAAAGGTTTTACCGCTGTCAACTCATTATTTATATTTCTTTTTGGTTTGTTTTTATGTTTCAGAACATTGCCACATCATCAGCATTCAATGTGTCAAACATTTTTGATGATGTTGCGTTGGTCAGAGCTCAGCTGGATTGTCTGGGGCTATCCTACGATCCTGACGAAATTGCAAACATGTTGATAGAGCAAGATGGTAGTGCTGATAGAGTAGCTATTGTCGTTAATAAGATCATTGACTGCCTTCCAAATTTGGGACCAGAGTTTGAAAATAACTCTACCCATGAAGGAGCTGAATCAAGTTTAAACCAAGTTCAAGCTCCAGATAAAAGTGAAGAAAAACAAAAAAGTGAAGAAAATGTACCCGCGTCGGCAGTAAAAGATACTGCCAGCCAAGATTATGAACCGTCACCTAGTAAACTTTTTAAGCCAGTCAATCCCAAAAAAAATCCGTTTTCGTATGATCTCCCTTCAGGAGGAAGTTCAGTTAGGCTGAAAAACTCCGCTGATCTTTGCGGTACATCCTCCAGCTCAAGTACCTCCGAGGAATATTTGAGTGCTCAAAGATTGCTGCCCAATGAATCAGCAGATGTGAGTAAATTTACCTATCTTGGTAAGACTACTGAGAGAACCTTGACACTAGACTCCACCTCCGGTCCATCAGACTTAAGTGTTACAAATCAAGAAGACGAAAAGCCTGGTTATCAGGGTGCAGAAATCACCTCTCAGATTTTTGAGTCTGTCAGTAATAGCCTTAAAACGCCATTAAGTATATCAGTATCATCAGTATCAAGAGCAAATCATCGAGACTCTACACCTGAACAACTCTCGATAATTTTAGAGTGTATGAATCGAGTTGAAATAACAGATAACGATTTGAATATAATAGATAATTTGATTGGTTTTCTCATGCGGGGAGAATCTAATAGCACTGCAGTCAATTGTAAACCCTCCTGTGGAGCTGATGTAAATAAAAGAGCATTAAGTGATAACACCAAGACAATTACATTGCCGGATTCTGATTCGGCAAGCAATATTGGGACCACAGTCACTGAACCCACCGCATGTCCTTCCCAAAACTTACCTGAGCCTTTGTGCCAATACTTCGCAAATCTCATGGAAATTTTTCCAGATGCTGATTCAACTTACTTGCAAGATTTATGCAAAGGAAGCAACAACGGGGAGATCATTCCATTTGAAAATGACATAATGCAACAACTCATCGATATCGTATTGGATAATCCTGACTATCCACGAAAAGCACCAACAAATAGTGGAGAATCAGAAGTAAATCCATCCTTTGATGAGAAGTATCGCAACATCATTGCTATTCTCCCAGATATAGATCCTGAATTTGCAAAGAGCAAATGTGAACAGTTGTCGAATGAAAGTTACAATAATTTTGTTAATGAGCTTTTAATCACTGAAGCATACCCAACCATAAAAGATGCAAGAATGAAAGAAACCTCCTCTAAAATAAAGGCTTATTTAGATAATCCTACGATACCTGATTTCTTAAAATTGTTTCCAAACCCTGAAGAATACTTTTTGAATCAAAAGATGAGCTCACATCCTGAGCATTCGTTAGCATTCTTAAAATATCGGTAAGTATTTTTTCATGAATTCATTCTTTTCATTTCACAGATGGCATTTATTTGTTGAAACATGATAGGTAGTTGCATGAAATGAAGATAAAGATTATTTTTGTTCAAAATAGATTGAGATAGTTGCAGGGTCATTTGCTTAGCATTATTTTAGTGTCATAATGCCGAACAAAGCTGAGGACTCAGAGACTTAGTGTGAAGAAAGGTTTAATTTATTTTTTTGGGACATGTCCTTATGTCTGGCTTTACCCTGTAGTGATGGATTTTTTTTTTTGTTAATATTTTGACAGGAAAAAATCTGTAATTATATTTTAATTCAATCAAAAGCCGGTGAGCACCACTAAAATGAAACAAAATATGTACAGTGAAACTGAAAACTGAGTATTTGAGTTTGCCAACTTAGAAATGTCTGGTTACATTTTATTTAAGCCAATGAAAGGAACTGACCAATTATAATCTTCAAAAATTTTTCTAAAGTTGTTTTTTTTCTGTATCCAAAGCATGCTTCTCAAATTCTTGTGAAAATGTTATTGTTCTTTTAAAAAGTCTGTGCTGGAGCAAAAATTTTGAGGTACAACCAGTAAAACAGATATATTTTTTCCTATCAGCTGAAATCTGCCGTCATGTTAGAATATATGGACGGATCAATGCTAAATTTTTAACGGGTCAGTTGCGCTTGTCTTAGAACTGTATTTTCATGCTTGGTTCTTGTAGATCAGCTAAAAATAATAAGATTTGTCCAAATAGCAACTTTTTACGTTCAATATTAACAGAGTTATCATGCTTTGAAAAATTGGGTCTATAACGTCATCCACTACGGAAGTGACACCCTTGGTCTCTTCCATCCTGCTTTCATCTGAGTTTCTCGTTGAGTAACCAGTGCAAATTTATATCTATCTGATTGATGAATCTGAGGTGAAAGAAACCAATGGCGTCACTTCTGCGGTGGATGATGTCATAAACTGAATTCTTCAAAGGGAGATATCTCTGTCAATATTGAATGTAGAAAGTTGCTGTTTAGTCAGATCTTCATATTTTCAGCTAATTTTCAAGAATCAAGCAGCAAAACACAATTCTGAGACTAGCACAACTGACTCATTGAAGAAGAAGATATTTCTGTGTAGTGTAATAATTTACTCTCTCATTTCATTGTATGTTTTCAGTTATAATTTACTCAAATCAGATGATATTATCAGAACTTATCGATTTGAGGGGTTCAATCTCACTCGAACGTGTCGTAAATTAGATAGGCATACTGGTCCAGTTTGTAAGAGAAGGAGAACTTTACCGGATTGTAAGTGGCCTGCGAAGAACGATGTAAATTTCCTTCAGGAAGTAAGTAAAAACTTGCTTTTGTTTTTAAACTGTTCTGATGTTTCGTAAATCTATAACTCACTGAAATACTCTAATTTTTTCACCATCAAAAAAAGTGTTTTCTTTTCATACACCAAGGTGTAAAAGGAAGTTTAAACCCTCTGCATGTTGACTGGATTATTGTAGCATTTTATGTTATTACCTCTGGATGTATAATTTGTCCATAAGAATAGTCTGTACATGTTATATTCTTTTTAATCAGACATTTTGGTGACCATTTTGAGAAGTTTTGTCAAAACTTTTAACCAGAAGATAAACTGTTTTTTATTATTGACTATAGATGTTTATACATAATTTTTTTTAACATTTTAGCTAAGATTATCAAAATTAATGACAACATTCCCTCTCTAGCAGAGAAGCTCTTACCCAAAAATTTTCCAAAATTTCCTCCACAAAACCTGATGATATTCAAATTACAGCAATGGCTAACTTAAACCCATGAGGAATCAATTAATACTTTTCTATTAAGCTAATATGTGTTTTGAGCAAACAAACAATATTATCTTTCTGCTTTCCACAGAACATGCATTTTCTAATTTCCTCAAATCTCATTTCATCCCCTACAGATTTTCTACATCATTCATTGGCAAGAAATAAAGCAGTACATAGAGGATAAGAACAGAGAACAAAAATTGGCTCTAGAACAGGTAAGCTATAACCAGTACTATAATCTATAATAATTTCATTTCATTTAAATTTCAATCACACTTTGTGTGATTAAAGTAGTGTTTCTTGCAGAGAAAAAAATTATCCGCATAGGTGAACAGAATGTAGTAAATGAAAACGTTCATAACTAGGTATTAAAGGGTGTCAGTCACAACTCATTCGATTCACTTGTATCGGAAGGAGATAATTTGTGCCCAAGTGGGAGACAAGAAAAGAGGAAGTAGAGCTAAGTTCGTGCGGTCCGAAATGTTGTGGTTCTCTCGCCAGTTGCTCAGTGACTAGCGGCGATCCTTTAAAGTTGGCAACACTGTTTTTCCTCAATTTAAATGTTAGTGAATGGAGATGTTGCATGTGTGAGGAAGTTGCGATTTGACCATTGATTCTTAAGTAAAAGTTCGTGAGAAACTTGATGGTGCCACTGGTTTTCTCTGAAATCATCTTCCAAGCTCAAAAAAAGCTCTCAAGTTGAGGCCAAAATGGAAGGGATATCCCACCCTACCCTGAGAGTCCACCTCTACATCAAAACAAACTCTCCATGCAAAGATAGGGATCAAATACATTGACAGGGTTGCCACTTTATTTGGGAACTCCAAAACTGAAAACACGGCAACCCTGCTAATGTATTTGCTCCCTATCTTTGCATGGAGAGTTTGTTTTGATGTAGAGGTGAACTCTCAGGATAGCGTGGGATATCCCCTCCATTTTGGCTTCATTTTGAGAACTTTTTTGAGCTTGGAAGATGATTTCAGAGAAAACCAGTGGCACCATCGTGTTTCTTGTGAACTTTTACATAAGAATGAATGGTCAAATCGCAAATCCCTCACACATGCAACATCTCCATTAGTTGATTCTTAGTGAGGCTGCTTGTCCCACCTAAAATCGATATTTTTAATAGATTTGAAAGGAGGAAAAACAGTGTTGCCAACTTTCAATATTGCGACTGTAAGTGACAGCAGTGTTAGACCTGCTAGGATCCTGCTCTGACGTGGAACTGGATGGTGCCCTATCTTCCATTAAGGGGCAGTTACCTTTGAGGGTCGCTTACCCTTGATTTTTGGCTCCTTTTTGGGAGGAACAGATGTGTATGGTTGGCGAGAAATTTCAGTTTTTGAACATTTTTTGCATGCATGCTCTAAGGGGATGGTACAATGCTCTTTTTCTATTCACCCTATCGTGGAGCATTTGCTGCACCAACCAAGTCCGTTTTTACAAATTCTGTAAAGGTACATGGTGTCCACAGGCCCGGAAAACCTGGAAAGCAAGGAACTGGGAGGGAATTTGATCAGGTCAGGGTTTATGAAAAAGACTGGAAATTTGAAACATTTTGATATTTAAAAAAAAAAATTATCCCTGTGTGTACGAGCGAACTGAATCTCAGTCTACTTTTAGGTTCAGCGCTGCTTTGATTGTGAGTCACACTCTGAATAATAAATAGAGGAATAGTTTTCAATTTGGCATTGCAATTTTTGTCACCTTGCTTGATGAATATCTGAAGAAAAAAGGTTTCGATGTTTCTGTCCTTTACAGTGAAATCAAAGCCAAAAATTGTTCGTTTTCAGCTTTTTGCTTACTTACTTTTGATGTGAATAGTAGGAAATTTGATCATTTTTGTCAAAGAAAATCTGGTATTACCAGGGAATTCTTTTAATCCAAGTTTGTAAACACCCTGAGGTAAATGCGTTACATTTGAAACTTGGTTAGTAATTAAGTGCTTTTTTTGCAGCAGAATTTTGCAGGAAGCCTAAGAAAAGATGCTCCAAGAACCGTGCCAGAGAAATCAGATCTTGTTTTAGCAGCATTTGGTCTTTTTCTCCGATCACCTTTTGAGTGGTCCAGAGTTTTGCAACGTAGTAAAGACCACGCTGAGTTAATCCTCAAACTTTTTACAGCTGCCATGGAAGTAGGAAAAGGAGGTATGTTAAATCGTTTCTGTTCAAGTCTTATTTTCTTAATTTACCTGATGCTGATATGCTTCCCGTCAGTCTCAGCGGAATGTTCTCAGGAGCTGATGAGAGAGAGAGGAGGATAAGTCTCACCCCATCAATGTGGGAAAACTTGCTCTTCACACAAGTGCCAAGATATCTTGCGTCAGACTTGTTTCAGAGCACTTTAAAGTAAAAGAACGATATTTCGCGAATTTACACAAAGTAGTGAAAGTTTGCCAGCTCTAAAAACGTTTGTTTCCATTTGATGCATTCGAACGCAGCATCACTGAAAATGCAAATAATTATCATCCAAAATTTTGATCCAATGCATTTGAAAGTATTGGAAAGCACTCAGCATCAAAAACTGAATTTTGACACTTTTGACACCAAACTGGTTTTTCGATTATACTAAGCATTATTGAATCTCTACCTGAAGTCCCATTATACCCATCTTTTTCATGAACGTTTGTAGAGCTAATTTTAGAAGGTCATAAAGTAGTAGCAAAAATTTTATACTCCTTTCAGTTTTTACTTCTGAAATCTTGTGACTTTTAGTCATGTCAAATGTATCTCTTTTGATAGCCGATTCTTTTATTGTTCTAGATGACACCCAGAGCTCACCATTGGCAAATAACCTGCCAACATTACCTTTTGAAGAGCTCAAAGACTTGCTTGCTTCTGCGCCTCTGACAACTGATCAGGGTGTCTATATTCGACAGACAGCTCTTGATCGAGGAGTAGTCCACTCTATTCTCGCTTGTTTAGCCGCTCTTACGCACAATTCAGAGTACATTCGTCTACCAGACGTTGATCTCCAGCCCTCAACCTCCTCAAAGCGACCAAAGAATAAAGTCTTGCCGAAAGCACGCACTGATCAGCATGTTTCATATTGGGCAAAAGGCACCGGTTATGGATCAGGCTCCACAGCTCAAAGTTGGAACGTAAAACAAGCGCTAACAAGACAAAAGTGCGAAGAAAGTCATATTACTGTCCTGATACAAATTCTTTCCCACTTCATAGACCCCAAAACTGCTGCACCTATGTCTGGTCAGAATGCAGATGTTGAAGAGGTAGCAAATTTTCCCGTTAACTTATCAGCTGGGAAAATAGCTCCAAAACTATCACCTCTTTTTCACGAACTTCTTGAAAAATCTTGCCTCATTCAAGTACTCTCATCTTACCTCAGGAATGACTCTGTCTTAGATATGACACGTCATATTCCAATCTATAGGGCCATTCTGTGTCTGTTAAGAGTTATTGCTTCGAATGATCAGTACGTAGATTTCTTATTTCCACAGACACCAGATCAAGAATCCTCCATCTCGAGTCTTCTCTCTAAGATGAGAGATTGCGTTGATATTTACTCAGTGAATGTCGGAAGCAAAATACCAACCACAACTGAAGATGGAAAACACATTGATAGAGATGAAGAAGCCTCTCTAATTCAAGACATTCAGCACACTGCAATGCTCATTGCAATTCCATCAGAAAGCATGAATCAAAATGGGAAGTCATCATCAAGTATTGAGAGACCCTTAAAAAAGACTGTAGAAGAACGTTATCTAGAATTCATGAAAGCTTTACAGTTTGACGAATATGACATGATTGTGGAAAACTGTGATACCAGTGGACTTCGGTTCTCTGTCTCACATCGTTATGAACAGAATATACGTGTACTTGGGGATGCAAACCACCCTTCTCGTATAAAACGTCTTGCCCAAGAAGTTGTGACGTTAAGAAATTCTTTGCCCCTTAATTATAGCAGCTCTGTATTTGTGCGGTGCGATTCAAGTAGATTAGATGTCATGAAAGTGTTAATTACTGGTCCAGCAGAAACCCCCTACATGAATGGGTGCTTTGAATTCGATGTTTTTTTTCCTAGGGATTATCCATCCTCTCCATTGAACATTAATTTAGAGACAACAGGTCGACAAACTGTACGATTTAATCCTAATTTATATAATGATGGAAAGGTATGCCTTAGTGTTCTCAACACATGGAATGGTAGACCTGAAGAAAAGTGGAATCCACAAACGTCCAACATCCTCCAAGTGTTAGTATCAATCCAGTCTCTCATTCTAGTGCCTGACCCATATTTTAACGAGCCAGGCTACGAAAACTCCCGAGGAACCTCCAACGGAACTCGAAGGTCAAACAGTTATAATGCGAACATTCGTAAAGCTACGTTGAAGTGGGCCATGGTAGAGCAACTGAAAAAACCTTCACCGTGTTTTAAAACTGTTATTCAATCCCATTTTTACCTGAAGAGAGATGAAATTAGTTTACAAGTTGAAAAGTGGATTACTGAGATAGAAAGTGATAAATATATAAAAACCTCAACAGACACAGTCAGGTCTTTGAGGCAATTGCTGACACAGCTGCAAACAGAAATATCTAAGCTCACTCCACCCCCTGGGCTGGAAGAATCAAGTGAGGTTTTAAGTGAGAGTGTGGAAACTCCTGAATCAACTATCCAACCTCACCCATCTACCTCTGCAATAGCAGGGCCTTCATCTCAAGTAGAACCAATGGAATGGAGTCACTCTTTCATGTCTGATTTTGTCACGGATGAAGAGTTGGATTCTGTCATCTCGCGACTCTCCCATTGAAATTCCTGTTTTGTTGCCCTTTCTAACCTCATCTAGTGTCAATCTGCAATACCTCTTCCAAGTTGTTCTCTTGTTTTGTATTAATTTAATATGTTTAATTTAGTTTTATTAATCATGTTTTCATTTTGCATATTCTATGTTTTCTTATGTCTCATGTTATTTTCCTTGTTATGTCAGTTACTTTTTGTGCGCACTTGTTTTTATGATCATGGCATAATCAAAGATGTTTCTCTGAACATCTCTCATTGTTGCCTAAGAAAAATTCTGGTATTGCAGCTCTCATGTAGCATCTACCTTCTTTCATTTTGTGTTCTCTGAACTGCAATATGGCAAGAAAAACCTCAGGTACATCATTCATCATCTGTTTTGTAATTTAAATCTTTATGTACTTTGAACTGATATTCTTTTTATCATACATGTTTTTTGTGTAAATGTTTCAAATATATACATATGTTAGGTTCTTAGTTTTCTGTCACTCCAACAACTTTTGAAGGTCATGCAGTTCTATTAAAAAATAAAATCAAGTCGAGGATTCTCAATTTTAAATAATTCATATCCTCTATCTCAAATATCTCAACTATTAATTGAACTTTCCACTGATTTGCATGCAGTACTCACTCCTAATTTTTATTCAATCTAAATCTTTTGCTTAGTCATTATTATCGCGTTTTTACTTTCTTTCATTTCCAAGTGATGTAAGTTACCTAGTTTTGTACTTGCTTTTATCAATACTTAAGGAATTCCTTATTTTTTCTGGAAGATCCTATTTTTTATCATGGTAGTAACCCGTCGTTTATTTTCTGTCAGCAACTTTCTATTCATACTGTTGTCAAAAACTTTCGAAAGTGCCCAAGGATAGCTTTGCATGCAGCAGAGGAGAGATCCTGTCTTCAATTTAACAGATATTGTGACTTGATTTCAGTCTTGTCTCATCAGAATTTTCCTCTGATGACTCGGTAATCTTAATTTTAATGACCAGCTTGTAAGTTTTTTGTTTTCAAGTGTTCGAGTTGACTTTTATTTTCCTTTCTTAATGAAGGAACCGTTCGTTTAATCAGTCATGCAAGAGACTCATTTAATTTGTTTTTCTGTATCTTGATCTTCAAATAAAGTGCCTTTTTTAGTTGGTGCCTAGTAAACCTAAATAATATTTCCTCAATACTAAAAAATGTCAACAAGTTTCAAATCGATGACTATGGTTGAAAATTACGAACCTCCATTTAAATGCCAAAAAATCTTTGATAATGTTTCATTCGTTTAAAAAGCAAAGTAACGAAAATATCACCTTGAAGTTTCCCGTGAATATATTACAACAAGGGAACAAATTTCAAAGAAAAGTTTAAAAAAAGTGTCAAGTTTTCTTTTCGACCAGTAAAGCATGAGGGGAGACTTTAAACCGGAGGTATCATTTTTCGACTTGTGTCATTAAAATGGTGCGCATTAGTTTAGATATTTACGAAGATGAGGGCTCAAATATGTATAGAGGTTTGGAAGTGAACCCTCAGAGTTGGTGTTTTTTCAAATCGTTAAGAGAATACTTTGCCAAATTTTTATAGTAACCATCTTTTCACCTGGTTTACCAAATAAATCTTGTATTTTGGTATTTTCTTCATCGGCCTAAACTCAAGTTCTGCTGGGTGTCCAGAGATTTCATATAGTAGATATTCACCTCTGAATATTGGCCAAAATTAGATCACGCAACCTCTGCATGAAATGAATATGAATAAAAAGATAGATGGAAAGGCAAGCAAAATTTATACTTGGAAGATATAAACATTAGCAAGCCACTGCGAGTATAATGTGTCCAGTAAACGGAAAAATATGCGACACATGGGTCAGAATTGTTTCTTTAAAGTGTGCAGAGAGGTGAGTTATCAAGAAGTAAAACACTAATTTCAATGATTTTGCCTAGACTGACTGGTGTCCGGATTGAACTTGGGCAACGCCTGATCTGATCATTACTTCAGTTTTAGGACTATAATATCTCCGAATCAAAACTAACAATCTTTAAGCACCCAGCAGGATTTTTATTTTAGATGGTTTTGTTTCATCAAATTAAAAATTAATTTTGACCAAAAGAGTATCCGTCTTGAGAGTTTTTCCTTTCCTTTACTGTCTTGCCTGAAATATGGTTTAAGATAATTAATGTTCATGGAGTCGTATAATAGATCAGCAAAAAATTTACTGCTATGCCTCAAAAGATGTTTAGCTATTTTTTGTCAAATTGTACGTTAAGTTACAGCTGTTCAAATTGCGAAGAGAATGTACCCAACCAATTTTTTAAATACAGGTGTAAAACCAGTAATAAACCTTGTTTTATTACTCAATGAGTTCCTGTTGAAAAAGTGGGTGTTCACGACAAATTGACAACCCTACAAATCCAGACAGAAGTTACTGTTCAGAGGAATTCTTAGACTTCTGAATAAGAGGACAATTTGGCATCATGGATCTAAAGCAATCTATTGGTATTTTAACAAGAGCTCTAAAAGAGGTGAACTCTGCAATACCTACTTCGCGACCTTAAGCTCATATGAAAAAATGAATTTGTAGCACAATGAAGGTTGGAAATTCAACACCTGGTAAGCGCCATTTGGCGTTGCCAAGGTTGTGCATGGTGTTTTTTCTTACAAATGGATTACATTTTGCAATAAGGAACTACTATCTCTTGCTCTTCTGTAAAATCACCTTTCGAGGGAAACCAATGGCATATATGCTGTTTCTAAAATAAGCCAGAAATAGTGGTTCCTTATATTGCAAATTGTGGTCCAAATGAACTTAGGTGCTTTGACTTTCTGAAGTTTTCATTCGGAAATGTTTGCTGAATTTTAGTCTTATTTTCAATGCAAGAATTGTTAATCAGCAGCCTGATTGTTGATGTTTATGTTGGCACAGCAAGAATAAAAAATCAATGTATAACAGATTACACGGCACAAACAAAGTTTACGTCAGCACAGCAAGAATCGAAAATCGATAGATTACAGATTACATACACGGCACAGATAGGGCTATATCTTGTCTTGTCTTGTCTTGCCGACATAGCCAGTTAACGTTTCAACGATCAGGCTACAGGCCACCAAATGCTTGTTAAATCAGAGTAACTGTTACAAAACCTTATCAACACCTGACGGCACTAGCCAGATTGTGAATTTCCTCTATTTTAATATTCGAAATATTAGAGGCAGTTTCTCTCTTAAAAATTGAGATAAGTATGAAAACAAGTTTTGAATTCTCTCTCAAAATTTTTTTATTATTATTTAATTTACTTTTTTCCTCCTGTACTTCTATTGATGTCGCAGATTTTTTCATATTTTTAAAAACATTAATTTTTTAATTATGTATTTTATATATTCAATTCGTAGGTGACAATGAAGATTGTTGAGTGCAAAGTTGTGATACCTTTGTTAGTCACAATAACTGGACCCAAACTCTCTGATGTTTTGGATATTGAGGCAGATGTAAAAAAAACTATGCCTTTATATGGATTTAAACTGCAAACCTGAGAGTTTGCAGTTAACCAGCACTGATACAACAAGACACAAATGATCGCTGCACCAGTTCTTGGTAAAGCAATGCGAAGCTTCAGGTATTGCTTTTGTGAGCCAATGAGGAAAAAACTGACGTGAGACATTATTTAAAAATCAGCATTTGGCATTGGACTATAATTGATTAAAAAAAAATTGAACAAAAGGAAATCAATATATAATTTTGAGAAAATAAAACAATGAAATAATCACAGTACAATTTTTCATATAAATTAAGCTAACTAAATTTTCAATAATAACTTAATCGTATCAACAAACAAAACAAGTTGAACATCAGATGATTCTATCAGTATCGAAGAAAAACGGACCATGAAACCGATGAAGGTATCAGTAATGTAATCACAAAAATATGTATTCCCACTGTACTAATTTGATAACTCCTCTGGCCTTTACTTCTGAATGATAATTGATAAGATAAATCAAAAATCTCAAAATGTTCACAGAATGATCTTCATGAGTCAAAGGATAACCAAAGAAAGCTGTGAGACAATGAATTACTGAGTTTTTTACAGGAAAATTGGCAACCATTCGAAAGAAGGTAAGTGTTCTCGTAATAGCACCATGATTATATGCGACTTGGGGGAGAGAAATTTATCTCAGGGGATAACGGGTCATAAATAATGAGTGAATGTGTGTCAAAATGTGCTTGAAGTCTTTAAAACAACACCACTTCTTTGAGGAAGTTTGTTGACTGGGGTGAGGATTAGCTGTGTACCGGTCAGGTTTCTACAATCGATCGTGGGGATTGCATTGCATTGACAGGGTAGCTCCCGGTACTTACAATACTGGTCAATTTATGTGATTGGCCTTTTAACCAAGGGCACATTTCATTTTGGAAAATGAGACATTCTTTCTAACTTGTCAGAGAGCATGTTATGAACCTAGTTAAAGCAAATACAAGTGTTGTTTCTGGAGGAAGGTGACTTAGAAAGCACAGTGAGTGAATTGTCTGAGACTACTTAACTCAAAATTTGCGTGAGAAAATTTGTATAGACTTTTGAGCTAAACTACAACAAAGACGTAATTTGATAACAGATGGGTCAACCCGATTTCATGATCCTGCAAAAAACTTAAAATGGATGCTGTAATGGAGCGCAGATTGTTCAGTAAAAGTAAAGAAAAAAAGTATCTTCTTGCTGAGCTGAAATTAGGAAACAGGAAAGGAAATACATTGGATGAGAGGCGTTCGCTGCCTATGTTATTAATTTTTAATTGGACACTACGTCACACAACAGCTGTCACTGTGAGTTACTTTTGTATATTTTCGGTTTTTTTTTAGTGAGCCTGGGTGACCATAATGGGTTGTGAAACTGGGATGACTTATTAGTATCAAATTATTTCTATGCTGTAGCATACATTTTGAGGCAGGAGGCTAAAATATGCGCTAGTTTCTTATTCCAATCATTGTGAGGAACAAATTTCAGACTAGGTCAGTACGCTTTTCTAAATTTTCGAGTCATTTTCCATGAGGTATGACTTTTATTTGTGCTAAAGCTTAAGTTCACAACAAACTCGTTCCGACAAAGAGGTGAGAGCTGATGACCCTCAACTCAAAAAATGTTTTTCACTTCAATTTTTGGGCCTGTTTAAAAGAGTTTGTCTGTGACTCAACAGTTTGCAATTATTGAAAAACCCATTATTGTATTCATTATTGTTCTCTAATATTGTGCTCCAAAAGAACTGATATTGAAACCCCAAGTTAATGATAAATAGAATTTTGATCCATCGTTGCAAAAAAGAGAAAACTTTACCCAGTATTCTTACAAGTTTCAAAGACACGACAGTGTTTAGGTCTTAATAATTGATCTTAATCAATACATATTTGAAAACATAAAAAATATGAAATTCAAGTACAGCCTTTGCGGGTGAAACGGTCATCAAAAAAGAGAAAGTTCTGGCATTAATTTTTGCTTTGATTTGATGTTTTTCTGTTTGTGGATTTTTGTTAGATGTTGTTTTAAGGTTTTTGCTCATTTTATAAGTCATACACATAGGTTATTATTTCAAAACATTTGACATATGCAACTAAGATGAAATAGTGCAAAAAATGAAATAATTTACTCTCAACTTGCATACAGAAAGAAATTTTCGGAACAGGAATTTACATAAGCTTACATGAAGGCAGCAAGTGTTAAAAATGACACTCAATTCACTGAAAAACTCAAGTTGCCATTCATTTTGTTGGTTGCAATAATAATTATCGGACTGCACGGAGTTTTTGGCATCCTTTCTTGTCAAGCATAGCAAAATTTCAGTGCATCTTATGATTAACTACTTAAATAGAGCAATGCATCATCATTATAAAAAGAAACATTCTGCTAGGAATCCTAGGAATCACAATAGGAATTAACACAAAGGCTGCTTACATTTTTGGATTTTTGGGCGAGGAATAGCAGTTTAATTGATAATTGTTAGAATCTCGAATATCATTCTTAATATTTATCAAAATGAATGAATCAAGCAGTCCTTACAAGCTAAAATAAGACATTTCCTGAGAAAACAACCTAATACACACTTAAAATTCTGCAGAAATAAAATAAAACACCGACCCCATTTTCCTATAGCCTTCAGTACTCTTAATCAAATCAAATCAAAACCAGAAACCAAAAACTGAATTTTTCTAGAACATTGCACAATTGGAATGGAAGAGTTTAATAAGGTATGTACCTCAGGCTTAAAAGAAGGAATCATGCAACTTGTTGTAAAAGAGAAAATAAAACTCATCTACATGGAAAATGAAAATTGTCTTCGCAATTTCAGTCAGTTTTAATGTTAATAGAGTTCCACTTGAACAACAGCATTTTGTTATATAGGTGAAAAAAGAACCATGGCGTTGTGGTTAAAACTTTTTAATTACTACGATATCTTTCGGTTTATGCCATCATCAGGGCTATAATGACTTTTTGAAACATAAACAAAATCACATTTTGCAGTTTTTAACAATACTTTACATAACGAATATATTTGTGATACTGTCAAAATTAACCTGTCCAGCGCACTGATTTGCAATCAGCTGATTCAGTTGTTTACAAGTTCATAGGTGCAACGATCTTATCATATATGACGTTTGATTCATTTTGGCAATATCAAAAATATATCCATGATGTAAAGTATTGCTAAAAACTGCAAAATATGATTATGTTTATGTTTCAAAAAGTTATAAAAACCTTCTTTTTTCACCTACATTAATTTTAATGTTTCTTAAAAAAAATGTAATTCACATCTTGGCCTGAATGGATGTCAGAGATTAGGAATTCTCTTTAAGCAGAGAACCAGAAACTCCTTTTTAGTAAAAATGAATAAGATCCATTTTGAAAATTTTGCCCTTGTTTGATTATTCAGGAGGAGCCTTAGGTTCTTAAGTCAATATTAAACAAGTCCTTAATATGGAACTTCTTGTCATCATGTGGATAAATTGCTACTAAGTTTTCTTTGTTGTTTTTTTTTTTAACACAGTTTTTGCAAATAACACGTTCAAAAAACCCTTTACCATAACTCAGATTAGAAGATAATTACTTATGCAAATACATAGGTGGGGGTTGATCATATTGACAACAGCACAGCTGTTGGTTTGGGCCAACAATTCATACAATTCATAACAATTCATACTAATGTGAGTCTTACTACCTTGATATTCTCTTAGAAACAACATAATGACAACCACATGCCTCAAATGTTGATCAAAAGGGGGGAAAAATTAGTTATTTGCTGGCAAAATGAATGAAGATTAGGCATCTTCAATACAGCAGAAAAGATGTAATCTCAAAATCAAATACATAATATATTAAGTTTGCACGTATCATCAAATAAAAAGTACGATTAAGCTGTAGTTTTTAGTGCCTTAGTTTATGAAGAGTTTTTGTTAGTTTGGGATTCTATTTAAACTATGGTGTCGTTCAGGAGAAGTTTTATCCAACCTAATTGGGAAGAGTGCCGCGACCTCCAGTATGGCTGCAGGTCGCATCTCTGTCATGTCAGTCTGTTTGGTCATGTCATTTCTTGTAATGAAACATATCGATCGCTAAGGAAAAATCCTACCTACATACTGACGATTTTACAATATGAAGAAAAAACTTCAGCATTTTTGTAATTTTGAGGTTGAATTTGCAACTTCGTTTAATATATTACAGCATCATTACAACGTTCCCATGCAGGATTAGAAAGACCTAGAAACATCATGCATATACATAATATTGATAACTACAGTAGAAAAATACGTATCTTTGACTGCAATGTTGCAAAAAGTCTGTCATTATCTTCTTATCTTTTTATTTTCTTTTAAAAGAGAAGAAAACGCAACTATTTCCAAAATTTTTGAGAAATTCTCTTCACTTACTGAAAAATATTCATAAAAAATCTCAAGGAGATACTTTGGTTGGTTATTTATTTTAAAGAATAACACATAATCAGAGATTTTGAAAAATTGCAATGGAGATACGTACTTTTTACTTTAGCCATCGAAATACCATGATGACAAAGAAACTTTTTGATAACTCTTTTCAAGACCTAAAGAGGGCTATCATTAAAAATCAAGTGACTCAAACGATCATCCTCAAGCCACAATTAACCCTCTTATAAAGGCAGCCTACAATGCACTATGCAGGTAATGAAGCTGAGATCGGGTAAAATTTGTTTATAAAATTAGAAACCACGCAGGGGAAGAGACTCAATTTGACTATTTTGCACGGGATGTTAGCATATTACTGTATTGCCTTATATTAGCAAACCAGCTACTGAACGTCAGTTCAGAAAAAGTATTCTACTACATATTGTGAATGTATCCATAATTTGAACTGTTACCTTGGAACGGGAGTACTTATCTGAACCAAGCTAAACCTTCATACTACAGAATTTGACCCTCAATTAACAGGCTTGAAATTTTCTTTATAAGGATAAAATTATATCATATACTAAGGTCATCATGGTTCGTAAGAGGCCAGAGAGTTTCATGCTAGATATCAATATCAAAATAGGTCGGAACGTACGTATACATACACTTTTCCTACACAGTAGCCTCTGTACATAGAAAGCGCAAGTAAATACAACGGATTAACCATGAGACACAGATTAAACTTAAACATGAAAATTAATAATAAAGAGAACAAAATAAAAACAATGAGTTTATGGTTTGAACAAAAAGAAGTACTTAGTTACAAAACATTTCGTTTTTTTTTTTTTAGTTACTTTGGCTTGATCACAGAGGCTTCAGTCGCCCAAAATTTACATTTGTACAACCGTATTTACAATCTCAATCTACTTCAAAATCGCAAAATTTGCAGGCGTTGAGCATAGGTACCTTAGATAAAGCTTGTAGCAGTTGAGAAAATAATTTTAAAGCTTCCATGGATTTAAACTTAACTTGATCAGACTTTGCAAGCACTAAATTCACCTTTGATCTTAGCTGTGTAGGAAAAAACAGTTCAAGCAACATTGGCAAACGCTGTATGAAGCAAAAAACTATATTTATTTAGATAATATTCGGATTCTTTGAACCATATTGACAGAAAATGTTTTTTTAAGGAAGTAAGAGGACCTGACAACATTTCACACAAGGCTCTATTTGGCATAGACCCTTCACACAGCTTTGCCATGACAAGAAAAAAAATCTGAAGAAAAGAGATTCTTAAAGAAAACAAAGATCAATGTCAAATACTCTAGGTTACACCAACACTAGTCAAACAGGCAACTGGTGACGCACCTTTTTTGCTTCCTAACTATAAGTCCTTCTCCTTAAATCTTACTAATAAAAAGCAAGGTTAAAGGGCATACAGGACAATGAAGCACAAAGAAGATCACAAAATATTGTTGTGTTGCTTGCTAATATTCAATTTGAATTTTTGCTCTTATCTTCCTGCTGATGATGACTGCTAGCGTGTCCCACCAATAACTCAGAAATTGTCATCACTTGAGTGTACACTCTGAGGATCGTTCCATAACGCCAGAGGAAATTTTTAACTTTGAGGTGCAGGCTCAGAGAATTCTGAACATATATTCTGCATCATTGTGGCAACCAAGAACCATTTTGATTTTGATTGATCAATGTAATCATGATGTGGATTGTCAATGGTAAAACTTGGTAAAGATACCTCCATTTTTTTTCCAGTGCTACCCATTCTTTAGTTTCAGACGTTAGGGTGTAATTTTCCCTCACACAGTCATGGATACTTGATTTTTTTTCTTTCTTTTCTCAGCCTGTGTAAGAGACCTTATAGGCACCTGAATCACAAAACAGGGATAACTAGTGGTGACCATCTTAGTTACGATTCAGACCAATTCAAAATCCTAAATCTTTCGTTCTTAGAGTAGAATGATGCTTCATTCGACGACTTATATGAGTAACTTTGCTTGATAGATCAACAGCTAACTTAAGATTTTTCAAATTGCGAAATTTTCTAATCTTAGAGCTGAATTTAAACAGTCCCTCACTCTTCAGATCTTAGTCATCTACAGAGTTCATTTCATATTTTGTTACCATTCCACTCCTTGACAATTTCACCACATTTCAAATGTGCCTTCCATCACTGAAAAGAGGATTTAAAGAATTAAAACAATGCAAATACTTAATTCTAGCAACCACAGACACTCCCTCCCAAGCGTCTGTCTTTCTCCGCCTTCTAACATCAATTGAGACCAGCAGAAAACGTAAGTCTGCAGTGCTAAATCTGGGCCACTGAATTTCGCTTCCTCCAGAGGCTTAGAATTTTCTTTGTTCCTTCATTTTGCAGGGGTCATCTGCATTGATGATGAGCGTTCGATCAGGTTAAGTCATCCTCCGGCAAGTCGTCGCCGTCAAGCTTGCTACCACTGGTGCAGACGCGACATTTGCAGCAGATGATGCAAGGTGCTGCTAGGAGAAGTAGAGGCGATGCAATCAGAAGTAGGATTCCAAACCCAGCAAAAATCCCTATCACCTGGGTTCGATGCCAGATCACAGAGGCACGAGAATGGCCGAGTTTATTCTTGCAAGGGCCCTTGTCATAGTGCCGAAGTAGAAAGTCATCCTGCGGGCAAGAAAAAAAAGATTAACGGAAATTCAACGATTACAAGAGGGAACTTCATGCTTCGGGACATAATGGGCCAGTTGCGCTGGTCACAGAATCGTGTTGTGATGTTTGAGTCTTGTAGGTTAGCTAAAAATAATAAGATTTGTCCAAACAGCAACTTTTTACGTTTAATATTAACCTAGATATCGCCCTTTGAAAAGACGGGTTTTTGACATCATCCACCGCGGTAGTGACACCTGTGTTTTTTCCACCTTGCTTTCATCAGTCAGTGACGCACTGGTTACTCAACATGAAACTTGGATGAAAGCAAGCTGGAAGAAACCAAGGGTGTCACTACCGCGATGGATGACGTCAAAAATCCAACTTTTCAAAGGGCGGTTTCTCTATTAATATTGAACGTAGAAAGTTGCGGTTTGAACGGATCTTATTAGTTTCAGCCAATCTAAAAGAATCAAGCATCATAACACGATTCTGTGACCAGCGAAACTAACCCATTACAGCAAAGGATAGGGTGTGGCAGGATAAGCATACCAAAATATGTCCCGCCTAACAAATTATTATTTGAACCACATAAAGTTATATCCTGAACTTCAGGTATTAGGGCTTTTTTTCTCTGATCCTGTCCGCCCACTAAAATCCCTTCTTTCACGATTAATTTACGGTTGTTTATAGTGTAAGCACTAATTTGAGGGGCTTGGAGGACAAGGTACATAAGTGCAGTTTTTGAAAAAAATTAAGACATTCATGAACTCAACTAAAACTAGTTTGAAAGTATATCATGGAAAAAATTCACGACTAAAATCTAACTTTAAAGCATCAAAAAGTGAGAATAAACTTCCTTTCTGCCATAAAGCTCCACGTAATTTTGAAACTTTAAAATGCATTTCTTGAAATAGCAAAAACTGCATTTAAGCACCTTGTCTTTCAAGTCCCTCATTTTAAATACTTTGCGGTTCTTTTTCATGGAATTTAGCAAAATTTGACAAAATTTTTACGAAAAAAAGTACATGCCTCAAAAGAAAAGAAGAAAACAATTATGGCCACTACACTTGTTTTAGCCTTGTAAAATATTCATAAAAATGTTTGAGCTCGCTATGGGCTTGCTTTAATGGGTCCTATCAGTCTAAATATACATAATCATATGCGTTTTTTGGGAAAAGTAGCACTTTAGAGCATAAGTTACATTCAATCGTTAAAACAAACCCAAAAAACGGAGGATCGATTGTAATTAGTAGAAGCTTGATGAGAAATGGTACTTAAAACAGCCATTTTGAACGATTTGGAAACAGAAAAAGGTTCATTCCTTGACGGCTCCGATTAACACATCTACTATTGATTCAAAGAATGGCTCAAATAAAAGAATCAAAAGACATTCTTTTATAATTTTGAAAAAAACAGAAGAAAAAAATTTATTTCAACTGAAAACAAATTATTTCAAGAAATGCGTGTTTAAAGTTTCAAAAAAAACTTGTCTTCAGATGAGAAATTGCTATAAAATTATATGTCTTTATCCTGTTGAGACATGAGACATTATTATACTATTATTCAAAGCTTAAGATAATTGTTTATATTTCCATTCGGGAAGGTAACAATACATGCAAATCTTTAAGAAAAGAAGTTGAAAAATTGGAGGCCGTTCTTAGCTTGCTAAATTTCTGCTTCATTGAACCCCTACCCCCTCGTAACATCCATGACGTAGTATCCTTCAACCTGTAAAAACAAAATGGTGTAACGCTCTTCTAGGCTCTCCTCCCCTCCAGATGGTTGCATGTTTTATGACCGGCCTCTTGGAGAGCTGCTTTTGCAAGAGAATAAATTTCAAGTTTGAATATTGGGGTCAGAAACTTAGCACCAGAAATTAATTTTTCTAAGAAGTGCACATTTGGACTAGATTCACTAGAAATGACCAACAACCTAATATTTTTAACGATTTGTCACTTTCCCTTCATTACTCATGGGATACATTTCATTTAATAAACTTCTTCAGCCCTAGTTAAAATGTCCCCTTGGGACAGAGGAAGTGAACATCATTCCTTAGTTGTCTATGAGGAGTACCAGTCGGAAATATTTAAACCCCTGTGGATTTGTTCTTCCTAGCTCCATTATACCTACCTACAGACTGATTGCTGAAATTGATAGACAAAGCTATGGACAAAGAAGACAAAAGAGAGATAAAGGGATCCTATTGGTGGTAGCGGGTGGTTGCAATGGACAAGAGAGGTAGGTAATGGACCAACTAACGATAACCCCTGAGAGACGGCATAGTTAGTCTATCAATTTCTCTCTTAGTCTATGGAAACCACCCATTTCAACCAATAGGATCGCTGCTCCATACTCCCTATGTATTCTTTGTTTATACTTTATCTATCAAATTCAACGATCAGCCCGCAGCAGCCGTTTGTTGAAATTCTTTTTTTGTCGACCGGACGAGTCAAGATTAAGAGGAATTGAGTAATGTGATTGGTCAGCTTCATCCGTTGTCCTCTTTGTCGTGCCGGTAAAAAGTGTAATCATTGAGAAGCTAAAGGCATCTCTTAAGTTGCCGATACTACGTCGTCAAATTCTGGTTGAATCCACCCTTTATCGGCACGACAAAAAGGACGAAGGATAACGCTGACCAATCACACCCGGTCGACAACTACCAAATTTCAAAATTGGGCTGCAGTGAGTTCTGTCAGTATCTTACTTATCGACGGCGCGGCGTAAGTCCGCAATCACATATCGACGGTGAAACTACCAAACCACGTATCTCGTTTGCGGTGTTTAAAAATCTACGCTCACATTTTATTTTTTTGAAGTAGACCAAATCAATATCATTCCTTGGAATTTTCACGGAATTTTCTCCGCACAAAGAGGAAAAATCACAGAAATTTTCAAGACTGGATGTTAAGTAGTTTTTCATTTAAAAAATAAAGTATGACAGGAAGTCTGCGACGTCGCAAACCGAGATACGTGGTTTGGTAGTTTCACCGTCGATACCTCGTTTGCGGTGTCTGAAATTCATAGAAAATCTAAAAATCTCCGTCTCTATGTTATTTTTTTAAAGGAGAGCAAATTGACATCAGTCCTTGAAGTTTTAGCAGAATTTTCTTCGCACGGAGAAGAAAAATCACGGCATTTATAAGTTGAGTAGTTTTCCGTTTAGAAAATAAAGTATGATAAGAAGTCTGCGACGTCGCAAACCGATTTATGTGATCGCCGACTCACACCGTCGATATATATGAAAAGATAAATGGATGCACTTACATCAAGCGATGCCAGACAGTACCAGCAGAAGACATGTTTGCAGCGTTTGCACATCATCTGAGCGCATCCCTCGTCTTTTTCGATGGGGACGGAGCACATGGGACAGCACTTGATGAGTTCAGAGTCGAAGGAGACGCCAGGGATCGAAGGCTGCAGGTCTTCCTGTCGACACGGAGTTCCGGGGTGCCAGCCTGCCCGGCAGTTGGAGCAGAAGTCTAAGGAACACGTTACGCAGTGCACGCATTGCGGCACTGTCCGTTCTACGGTTGAAGCCAGCGTGCACACAGTCTCACACCCGGGCCGGGGGCACCACACCCTCGACTTATCCAGCTCCACCTCTGTAAAAAGGAAACATTACCGCTTTTATTCAAGTCAGACCCTAACTTCTATCGTGGCTCGAGAATGGAGCTAGGCCGTAACGACGCACAGTGGACGGAGTCAATAGGAGGGATCGGACAAAATGTGGAAACTTCAAGAGCTTTTAACTCCGTTCATACAAAGTTTTGAGGCTCTTAAAGTGGTTCCATTGGTTTTCTCGTAAAATTTTCTGCAAGAAGCACCCCTTAAAGTTTAAAATGCGACAAAATAAACATTAAAATTTTCAATTTTAGTTAAAAATTTTATGTCCGACCTCTCCCATTGACTCGATCCACTACTGTGCGACGCTTCTGTCATGCGTTCTAGTAGGTGAACGACACACGTTCCTTTTGTGCTAATGTCTTTCCATTGATTGATCTTATGCAGAAATGCATAAGAACTTTTTCGACAGAGATACAATTTCACTTCAGAAGACTGACTTGTCCATAAATAAATTGGTCCGATAGGAAATGGAAGCTAAGTACCGAAAATCGTTATTCCACTGACAGTAAAATTCAAACGAACCGCTCGATACAGCTTTGGCCGATCGAAAGCCACTCTGATTGGTTACCAAGGCGACCACTCCGCTAGTTCGACGTCATAAAACTGAGTAGTTACGGCCTCCTCATTCTCGTAGGCAACGCTTCCACATGTGAAACAGAGGTAATGGAGATGTTGCATGTGTGAGGAATTTGCGATTTGACTGTTGATTCTTATGTAAAAGTTCGCGAGAAACACGATGGTGCCACTGGTTTTTCTCTGAAATCATGTCCCAAGCTCAAAAAAAGCTCTCAAGTTGAGGCCAAAATGGAGGGGATATCCCACGCTATCCTGAGAGTCCACCTCTACATGAAGACAAACTCTCCATGCAAAAATAGGGAGTAAATACATTAGCAGGGTTGCCGTGTTTTCGGTTTTGGAGTCCCCAAATAAAGTGGCAGCCCTGTCAATGTATTTGCTCCCTATCTTTGCATGGAGAGTTTGTCTTGATGTAGACGTGGACTCTCAGGATAGGGTGGGATATCCGCTCCATTTTGGCCTCAACTTGAGAGCTTTTTGTGAGCTTGGGAGTTGATTTCAGAGAAAACCAGTTGGCACCATCGTGTTTCTCGCGAACTTTAACATAAGAAGCGACAGTCAAATCCCAAATTCCTCACACATGCAACATCTCCATTGCTGAGGAATTTTTGACCGGGTGCTCTTGTTACAATTTTTCTTTTTCGAAGTTTCACATTTTCTAAGAAGTTCAAATTAACAAGATCTATCAAAAACATTAGTCTTTAAGTAAAATGAAAAAAAAAAAAAATAATTAATATCAGATGAAATCCAGTAAATGTCTCAATGGTCAAAACTTTGAGTGAGGGCACTTTCACTGCCGGGCATAGCTGCGTTCTAAGCGCGGTACCACTTTTTCCAACCTATGTTAGAAAAAAAATAAACCACAGGAGGAGAATGTTACCTTTATTAAGTTTAAAGCGCTTGTGCTTCTCGACTTCATCGAAATTGACTAAACTTTCGATCTCCTCCATCTGGATGATTCCTTGACTTTTACATTGAGCATCCGGGCATGAAATGTGATAGGCTCCTTGATTTATTTCGAATTCAACATACGCTCGAACACACTGCAACAGATAATAAAGAAGAGTGAAATGACAGAGAGTTCGTTAAAATTGACACTGGTCGAAATTGAGACATAATGGTGATCAGTTTAAATATTTGTATACAAAATTGCTGCTGCTCTTACAAAAAAAAATAGTCGAAGAGAAGGGCGCGCTTCAATTTATATTTCTCATATTTTTTCATCGACGCACAGTAGATCGAGTCAATGGAAGAGGTCGAACAAGATTTGGAAACTTTAAAAGCTCATAACGCCGCTCACACAGCAATTTGAGATTTTAAAAGTGGTTTCATTGGTTTTGTCGAAAAATTTTCTTCTAAAACACCCCTTAAAATTTAAGATGTGACAAATTAAACAACAAAATTTTCAGTTTTAGTCAAAATATTCATGTCCGACCTCTCTGATTGACTCGATCCACTGTGCGACGAAACATTCCAGGGATTCAGAGAGTTTTTAGCGTTCCCATTTGAAAGATCTCCACTTCAAAATTTTGTTATTAACAAGAGGATAGAGAGTTCTTTCCCGAGAGACTAAGTCTTGGAAGATTCGGAATGTTCCCAAGTTTTTCTTGTGGCTCCTCAGGGAATGTCTTAATTTTTGATGACAGCTTCAAAATCTACTTTAGTATGTACTGTGATGAATAATGGTTCTCTTCAGTAAATAAATTAGGAAACTGCGATTGGGGGATTCTCTAAAACAGCTCGAGAAATCGAGCAGACTCCCAAAAAATATCAAGAAAATTCAAGAAAAACTGTTGTTCAGTTCAGACCCGCTTCAAACCCGTTCAGAGCACACATACTGTAGAGAAAATTTCAAGTCTTTCAAAAAATGCCCTGACTTTCCCCTGATTTCCCTGACGTGATAAAAGTCCCTAACAACAGAGTTCTTGCATGTGTGAGGGATTTGTGATTTAAGAGCTTCATCTGATGTAAAACTTTGCGAGAAACACGTCGGTACCACTGATTTCCTCTGAAATCAACTCCTAAGCTCAAGAAAAGCTCTAGCAAAGTTTAGGCAGTAATGGTCAAACTCTCCATGCACAGATAGGGATCAAATACATTAGAAGGGTTGCCGTGATTCCTGTCTTGGACACCTCAAACAAAGTCAAAAAACCTGCTAGTGTATTTGCTCCCAGTCCGTGCATGGAGAGTTTGACCAGACATAAAGATGAACTCTCAACGCAGCGTGAAGTATCAGTATCCCTCCATTACGGCCTGAACTTAGAGAGCTGTTTCTGATGAGGTTAGGAGTTGATTTTGGAGATGGCATCGTGTTGTTTAACGCGAAATTTTACACAACGGCATTCGCATCGCAACTCCACAGGTGGAAGAACTCCATTCGCGCTATTCCAGGCCTGTAGACACCCTGCGGACCGAATTTTAAAATCGATGGACAAAGCTATTATATAGACAAAGAAGACAAAACGGATATGGAGGGACCCTTTTAGTGGAGGCGGGAGGTTGCAATAGACAAAGGATTTCGGTTTTAGACTAACTAACGCCCTGGAAAAAAAAGCCGCTTGGATCTAGAGTCCAGACTCTTAAAAACATTGACAAGAAAAAATACTCTTGATTCAATCCGAATTTTTTTTTAATTGAAAAGCCAAGCTTCTTGATTTGGGCGAATTTCCTTTTGATTCAAGCAAAAAGTCTGATTGTATTAAGAGTATTTTTTTTGTCAAGTTTTTAGGAGTCCGGGCTCTAGATCCAAGCGACTTTTTTTTCCAGTGCGGCAACCCACGGCCCACCTGAGACCCAGTGGTTAGCTCATCATTTTCTGCCTTAGTCTACATGTAAGAACCACCCATTTCAACCGATAGGATCGCTCCATACTCCCTATGTCTTCTTTGTCTATCGCTTTGTCCGTCAATTTCAATAATCAGCCCGCTGTTCCCTGTATTGTGGAGATAACGGTGCACTGATCCAACGGCGGCGGGCGATAGAGTTGATGTGCGCGAACGGTATAGGTTCAATCACCTTGTTCCATTTGGTCTGACGTAATTCCACGCGACCACGACGACTCTGAGCTACGTAACTACGGCGAGAATGCGATACTACCTGAGCTGAAGTTCAAGGGCTCACACCATTTAAAGTTTGCATAATCCCTTCAAACGTTAACAGACCAAAAGATTGCGCCGAGATAAGCGCCTACGACTGCAGGTGATTCGTCCCTGCTCTTGGACATGATCGATCTGATGTACAATAAATCGCATCGAATGAGTCAAAAATCTTGGCAGATTTTGAATAGGCAGCCCCCCCCCCCCNAAAAAAAAAACCGCGGATAGCCTCTGCGCATGTGTTTGACAAAAAAATGTAAAACAGATTCGTACTTTGTAGTCTCGGCTTGAAAAAAGATGAAAAGAAGAAAAAATGAGTGGAGAATAATTCTTCGCGATGAAGAAAAATGCAAAATTTGGAGATAAATGAACAGGATTCGCCTATGAAGTTCCGATACAGCGAACGATCTCTGTAGTGCTCCCATTCCATGTTCGTCAGAAGTTCCATAGTTCCATGATTCGGAACTTTTTTGTTCCAAAGTCTCCCACTTCATGACCGTCAAAAGTTCCGGGATTCCTTTTAGATTTTTTCAGAAGTTCCGAGAAAGTTCCGAAAAAAGCAAAAGATCCGGAACATTTCGGGAGTTCCAAAAGTTCTGGGAAAAATGCAAGAAAATCTCAAAGTTCCGGATTTCGGTGCTATATAGTTCCGGGAAATGGGATCACTGGATCTCTGTATCGTGTGCAGCACTTTCATCCCGCAGTCAAACCTTCCTACCTCTTCGAATTTTGCGAATTTTTTATTGGTCGCTGAAGGGCGGTACATAAAATATGTCCCCTGGGGGGAGAGGGGTCAAGGAGACATCCCCTTTCTCTTAGAGCGCTCTGCTTCTCTCCCAAAAGAAGCTGAACTTCGAGAAATTTCGGAATATATACTCTCAAGAAAATATTCCTCCAGAAAGATGTCAAATTTCGGATGCTGGGGAATAGGGAAGGGAGAGGTTGGCAATTGACAACCCTTGCGATTTTAAGACTAGAATCTGAGGTGAAATTGCAAAACTTTTATTCTTCTTTAAGCTAGACTGGGCTATTTCACATTTTAATACTTAATAATATCAAAAAGTAGACGGCGAGTCTTGGGTTTCATTGTTATTATTTCGGATTTGAGGCTTGGAGAAGTCACAGTTCCTCTTAGGTTATGATATGGATAATCAGAGTGCGTGTGTATGGTTTTTGAAAATATGGAGGCGGAGTTTGCAAATGTGTTGTATAAAATCGAATAGTCCGGAAGTTTTTCTAAAGGTAATGATGTGGATCATCGCTGAGCATGTTTTTTGAAAATATGAGCAGGGTGTCTAGTTTTTTACCATTTTGGGAAATCCTTATGAAATCCTGATTTATCCTGATTTTTGACTGCCAAATCCTGATTTCATAATCTTTCTAAATCCTGATTTTTTGCGGAGAATAAGAGGCGAATGTAACTTCACAAAAATAGCTCGATAAAAAAATCCAATCGGACGGCCGACTCTTCTAAAATCCTGAGTTTACGATCGATTTTTCCTCAAACCCTGATTGACCGCAAATCCTGATAGAGTCGGGAAAATCCTGATGCTAGACACCCTGATGGAGGCGGAATTTGCAAATGTATGGTATAAAATCGAATAGTCCTGCCTTTCTTCAAAACGACTCGCTCGCGTTTCTGCAAAATCAACAAAGAGAGGGGGCAAAAAAGGACGAGGAAAAAATGCCCAATGCTCCGTCTCGTGCTTTGACATTTGAATTGAAAAAAATTGAAAATTAAATTTTCCCTAATCCTATTTTTCGGAGTGGGAGAAAGCGGTAAAAGAGGGAGGAGACGGAGAACAAAACGCGGTGCGGGTTTTCGGTCGTGTTATGCAATGATCCTATTCAGGATTAAGATTACTCATACTCCAAAAATATCGTATACGTGCCATTAAAAGTATTCGACGGGTGATGTTTGAAATGAGCGCCCAAAAATTTTTCTCAATATCAGCGCTCTTCGAATTATGAATGCTTAATTGACTATATTTCTCAGACGAGGAAATCGCTTTGTTGTGTAGCACACCCAGCATGAAAGAATACATTTTTTCCTCTTGCCTTCGCAATTAAGGTAAAACCGAACTATAAAAAAAGAAGCCAACTTGATATGGGTGTCATTATATAAACTCCTGAAATTGGGGCACTTGAGCTGTTGTTTAGGGGGCGGCCTGATTTTAAACTGAATATGAGAATTTCCCCTACTCCAACCTCATATTCAGCTGGCTTCCAGTTGCAAAGAAAAAATCATACTCTATGATTGATATAAACTCACAAGAGTAACGTGTGACGCATAACGTTAGACATAACGTTACCGGACCGTCACAACTGATCGTGAGTGTATATGTTGCTTCTAAGAGTAACGTATAACGCATAACGTCTAAGGCTCGAGGCCTTCGGCGTTACACGTTGGACAGCGAGGCGGTCAGAAGTCGTATAGCCCCCTAGTATATAAGTATAAAGAAAACTTTAAGAATACACTGCAAGAAATCTGATGTAATTGGTTCAGCTCTGAAAGTAGTTTTCATTCAACTTGAAAAAAGTTTTGCACTGGGAAACAAGGTCGCTTAGATCTAGAGTCCAGACTCTTGATACCATTGACAAGCAAAAATACTCTTGATTCAATCCGATTTTTCCTTAAATCGAAAAGCCGAGCCTCTTGATTTGGGCGGATTTCTTTTTGATTCAAGCAAAAAATCCGATTGAATCTGCAAGAGTATTTTTTCTTGTCAATGTTTTTAAGAGTTTGGACTCTAGATCCAAGCGACTTTTTTCCAGCGTGTTGAATTGATACACAACTGTAATGTACCTGCGCAAAAGCACTCTCCCAACGCCGTTGTGTCAATTCAACACAGTATGTCTTCTTTAATTGGCACAACATGTTGTATTAAAGTGACCCCGCGAATTTTTCAGTGAATGAACTTCAGTGGACACTGCCAGAGGCGGATCTAGCAATTTGGCAACATCGGATTTCCCCCATTTAAACCTAAGTTAAATAATCGATTTTTGTCGGAGCTTCTGGCCCCTCCAAGAATCGATATATTTTCATACGTCTAAATGGAGAAAAACAACGTTGCCAATTTGCTGGATCCGCAAATGGACACTGCTGACGATTGCTAGTCCCGAGGCATGTTATTTCTCTTGAACTGCAGCGGCTGATTTCCGAGTCTATACGCCCGCTACTTTACTCGCTACTATCCCCTGCAGAGGCGTGGCGTGCTTAGCGATATATCGATCGATCTGTCGTTTAAACTTATGGTAAATGATCGATAAACAGGGTGTTCGCAACGAACATCTCAATAATTGATTCTTTTACACAGTTTCAAATGGGGAAATATCGATAATCGATCATTCACGCCTCGCCACTGATCCCCAGAAGTGGAAAAAACTATCAAAAGTTGGCTGTAGGAACACGATCCTGATCATGATGTCTGGTCGCCGAACGGTCATACATTGTTACCTGGGCGCCAGGTCCTCCACAGATAGGCTGTTCACACAGCGACCAGCCAGGTTCGTACATAGATACATTCACGTTATGTGACGTCAAAGGAACTTGAAGTACTATCTGTCAAACTCGGCGCGTGAGATAATAATTTGCGAGTGACTAGAACATAAATCTGAATAGTAGCGATAGGAGTAAAGCGGTGCAATTCAGTTGAGCTGTGAGTTCAAATCTACCGCATAGCCCTTGACTTTTATTCCTTATTTTTTTTTCTTTTTTGCTTTGGACGGCAAGAGCATGGAGAGGGATAGTTTACGCCAACCTTGACTTCAAAATAAACTATCGTTGTCCGTGTCGCACTTTCGCAACCTAGGGTCATTGTTGAATTTATTCGTGCACTGAAAAGGAAGTTCGGTCTTACGCACCGTGATTCGATGTTCCATATCGGCAGCACCATTTAGTTTGTGTAAACTTGCTCTCGGTCCTGGTAACCGTACTCTCGGTTCTGATGACCGTACTCTCGACTTTGATGACACTACTCTCGGTTCTGATAACTCAGGGTGTCTGGTTTTTTGTTGTTTTTTTTCATTTTGGGAAATCCTGATTTTTCCGGATTTTTGACTGCTAAATCCTGGAATCATTATTTTTCAAAATCCTGATTTTTGGCGGAGAAAAATTGAGACGTCGTCACTTTTGACGCAAGGCGAATGTAACTTCACAAAAATAGTTCGATAGAAAAATCCGATCTGACGACCGACTTTTCTCAAATCCTGATTTTATGACCGATTTATCCTCAATTCCTGATGAAATCGGGATTTAATCCTGATTGACCTCAAATCGGGAAAATCCTGATGCTACACAGACAACCAATTACCAGTTAACCAGGTACCAGTACTCTCAATTGACCACTAGACAAGGTACGAATTTCAGCATTCTGATTCGTGTGTCATAACTGAAATTTTACGTAGAACACGATGCGCACAACGAAAATTACCGAAATTAACTCCTTACGAAGATATTTAAGGATTCTTGGTGCGTGAATTCAAACCACCCGCTCATGAAAACTCAATGCTCTACGTGATTCACATCGCGCGCTAAACGTTATCGTGACAGTCTCTCCGATTTAAAAATCTGGCAACCTCAATTTTGACGCTTTGGCTTAGCTATAGCAAATTGCTTATAGTTGAACAACACATGGTGGGAAATGAACATTGCTCCATTGAGAAGCTTGCTGAAACCGTTGTAGTGCGCGATTTGACTAACGTAGAGCTTTGAGTTTCTTGTGAGCGGGCAGTTCAAATTCCTCGTAACCAATGTGAAATAAAAACGTTAATATCTCCGTTAGGAGTTGGTTTCAGTAATTTTAGTTGCGCGAATCGTGTTCTACGTGAAATTCTGACTAAGAAACATATATCAGAATGCTTAAATTCATACCTTGTCTAGTGGTCCATTATGATGACCGTATACTCTCGGTTCTAATAACCGTACTCACGGTTCTACTGACCGTATACTGCAACACGAATAGTTGCATCAAAGCGCCGCAATCAACTCAGTGTGGTCTTTGTGAGGCGGGAGCGCCTTCAATTTTTAAGTATGCAACACGTACAACACAGATACTAAAAATCAAATAAAAATTGAAAGAAACCCGTAAAATTTTGATGAAAACTCGAGAAACCACGGACGCTGGTCATTTTCGGCTTTCGGGCCAATTTATGCGGAGATATATACATGGTACTATGTACGGCATGGTATTACATATGACCATACGTATGGCTGAGGGCATTAGATGATCGGCTTAAACTATTTATTAAAGCTGTCAAAATCATTGGTGATACAGAAATTCGGAGTGGGGCCGATTTGGGCCCTTGGTGACGCCCTTCCTTTCATGCGTAGGCTACATTGACTGGACATCATACCTCAGACTCGGGTGTCAAAGCTCTACGACAAAAGAGTACTTTGATCACCGTTAGAGGAAGATGCAGCTTTCCGTTGTTTATGTTCCAGAACACCCAGCGCGAGAAACTGCGGTCTCACAAGGCGCGGGCGACAGTGCGAAAACCGCACGGCCTACTCCCGCCAACGGGTGCAATGATTTTTAGGCCGGGTCAACACGAAGAACAGCTCGCTGAAATTTCAGCTGCGCGTCGTTTTCCGTCCCTATTCTGTGCGCAGACGGAATAAGTTATAACTCAGCCATAACTTGTTCCATCGAAGTTCCGGGAACTCAGCGCTTGTGGACAAGGCCTAGAGCATGTCCGTTGCCACGGACGTTTACGACGAGAATCACCGGTCAGAGGTAGAGTGACTGTATAGCGAGAGTATGGGCTTGGACAGATGTCAAACTCCGAAAATCCATCAGGCCTTCACCGATGCCTCTGCGAATACAGTTAGAGCCTGGAAATGTAGCCAACCTATGAATTTCAATTATCCAGAACAATTTACTATTATTGTTACGAACCGTCGTTTAAAAAGCACGTCTTTGACTCAGTTTTTGCATAAATTTACTCATTTTTGCGGAAGAACGCTCATTTCTGTACATTCTTGGCCATCTTGGTTAGAATTGAAATTTGCAGACTCTGCAGACTGGCAGTGAAATTGTGTGTGTTAAAGTTGGTTGGAAGGATGGCTGCACTTTTGGGCCCTAAGACCTCCATGAACCGATCTGTCCATACCAGAGACAAGAGACCCTCCACTAGTAACTTGGCCATGGTGGAAGCTTTTACTTTCGGGACTTCAGCATTCTACTGTTGACTTACCTACATGGTTGATGTTCAACAACGTGTTGGCAGTTTCGTTTTGCAAACAAGCCGAAAATGGCCGACGTTTGGGAAAGTTGTTTGGCTTATGACGTCATCCGAAGCTCATCATCGACCATGTATGTAAGTCAACAGCCGAAAATAGGGTGATGACTGTTGCTCGCTCATAATTGTCCATAAGGAATTGTTGAAACCCCGAAAGTAAAAGCTTCCACCTGTCGCTAGGAGGCCAGTGGAGGGTCTCTTGTCTCTGGTCCATACTCTCGCTATACAGGTACTCATCTAGTCAGAGGTAGCAGGAAAATCTGAATCATTTTACCCAGTCGCGCGGTTCACTTCGCGCTATCCGCCCTGTGGAAACGGGGCTTCATGCGGTCGTCGCTCGTGGAGCACCGCAGACCACAGGTCGATGCGACGTCTGATTGTGAGCATTGGCCTCGGCAGAAAATTAACTGGAGGATGTCAGATGTCACGCCGCGCCGATGGACGCTATTAGTGCAACGTCACAGAAAAGCGATATATATCGATTTTTTCGCACTGGTAGCATTGAAAGAGGTTATGCCAATGTTATTGTTTGGATCCAATTCGATATAATGGAGAATCCCTATGATGACGTCGCCACTAATAGCGTCTATTTAGGCCCACGGCCCACGGCCCACGGTTATGGAACGCCGTTTGTGCGAAAACCTATCTTCGGGGGGAAGAAGTATNGAGAAGTGATTTCTCTCGAGGGAGAGCGATTTTCGTTGGGAGCAGAGAAACGAATTGCCCAGAGGTAATGAAGGATACGTGGGGGCGGAAAGATTTTTTCAGGGGTGGAGAAACATCTTTCCTGGGTGGAGACAGGTTTTCAGCGAGGCGTTGAAATTCTGTACTTCACTACCCCGCTTAAAATTATTCCATCCCTGATCTTGAATACATCGATTATCTGGAGGAGAAATGAAAAAAGGAAGTGTCCTTCCCTACGCCGCACAGTTGATCCAATCAATTAGAGAAGTCGGACATGAAATTTTTGACAAAAATCGCAAATTTCGCTGTTTATTTCGTCACAATTTAAGCTTTCAGGGGTGCTCTTAAGAGACGATTTTACGAAAAAACCAGTAGAACCACATTTAGAGCCTCAAATCTTTATACAAACGGGGTTGTGAGCTTTTAAAGTTTCCTTTCGTCCGACCTCTCCAAGTAACTCGATCCACCGTGCGCCATACGGTTGACTTCGCAGCTGCTCGGTGCAGAAAGATCTTACCGCGGGAAAACTGCTTCCGATAAATCGATTAAGTGGTGTGGAGGAACAATTCTAAGTGTAGAACCATTTTCACGCAACGAGAGCCGATTCGGAAGCCTCTATGTCTGCGATGACTGTTGAGCTCTCAACCGTTTGAGAGGAGAAATTGTCGTCATGTGCCATGTCAGAATGGGACCAAGGACCCCTAACATCTCATAAATCGCATGAACAGGACATACATCTCTTGAACACAATAAACAAATAAAACGTGTAAGTTGGTGGTTAAAATCTATTGAGGAATCTATTGCGGCAAACTTCGACTTTGAGTCGAGGAGTTTTTAATCCATCACTTGAAACAACTAATGTAGAGCGTCAACGTTAATGCTGAAAGATAGTGCTACATTAGTGCTACTTTAGTTCACGTGTGAGGAATCGAAAACTGAATGTCTGCCCGGTAATTTTCGATTGGAGTTCCTGAGAAGTGAAATTTTGCCTCCTCTCTATAGGGTGGGAAGTAGGTGCAAAAAATCGTGCTCCTACAATCTGTGGGAGGGAGGGTGGGAGGTGGGGGTGATTTTGGCTCTAGGCGCCTTCAGTTTGATAAGAATCACTAAATTTTTCTCCGAGGCTAATTTAGTTTCCGAGTTGAACCGAACCCAATTTATGATCAACGGAAGTTCATTTGGCCATTTTTCTGGAGATTTTTAAAATTTGTATCTTTCTTCCCTCTCCTAACTCGAGATGGAGATGTGCACTTTTAAAGTCTCACCGTTAATAAGTCTATGAAGTCGTTAATCAGAAGAAAATTCAAATATCAAAACAAAGAGACACATAAAAGTAAAAGTTAAATGCGTAGTTGCACACTATTAAGGGGAATTTTTATTTTAAACAGGAGAAACTTACTATCAGCATCGTTCGCCTCCTTAACCTACTTAGCCGTTGATAAGTTGTATCCGCGAGAAAGCTTTTATTAATTGAAAGGATGGTTTACGGATATTTATACGAACCGTACTTTTTTTTACAAATTTTGTTACAAAGGAAGCCTTAACTTGTCTAATTTAATCAAGGTAGAGAGGAAGGTCGCCTCTAACAGTTGACGTCATAGCGCACTAACTTCGCCTATCAAAAGTCAATTGCACGGATCAATTTTTATTTTATTTCGGTTTTGAAGTGCGCGGAGAATGACGCAACAATTTCGGTTCCGAGCCGCGTAGCAGGTTGTAAGAAATAAAACGGCCTGCAAAGCAACAATAAAACTGGAAAGTATGTCGTAAAAATGAACGGGCGATACCTGATGTGTACGGTTCTGTGGAAGCAGAGCGGAAATGGAAAGCAAAAAAGCAGCGCGCTAAAAATTTCTAAAAAACGGTTCTCTATCCTTTAACTCGTAAAAAAAATTGTGTACGTTAACGCCCCCCCCCCTCCCCCAGAGCGTAACGTATTTCATGAACGGCTCCTTACAGTATATATACCATAGATTCATACTGCCGTGCTAGGGAAGAACGCCGTATGAACATTCAAGAGTTGCCAAATTTCCCTTGATAAAACGTGTATTTTCGACAGCATTCAAGCATATTTTTCCTTGAAATTTGCAGATATTTTAGATTAAATTGCGTAAAAAATTGTCTGAAAATTTTCGAAAATAATATTCATAATTTTCCCAGTAAATTCGGTTTTCGTCAGAGAAAACTTGGCAAGGTCTGAAGGCTCATACGGCGTTCTTCCTTAGCACGGCAGCATAAGTTACATTCCTCTGAAAATTTCAATAAGAAGAGGACGAGGACACGATTATCATAGCTCATCCGACGTAAGGGCGCATTAAGGGTTTCCGCATGAGCCCCAGAAAGGGTGGATTTATATGAAAAACAGGGTTCACGTAGGAACTGAGATACGCCCTTACGTCAGAGGAGCGACATTATGTGCACTTGACTGTGACAAGATTGGAACATGGCATATGGCTTCTCCCTGTTATAGCAAACACTCGGTGCTTCAACTTAAATCCGTCCATGCGAATCGATTATTATATTAGTTCGTTATCGAATGACCTTATGATCGATTGATAGCATTGCTAAGATAAGGATATATCGATCAAGGTCACTCGATTGTAGTTCAACAATCTACGCGCAGAATCACAAAACACGTAACTGCAGATTCACGGCCAGGGACCCGGAGCCAAGCCGGAGCAGTAGCTCCGCTCCGAGCTCCACGCTGTCCTGGCTGCAGCCGAGGCAGTGAGAGATCTGCGTTGCAGTGGAGCCGTGCCGTTTCGGAGCCAAGCTCGGTTCGGAGCCGAGCCTGGTCCGGAGCCGGCTCCGTAACATGCCCAGCTCCGGCTGGACTTCGTGCGACAAGGCTCCAGCTCCTCCGGGCCGGCCGGAGGTTCCGATTATGACCGATTTTTCTCAGTCTATCTCTCTCGCACCTGTGTTAATCAGTGCGCTCGGTTGTTTTGTCACATATCCTTCTCCCACGCAAGGAGATGACGCGTTATCTCCTCCCAGTTCTAGGAAATTCATGCGGGCACCCGACCATCGAGAAAGGCTTCTTTTTTCCTCT
>NW_017547282.1:1519657-1552859 GCF_001854935.1 Bemisia tabaci | reverse complement strand
CCCCCCCCCCCCCTAAAGTTAACACTCCTACCGAACGCCTACCGGATATAGTCACGCCACGCCACTGGTTTCCTCGCAATTTTACCGAAAATTCCTGAAAACTTCAAGGGAAAATATTCATAACTTTCCTCAAAAATGAACGATTTATCGGAGGAAATTTGGCATCTCTCGAATGTTCATACGGCGTTCTTCCTTAGCATGGCAGGGTGTTTTGGTTGCGAAATTCTTGAAACGAGCGACTCTTGAAAATCAGCAAACACTGTTTTCTCTCCATTTAAATGTATGTAAAACAATCAATTCTTGGTGAAGCAACTTGCCTCACCGGAAATCGATATTTGTAATGGATTAGAATGGAGGTAAAACATCGCTGCCACCATACAAAATCGCCCCTGACAGCTTTACTGATGGACCGATGGATAACGACACTAATTAAAATTATCAAAATCTGCGATTACTTTCGAAAATAATACATTCACAAAAAATTATAATAGTTGAAAATAAATAAATCCGACGATAATATTGAAAATCAACTTCAAACAGAATTCCCCGGTTAAAACAGAGGACACGCGCTTCATTTTATACGTATTACCAAGCGCTCAACCGATAGGGAACCATTCCAGGCTACGATTACTCACTTCCCATGGAAAATGATAACAGCGTAACCGGCTACACTGATAAAAAAATTTGTGTTACTGTGTTTTTGTGTTACTTTTGATTGGCGCAGGAAGTGAAACACAAATAAACGCATATTTTGCGTTGATTTTGGTACAGTTTCCGGTGAATTTAGCGCAGAAAACAATGAAGGGACTGGGAAAATGCATTCCTCCGATTGCGACGTTCCTATTCGCCACTTGCTTTCCACTTAATTTCTTCAAAATAACTGGCTGACATTTTCTTTTGCAATTGTCAACCGGGCTCGGGTTATTTCGTGTTTTACTTTCCGCATTAACCGAACTGTTGTGTTGAAATTTCTCTCGGTGTACTATCTCAAAATTGAATTTAACTTGAAAAAATTATGCTCCCACAAGACGAATACCGATCTAACTCACTCTGCTCCTAGGTATAATTGCAAAAATGTTCAAATCATTATGATGATAATCCCGTAAATTCTTGGCACATCCAGTATGTTCCTAGGTTTTTCGAGGACAGAGGCAATTCTCGGAGAATTCCTCGTTTTCCAGGTTTTCTAAACCGCTTATTAAAATGCGATCAGTGCCATGGGTAGCAATCTGGCTATCCAGTTCGCCAACAACATTTTTATTCGGATTTCGAATTCCGCATTACGCAGGGTTGCCACAAAATTTAGAAAATGACATTCCCTGACATTTCCCTGACACATTCGAGTAAAATTTCCTGACAACTGAGTATATAATATACGGCCAAAAAGACATAATTTAAAACAGTTATCACAGTAAATTGGTTGTTCTAAACGGCAAATACATTCTAGAAAGCTAATATAGGTACATTAAAAAAATTTCTCTGACATTTCTGGGTTTTCCTTGACTTTTTAAAATTCCTTGACATTTCCCTGCTTTCTATGACACATTCGAGTAAAACTTCCTGACAATTGAGGATATGCTGTACGGCCAAAAAGAGATAATTTAAAATATTTTCCACGATAAATTCGTTGTTCTAGACGTCAAGTCCATTCTAAAATGCTGATGAAGGTAAATTAACAATTTTTTCCTAACATTTCCAGGTTTTCCCTGACTGTTTAAAATTCCCTGACACATTTGAGTAAAATTTCGTCACAATTAAGGATATGCTGTACGGCCAAAAAGGGATAATTTAAAGTAGTTTCCACCGTAAATTTGTTGTTCTACACGTCATATCTATTCTAGAAAGCTAATATAGGTAAATTAAAAATTTTTTCCTGACTTTTTAAAATCCCCTGACATTTCCCGGGTTTCCCTGACCGTGGCAACCATGGTTACGTCACATCGGTAAAGTTTCAAATTCCTATGCTAGCTGACACGGAGCGAGATACGGTTTGAGGGGAACGACCCGGCAACGTGGGCGGGTGGACGCTATGGAACGCGAACTTGAACTTGGAGAGCAAATTGGTCCCAAGGTAATTCCCACGTAACCTGCACTCGGCGCGCCGGAGTCGCTCGACCGTGCCGCAGCGCGATTTTCGGCGATGACCTGGAAAACTCACCCGGAAAAATAACCCCGGAAGCGCCTTCCACAGCACAATAATGACAAGTTCAATTTTTACGCTCTCAAAAGAGTTGCAAGTTGCACTTGCCTTTACACAATGCGCAGGAACGTTGCGACGCTATTGAAAATGTATATCTCAAAATCAAACGAGGGCTTAAGGTGATATATATTGCATTTTGCAAAAAGGAACCACTGGCGTTGCAACGTTGCTAAGATTGTGCAACTTCTTTTGTCTGGGAGGAAAACCCCGATTATCCATTAATAGTTTCTATTTTACTCGCTAAAAACTGTAAATTTAAGAAGAAAAAATTACCATCTAAATTTCATAGTTTTTCACGATTTGCGCAATTTTATTGCAAAAGATGAAGTTGCACAATCTTAGCATCAGTGCAATGCTAGTGGTTCCTTTTTGCAAAATGCAATCCATTTGACGGTTGCCATTTTTGGTGTTAGAGCGACGTGCGATGCATCGCATCGATTCGTTCCATATTTCAGCTACTTGTCATTTCTTTCGAATTTTGAGATTGCACTTCTGTTGTCATGAGACCGAAGAATTCATGTACCAAATTTGACAAAGAAATGCAATGTAATAAAGTAAGGGTTTTTTCAGTGTACAGAGAGGCCACCACCGTGGCCACAAACAAAGCCCTGCAACACTGATGGTAACATTACACACTACACTAACACTAAACCACATAGCTCGTTGTTCCCCACACAACGGAACGTAACTACATTTCGAAGTTACAGAACTTCCGCCCGCAAGTTGTACCTTTAGAAGACAACGAGCGGACATTTCAAGTCGAAAATTTCACTAATTTTTTTTTCCGATATCATGGGCTGGGATAATCAGCAAAATTTGGGACAAAATTTACAAGTCACGTTCTAGTAAATAATAATAATAATAATAATAAAAAAAAAATGAATAGTTTGAGGCAATTTACAGGCTTTGGCTGGTGTTACGTTCCTTCGTCTGCAAAACAGCGAGCAGTGGGCTTCCTTGAAAACGTGATGAAATCGTCATCCAATCAATTTAAATTTTAAAAAAAAGAAAGAAAGAGAAAAACATAGCCCCTGCCTCTCTTTCGAAATTGCGTTATTCTTCCCTAAGAAGGAAAATACGGCTTGACTGGAAACCTTGTTAGAAATCAGCCGTACCAAAGACGTTGAAAAAAACAAAAATAAACATCAAGTTATTTACTTTCTCATAAAAAAAGAAAAGAAACCAGTTCTTGCATAGATAAGCGAGTCAGTGAATCACTAACCATCTTAATCGTGGAAAAAACCGAAACTGCTACGGCATGTTCCTTTTTTATGCGAGAAGTACTTACAATGACGATTCAGAATGCACACTCCGTGATAATATAAATAGCAAACCCAGCAAGCTTACCTGCAACAAAAAACGAAAGAGTCACGCGTTAGTTATGAGGAAAAGGCAACGAACAAATCTCATCAAAAATTACGAGGTATAGGTCGACTATTCAAAAAATAATAATTTCGCACAAAACGTCGCTCTGATGTAAGGGCGTATCTAGATTACCACGTGAGCCCTGTTCCCCGTACAACATAATGCAATCCATGGTTCATGTGGAATTAGAGATGTGTCTTTGTGTCAGAGGAGCAACGAAAAGATCAATTTAATCTGACAATAACCAAATGAAAGTGTCTCCCAAGAGGTTGGGAAAATTTCCAAAATTTTACAGCTCCCCCCCCCCTCTCCCTCCGAAAAGGCAGAGGGCATTGAACTGGTTACAAGTATACGGCATGGTTAATTTATATCCGATACTTCTTGTTTTGTAAATAGTTAGAAATTCGAGGGGAAAATTAGGATAATTAAATTACAGTAACACAAAGCTGATGGAAGTTGAGTGTCGCTAAATTCTCATCAAAATTAGTGAAAAAAGCAAGACTGTAAAATTGCTGTATAGAAGTAAATTGGCCACCACTAAATTTTGCTTTGCAAAAAGCGATTCGAAGTTGAGTGTATGCACATTGATCGCTCGAGAGAACCTTTCTTGTAAGTGTCGCAGACTAAAAAATAAAAAGAGGGAATGGCCACCAAAGAGAAAAAACCTTAGGGCCTGCTTCGGAAAATTTGTACGGCTAGTTGTAAAAATTCCTCCGATTGCTTATACTGTCCTTTCAGTTGTGGCGATTAAGAAAGCTTTGCAAATCTTTTTTAATTGATGTATTTTTTTTTCTTCTGGGTGTGAGGTGAAGGACTTTTCGTTCATTCCTATGGACATTTTTTTTTGCCAAACGATTATAATTTTATCGTAAAAAAACCACTCAAATGTCTTCGATTTTTTTTTTAGAAAAAAAAAACACTGCATTAGAATTGAGCAAAAATTATTTCACCGTAAGCACTTATCTTTAACGCCAAAATAATTTTTTGAGCCAAAACAAACCGAACAATTTAATTAAATCAGAGATTAATGATATTTTGATCTGGAAAAAATGTTTTTCAGCAATTCTTTTCAGGAGACTGGTGATTTCGAAGGTTTTTCTTCGGCTGTGCAGCTCATTGTTTTTAAAAGACTCGCCGAATTTATGACCGAGTGTTTGCAAAATTTGGGAAATATCATCCGGCGAGACAACTATGGCTTCTTAAGATTTTGTTCTACGCCGTTGACGTAGAAGATCTCGACTTGAACTTAGATTCCAAGAGTCGCTCGACCTTCGACCTCCGAATGCGACTAAATGAAAACTGAGTCATGCACAGTCAATTCCGGGCGTGTCAGTGAAATCTAATTGCACTTACTAGCTCCTTGACTAATTTGCGAATCGCGTCTAATTACTTAACCTCACCTTCATCCCCCGTGAAAATCGATTTTCGTGAGACGAGGGCCACAGACAAGTGACGACTAAGTATGAGAGACAGTAAGTGGAGTAGTGGTTCATCAGCAATCAGAAGAATAATTTGAAGAATCATTGGCGAGGGGTGATAATCGACTATCGATATTATCCTATTTGAGACTATAGTAAAGAGTCGATTATTATGGTGTTCGATGCAAACGCCCTGATAATCGATCTTTTCTTATAGGTTTGAATGGATTATTAATCGATACAACGCAAAGCACGCACGCCACTGCAATGAATAAATAAAATTATTGCTATTTATAAAAGGCTAAATCGTTATACTGTGCGAATTGAGCGTAATTCGCACTTACTGAAATATTCCAATGAGGTGGTGGAGTATCGCGCCAGTATAAATAGATTGATTCCGAGATAAATAAATAAGTAAACATAAATGCGGAATTAAGCACATACACCACATAGCCATGAGCATCTGTTTTTGACACGTCGAATGTTCCCTCGGACTTCGCGATCTGACCTCCGATGACGTCATAAGCCGCGCTTTATTTCGTTCAATTTCATAATTATCCCCAGAATTCACCTGCGTCTCGACTATTAAGTATTTTGAAACTGAGCACCCTGGAGCGGTCCCTAAAATGCGCCTCTCGTCAACATTCCATTAAAATTGACCGGTAAATTATTCCTGATTTAACAATTTTGCGATTAAAAAAAGTGTCCGACATGTTTCAAAGTAGATTTTACATTTAAAAAATGCTAATTTAACCATCCCCGTGCTTAAAATAACTTTCCACTAGAGTAGAATGTACATTTGAAACATGTCGGGTATATTTTTTAACAGTTTAATTGTTAAATCAGCAATCCATTTTTTTCCGTGAGGTTGGTTCCGGGGAGGGGGCGGAGGGGTGTGTGAGTGAGAAACGTGGCAATACCTTTGAGGAAACTTGTATAAAACAATTAAATCTGGAGGAGGAAAAGGAAAATAATGCAGTTTCATAAAAGGAGGTTGGATTTAAGAAGAGGATTTAAGAAGGAAAAGGCCGTTAGTGCATCAAATTTATTATGCATACGGAGCGATTGGTGCAGAATGAATTCATCACTGACTGATGAGACAGATGTGGATGAAACCATGGCATTACTATACCGTAAAAAGTGAGCCATCCACGTTTTTCTTTTCTTTCTTTATTTTTAAGGTCCTTTCTGCAGGCGATAATTGAGCACAATGGTTGTGCGTGATTAGATGTATATTTTATGGCTTTCCTCTGATCTAAAAACTGCAGTAATCAAGAAACGATCCCTCGACCAGCGTATCAGGGTTGCCACAGAATTTAGAAAATGAAATTCCCTGACATTTCCCTGTCACATTTCGGTGAAATTCCCTGACGATTGTAAAATATGCCAGATGGTAAAAAGACATAATTAGAAAAATATTTTTCATGCAGGCAAAATTTTTCGTTCGAAATACCAAACCTATTTTGAGGAGCAAGTAAAGGTGTTTTGATAATTTTTCTCTGACATTTCCCGGTTTTCCCTGACTTTTTAAAATTCCCTAACATTTCCCGGTTTTCCCCGTATTTCCTGACTGTGGCAACCCGAGTAACTGACTTTTTGCATTCGTTTATTATTATTCACCTCGAATACTGCCGCGCTAAGGAAGAACGCCGTACGAACATTCGAGAGTTGCCAAATTTCCCTTGATAAAACGGGCATTTTTGACGATATTCATGCACATTTTTCTTCGAAATTGTCAGATATTTTAGATAAAATTGCGTTCAAAATCGTCTGAAAATTTTGGAAAATTATTACCACAATAATTAATGTTTCAATTATTTCCCAGAAAATTCGGGTTATGTCGAAGGAAACTTGGCAACGTCTGAAGGTTCATACGGCGTTCTTCCGTAGCATGGCAGAATAGCCCAACGTTCTGTTTTAGTGCGTGCACACAAATTCGATTATAATGCTTCCGATTTTTAAGCCGGAGCAACGTCGGATGCATTTTTTCCCGGTGCATCTTTATTTACAAGTATCTAGCTTTTTACTGCAATGTGCAAGCACGAGGAGGTACGTCTCCACAAAACNGGGGGGGGGGGGGGATGGCGGTCAACTTAAGGAGGGCGGAGGGCCAAGTTGCCATGACAACAACGTCAATCGACGTGAAGGACTCTCAGCAACTACTTCCTCTGTAGTTGCACGAGCGGAGCGCCCCTTTTTTTAAATCCTTTTAACCCACATGCTAATTGCGGGGAGGTCACCGGATGCAGAAAGTTAGCCTTCCCCAACTTATATATTACCTTCCCAAAATTTGATGTTTTGCTTCAATTGCGCCTGTGCACAAAACATCGTGCTAAAAAGTTTCCTTCTCCAAAAGCAGCGCGCTTGAGCAGGGTGTCTGGTTTTTTTCACTTTGGGAAATCCTGATTTTTGACTGCTAAATCCTGATTCCATATTTTCTCCAAATCCTGATTTTTTTTGACGGGGAAAAATTAGCGGACGGATAACGGATAATAAACGGAAAATAAGCGGACGGCCAAATTTTCTCAAATCCTGATTTTACGTCCAATTTTTCCTCAAATCCTGATGAGATCGGGGTTGAATTTTGATTGACCTAAAATCCTGATAGAATCGGAACAATCGAGAAAATCCTGATGCTAAACACCCTGTTGAGTGACTTTAAGCACATAACACATAATTCAGCCTGACGCACAGTGGATCGAGTCAGTTAGAGAGGTCGGACAAAAAATTTTTGGCTAAAACTGCAAATTTTGATGTTGTTTCGTCACATTTTAAATTTCGGGGGACGCTTCTGAAAGAAAATTTTAAGAGGAAACCAATGAAACCACTTTTAGAACCTCAAAGTTTTGTATAAACGGAGTTACGAGAGTAAAAATTGATCATTTTCAGGCATATTTTCTTTACATGTTAGAGAAAAATCCCGCCTGACGCATAAAACATTCTTCTTGAGCTGAAAGACGAAATCCGTCGTTAAAAAGCTCTTCATTGAGACATTTGAATTAATTATTTTGATAACAGTATGTGGGGGGAATCATCTTATGAAATCACATCATTCCATCACAATGAGAACAATTTTATCACGAAAAGTAAGCTTTCGTTACCACGCCCCTCCTTCGCCCACCCAACTAAATCAGACGCGTCTAGACGCCTTCGCATACTCACTCACCCACCCATTGTGGCCCCTCAGTGAAAACTTGTGACAGAATTTTAAGACGCTTCTTGAAACCGCCTGATGGATTTGAATACTTGAACTCTCCTGCATGACTATGCATTGAAATCTTTACGCGGGGGGCAGTTACAAGGGTTTCAAGTGAAAACAATTTCAAGGGGCGTCTGAAAGTTTCGGCAAGTAAGTACTGGCTTTTACTTGATGGATAATTAGAGAAATTAATAATTTAAGTACCACAAAAGATGTTTCCTTATCAAAAATTTGCGCAGATTATGTTGAACATGTTCAAGAAGTCTAAAATTGATCGAAAGGCAGTGTTCATGATAAACATTGAAGTTTTGCAAAGTTTACGATTACAAAAACAATCAAGATCAGCAGAAGTATTACTGGCCATCAAAAACATAAAAATCGAGACAACAATAAATAAAAATGAACAACATCAAAATCTTATGATGGATTGTGCAAAAATTTCCTTCCTATTCTGATACGCAATGTTTGTAAGCTTGTCGAGAAAAACTTTGCCAGCTAAGAAAATTACTTCATCGCAGAGCCCTGAAATCAGCTTAGAAGCCACTTTCATACAAGTATTTGAGCAAAGGATTCTGAAACCTCAGCATTGTAGCATAATTATAGTCTGAAAATGTAAAACTGTCCCCAGAAATAGGGAAAATCGGCAGAGTCCTGTCACAGTTTGCGAAATTGTCACATTCACGGTCCAGTGTTCCACTGGAGAGGATTCGTTTTTCTTTTCTTTTTTTTTTTTTTTTAAAGCGAGCTTCAGGTATGATGCCAGGATGTTATTGGGGAGAGGGTATTTATAATGGACCACTAGACAAGGAACGAATTTCAGCATTCTGATACATGTTTCGTAACTAAAATTTCACGTAGAACATGATGCGCACAACAAAAATTACCGAAATTAACTCCTGACGAAGATATTCAGTGATTCTTGATGCGTGAATTCAAACCACCCGCTCATGAAAACTCAATGCTCTACGTGATTCACATCGCGCGCTAAACGTTATCATGACAGTCTCTGTGATATAAAAATCTGGCAACCTCGATCTTGACGCCTTGGCTCAGCTATAGCAAATTGCGTATAGTTTGAAAAATACACGGCGGGAAATGAACATTGCTCGGTTGAGAAGCTTGCTGAAACCGTTGTAGTGTGCAATTTGACTCACGTAGAGCTTTGAGTTTCTTGTTAGCGGGCAGTTCAAATTCCTCGTAACCAATGTGAAATAAAAACGTCAATATCTTTGTTATAAGTTGATTTCAGTAATTTTCGTCGAGCGAATCGTGTTCCACGTGAAATTCTGGTTAAGAAACATGTATCAGATTGCTTAAATTCGTACCTTATCTAGTGGTCCATTGGGGGGCAGACTTGGCTAGCTTCCTGCGCCCAGAGGCGATTTTGCAAGTTGGCAACACTGTTATTCCTAAAATACCGATTTTACAGGAGGCAAGCTTCCTCACAAAGAATCGATTGTTTTGCATACATTCAAATGGAGGAGAGAAAGTGTTGCCGACTTTCAAGGGTCGTCACTGTCTACGCCCCCTCCTTTTAGCAAGTGGGGATTTTGAATCGACGAACACAGAATACGTTATAGTATCTCATGAATGAGTTGAGTTCGGTCTTTTTATCGATGTCTACCGTGTTCTTTGTGCAAGTTTCACGAGAAAACATGAGTTTTGTTGGTTCACTACTTCATCTGGTGGTCCATCACTAGCTTTGTGCATCCTTCGCTAACATTGAGTCGATTTTTATTTCCACAATTTTCAGTATGGGGCGGGTGACAGAATAATCGCGGCGCCAAGGTCAGCATCGATTGGCCGAACTCGAGACGTCTCTGGCTGCCCGATGCGCTCTCAGGTCGTTCGGGCTCCACTCCAGGGCCTCACTTAGGGTGGGAAAGAGAAGCTTGAGGGTGGGAAAGTGGAGATTGAGGGTGGGAAAGAGGCGCTAACATGCAGTAAATGGGGCTCCAGGAAAAGCAGGGTTCTTATTCAGCTCAATATTCGAAATGACATCAGGCCCAAAATCGGCATTTCCAATTAATACTGAATATTTTCTCTTTCCAGTGCTTTCTTCCACCAAATATTTTAGTTGATGGCACTCAGTACCTCAGAAAAGAGTTTTGTGAGCTACCGACCCTGAAAAAGTCCACCACTCGTTCCCCCTTCCCTCAAATGATTTTTTTTTTTTTTAAATCATTCGCCTTCTGTACATAGAAATTAGAATATTTACAATATAAAATCCTAGACCTAAGACTAAGACTTAACTAAGACCTAAACCTAAGACTATTAAGATAAAAATGGTATCCCCAGAATGGGGGCAAATGATATAGAAGGGTCCAATAATAGAGCGTATTTTCTTTCTCGCCACTTTTTTCCCGTCGCCGCTTCTAGCATTTTCAAATGCTACTTCGAAATTTTCTTTTGCGAGTAGATGCATCTATCCATACGTGTTACTTAACCGTAAAAGAGGAAAATCGAAAAAACCCGCGTTGGTGTGACTTCGAACTCACTGATTTATTTGGGTTTAAAAAATGTCCTATTTTACTTTCCTTAAGCGATTACTAGAATTCATTCCACGATGCTCTCTTCCCTAAAGGTTGCGCCGCCGGAGACCTACATCACGGCTCCATGCTGTCCTAGAAACCTAGTTCTGTAGATAACCCTGAAAACGCTTGAAGACACCGGAGACGTGCAGGTTGGAGAAAAACAGTTTCTGAAGTTCTCGGCCACCCACGCGGATCCGAACCGCTACGAGGAAACGGCGCTAGGCGTGCGATCCAAAAGTTCACAATCCGAAAGATTTTTTTTTACGGACATTCCTGCGGCGAAAACGCCGGGCTGCGCGGTTGCCAGATTTGACGCAAAACCCAAGTAATCCCGTTATCCGACCACGAACCTAGTTCGTCACAGCCGATGCCGGCACGTAATCAGACGCTCGTTCAGAAATTAAATTCGCGGACAAATTAGCCCGAGGTTACCTGAACTTGGGAATGAGAAATTCTCTCTTGGATTTGAATATGCGCCAGGGTCTTTGAGCCGGTACCAAAAGGTCTTCGACCTCACGGATGCTCTCGGTTCACACAACCGAGCTTTATCTATAGCTTGCTTGTTCGTAGCTTTATCTATAGCTTGGCCAGGTTTGTCTATAGCTTATCTATAGCTTTGTCTATAGCTTGGTTAGGTTTGAAAGCTCGGCTGCGCGAATTTTTACTCTGCTGGCAATATTCACCGAGTGATCCTCAGGTGAAGAAGAGAAATCGGGGAAACGGAAATAGGGTGGGGGGATTCAATTTCCTATGAAAAAAATGAGCTATGTGCCTCATAAGGTATTGCCAAATTTCTTTGGATAAATTATTGAATTATTTATTGGAATAATTTTAAATTTAATTATTGGATTATTTCGAAAAATTTTACATTATCTTGAAACTTCAGAGAATTTGCTTCGTGCTACAGAGAAAATGTTCAAAACATCTGTGCAACCGACATTTTGCAAACGAGGAATGAGTTGATCAAAGATCACAAAAAACGTATGATTTGTGTAACCTTTATTCCCGTTTGTGACATCCATAAGCCGCGTTGTCTTAACTCTCTCTAAAAGGGGACTCTAAGCGATACTTACCTACTGGATGCGCAAAAATGCCGGCCAACAAAGTGAAAAGTTTACTTGAAAGGCAAGCGATCACTACTTGAGCCCGGACAATATTGATTAGTATTAAGGGATACAGGGGTGAGAAACGGAGGGAGCAATCGTCTCTCTCATATGTAGATATTTACTCAGTATGTGATAGTGGAACGCCGGCCGAACGAGTCAATAACAGAAATGTTTTCATTATGGCAGCGTATAAAAAGGTGCCCTTAATAAATTAAAGCACGTATTAAGTAAATATGTAAGCAAACGAACGAACGCACAAACACATGGATGAATCACTCTTAATAAAAAATCAGTTGAGTAGGGAAATTAATTACAGCTCGGTTAACAGTGTTGCGTTGGCTCGAATGTGTAAATAACAGGGAGTGAGCTCGTGTGGATATCATTAGTTGAATGACCAGTGATTACTGACTAGAGTGAAAGCTGGGTTGTCAAAACTATCTAAAAGCCAGCCATTCATTAGACGAGGGATCGTTGGGTTTCATCTCTTCCTGGCTGCATGGGATAAGCTGGAGCCACTGCCAAGGCTGTAATGGGTAATATTGGGTTCATATACACTGGAAAAAAAGAAAAAAACACATTGGATCTAGAGTCGAGACTCTTAAAAACATCGACAAGAAACATTACTCTTGATTCAATCAGAATCTAGCTTAAATCAAGAACCAAGCCTCTTAATTTAAGCGGATGTCGTTTTGATTCAAGCAAAAATCCGATTGAATCAAGATTATTTTTTCTTGTCAATATTTTCAAGAGTCTGGACTTAAGATCCAATGTGTTTTTTTTTTTTTCCAGTGTATGCTTGAAGACGGAAAATTCTCGCTCTTAATTGAAAACCGAAAAATAACTAATTAATGCGGCAGAATATGTTTAGTATCTAAATGTTGTCTACTTTCGATTTTGATTCACCTAAATTAATGATCCGGATCCGATTTAAATCCGTCGCAAAGCCGTAAAGCTGACACCGAGGACTTGAGTTAGGTTAGATTAGGTCACGCAACTAAATCAACTTCTCGGTAGTGCGGGAGGTATCGCACAGAAATGAAGGCGCGTTACTACTAGAAAATTCTTCCTCTTGGCTGAAAATCAAAAAAGAAATCAGTATGCAGGGAAATATGTTCGGTATCTAGATGTTTGTATACTGCCCGTATTGTTTCATTATATCGATGATCCCGATTCGATTGAAAAGTCGCAAAGGCGTAAAACTTACACCGAGGACTTGAGTTAGGTTAGATTAGGTCACGCAACTAAACCAACTTTGCGGCAGTGCGGGAGGTATCGCGCATAAATGAAGGCGCGTCACTACTAGCTCGCGCAGATTGCTTCTGCACCTACATTATTGTCTTCTTTGTCTATAGCTTTGTCTATGAATTTCAATAATCGATCTGCTGAGAAGCTCAGACGTCAGACTCTCTATCCTACCCTGAGGGACTTAAGTGAAACTTGAACGTCCCTTGAGGCGCCTTATTCCCCATGTTTCCCATGTTCTTAACGTACTTAAGTATTTACAGTAAGTCTAATGTATGTATTACACACTGCTCACAGAATCTTCGTCTTTCAGTAGTGTTGTGGCATCAGCGAACTCATACGGCCGTGCTAAGGAAGAACGTCGTATGAACCTTCATGCGTTGCCAAATTTACTTTGATAGAACACGAATTCCCTGCCAAACTTATGAATATTTTTCTTATAATTTTTCAGATAATTTTACTCTCAATTTCGACTAAACTTCCTGAAAATCTCAAGGGAAAATACTCATAAATTTCTTCAATGATAAAAAATTCATCGAAGGAAATTTGGCAACTCGGCAACATAGTAAATCATCGTTGACAATTTTTATATACGATAGATCTTTCACACTGGTTATAATAAGAAATTTTGAAATACTTGGTGTGGCGGCACCGTCGTGTTTCCGAGTGAGGTCGATCGAGGGGCACCGCACGATGAATACAGAATGATTACCCTCAGAGGCCTGTTTTGTAGTTACAGGTTCATTATCCTGAAACGGTTGAGCACTTTCGTTTATGCATTGTCTCCGTTTCAGGGATCTTTCTCGCCCTTCCGCCTCGGTACTAGCCGCCTTTTCATAACTATAATGGAATGGATGGGTTTCCGTGTTAGTGCGCCGCACAACGGATCGAGCCACTAGGAGAGGTCAGGCAAAATTTGGAAACTTTCAACGCCTATAACTCTGTTTCTAAAAAAATTTGAGGTTCTAAAAGTGCTTGTTTTTTTTTTTTTTTTTTTTTTTTTTTTTTTTTTTTTTTTTTTTTTGGAAAAAATTTTATTTTAGTATAACGTAAATACTACAAGTATTTCCTTGCATGTATGTAAAATTATATCTCAAGTTATGTTTGTGAATTCATCTTATTAAAACGCAAAAATTACGGAAAGGACTGATTCGATCCGTTTCAGAGGGAAAAGAATCATTCCTGCCAAAAGATCAGCGCGGCAGAATCGATTCCATCTTTTCAAAGATCTACACACGATTCGCCATCAATTGTCGTAGATCGATGTGCTACTTACTTAACATAAATTCTCTGTAAATGAAAACTAATCAGGTTGATACTCGAGTTAATGACGCACCTTATCGACACATCGTGTTGGAGTCTACTCCTAGTTTACCTTCAGGGCTCCGTGGTAATTAGTAGTACCGACTAACAGAATCAACGAGGTCATTAAAAAATCAAACCGCACTAGTTTTCGGGTTGACCTCTTCCCTTGGCTAAAGTGGATTCATCTATGACCCGAAGACCTAGAGCCGAATTTTCTTGACACAGAGAAGAAAAAATCTTAGTTTTACAACTCGAATAGATCAAAGGTAGCTTTGGGGTACGGCGGACTCTGCCCTCAGTTAAAGCAAATCATCCGCTTCAGTTGACAGAACTGAACTTCGGTTCTGTGGACCGAAGAATCTGATCTGCACGAACCGAAAAAAGTTGCTTTACATCGTTGAACACGCTCGGAGACAAGAGACCCTCCACTAGTATCTTGGCCGAGGTGGAAGCTTTTACTTTCGGGACTTCAGCATGCTATTGTTGACTTACCTACATGGTTGATGTTCAACAACGTGTTGACAGTTTCACTTGCAAACAAGTTGAAAATGGCCGAAGTTTGGGAAACTTGTTTGGCTCATGACGTCACCAGAAGCTCATCATCCACCATGTAGGTAGGTCAACAGCCGAAATTGGGGTGACGACTGTTGCTCCTTTATAATTGTCTATAAGGAATTGTTGAATCCCCGAGAGTAGCTCAAGCTTTTCAAGCTTCCACCTGTCGCCAAGAGGCCAGTGGAGGGTCTCTAGAGTCAGGGTGAACACACTCTACGTCTACGTCTACGTCGACCAGACCTTTTCGGTTCGGTGCGCTAAGAATTCGGTTCGATGAACCGAAGTTCAACTCTGTCAACTGAAAGCTCACAATAAGTCGTCTCAACCGATTTATAGCTTCGCATAACCGAGGTTTTTTCTTTCTCGGTGCAAGTTACAGCTGGACTGCGCCGTTTATTACGCCCTGCACTGCCGTGCTAAGGAAAAACGCCATATGAACATTTGAGAGTTGCCAAATTTCCTTCCATAAAATGTTCATTTTTCAGGAAAGCTATGAATATTTTTCCTTTAAATTTTCAGAATCTGTAGGTGAAATTGCGAACAACATTATCTGAAAATTGGGAGGGAAATATTCATAAGTTTACCAAGAAATTCGCGTTTTATCAAGGGAAATTTGGCAATGCCTGAGGGTTCATGCGGCGTTTTTCCGTAGCACGGTAGTGCAGCTCTCATATTAGCTGACAATGAGTCGATCGATATAGAGGTTATATTCATTGGATTTGCGACCAACAGTAGCCGATAAATTCGCGCCTCGGGCTCATTGCGTCGGACCCGTGACCTAAGGACGTATCTCAATTCCCAATTGAGCTCTAATTCACGCGTAAATCCATGCTTTCTAGGGCGCATGTGAAAGTCGAGATACGCTCTTATGTCAGAGGAGCGTCGATTTTTCCACGCACCGATCGGAGCAAGGATTTCGTGATCATGCGTCGACGGTGCTACTTCACATTAGCTCCTGGAACCTCTCTCTGGTTATTAATATCTATTGTCCGCAGTCATAGAATTTATTTATCGAGGGACATTCGATTCGGCTGTTTCCTCCGCGAACTACACGCCTCGACCCCCCCCCCTCTCCTCCCACAGTCGACGGAGCGCAAGAGGGGGCGAGGAGGGAAGGGGAAGGTGGTTAATAGCAAAGACGGTATAAATGACATAATAGAGTCGTTTCACCTCGCCGCACAAGTCACAACAGGCATATTTTTATACAGCGCGTTCTGTCTCTTATGAATAATGGAATCATCAGAATCCGACAGCTTGCGTGCCATAGTTCAGTTTAAAATTTTGAAACGGTCAATGACAGGGTGAGATGTCACTCGGAATTGACACATAATTTAGAAGATTAAATTCTCTGACACTTCCCTGATTTCCCTGACACATTTTGATGAAATTCCCTGACTGAGGCATCCCTGGTCACTGCAATAGTGAGGATTCACAATTCCTCACCTCCACTGTGAAATCTCGCCCTGAAAAAAATCGCTGTTTTTTCCCTTTCAAGAGAGGAGCAGAGCACTGACCCTAGCGGTGGTCACTGGTCAAGGTTTTTAAGATAATTTTTCTACTGACTTTTTTCTGAGACATGTATTTTCTACGTGCAGTTGAGGAGAGGATAGAGAGGGTAGGGGAGAGACGTTTTTCCAAAATATTTTTTGCAATTTTTTCTCGCGTGCATCAAATCTAGTTTCACCGACGAAAATTCGACAAATCTTATTTAAATCAGTCGGATTCAGCTGGAACAGCAAACTAATTCGTTTCACTTCTGAAAAAGAAGAGGGCAAGTACGTGAAAATAACGCCATTCAGGCAAAACAGCAGTGCGTCCAAAAATTTCCGCGAGACAGCTGGCAATGCTTACTGCGTTTTCAGAAAAACAGCACCTTTTTCATGCCATTTCAAACATAAGGTCATTTGTTGTCTGCCCGAAACGCATGCAGAAGGTTACTGCATACTGTATTTTTACACAACATTAAATTACTGAATAAGGCCCTTTCAGTAGATTCTAGGGTAAAACTCGTTGATTTTCTTCAATCACCCAGGCATTTTCTATAAGCCTATTACATGGATACTAATACGGACAACGATTCCACGAAGAACGAGGGATTCTTCCGATAAAATTTTCCGCTCGGGCTCTACTGGGACCAGTTTCTCAAAACTTCATTCTTGTATGCTGGTTACACGCTCTTTCCATCAATTTCCGATCAAATAGTGACTGGTACGCACCATCTACCATCAAACTGCGGCCTGCAAAAATTTGGTCGTAGATGATGGAGCTGTGGGGCTCATCCTTTATCTAATTTCCACACAACCGTGCTTATTTCATGCTTATTTCAATCAACACGCTGTTTTAATTAATTTTACTCATCAATCTGGATAACTCTCGACCGCCATCTTGGTCATCATTTTGATCGGAATTTGACGGAAAGTTGAGCGTGTAACCAGGTCACTGCACTTACTCCTCTCTTGGCGTTTGCTCGAGCGAAAATCTGTCAATTTTCGAAAACTTGGCAGAACCTAAGAGGCTCAGGATTCGTGAGAGGTGGAGCATACCTGAGGCGATCGATTTACATTTGTAATTTTCCGTGGCGCGTCGGGCGTCGGGAGGAGGGACACTGCGATCAAGAACCCCAACATCACACGCGCCCATCAATCATCACACAACAGTCAACACCTCGCTACACTTTCGCAGAGCGCGGGGGTCTCTAACCATCGCTGACGTGATCTACGCGAATGCCATCTACCTCGGCGCCTCCCAGCGACACAGATGTCGGTGCCACTAGGTTATGGACGCTATTCTGCCTTGCTGAGGAAAAACGCCGTATGAACATTCAAGAGTTGCCAAATTTCACTAGCTAAAACATGTATTATTGAGGAAAGGTGTGCATATTTTACCTTACCATTTTCAGATAATTTAGATCAAATTGCGAAAACAATCATCCGAAAAATTTGAAAAATTTTTTTTTCGCAATTTTCCAAAAAAATTCGGTTTTTAGTGAAATATATCTGGCAACGTCTAAGGGCTCATACGTCGTTTTTCCTTAGCACGGCGGTATTAGAGGTGACGACGTCGACTTCACAATATCATTTTGGATCAAAACAATAAGAATGATAAAATCTCTTTCTTTGGGAGGGGGGGGGGGGGGAGGGGGGATTGTTCAGGTCTCCGCAATTTTCTGCAACACGTTGGGTATTCACGAAAAGCTCATAACACAACGCGCTGATCAAAATGTTGTTAAATTTTGTGTTAATTTTAGACTGCGTGCCAAAGTCGCATTATTCTACGAGATTTGAACATCTAAAAATTGATAAATCAAAAAAAAAAAAATTCTTAGCCTCCACAATTTTTAGGGCGATGCTATTTTGCCCCGGTCGCGCGGTAGAGAAAAATTTGCTCCTCTGCCTCTTTTAGTACTATTATTAAGAATATATCTGAATACATTGCTTTTTTATGACGTAACACCAATGGAACGTTCCACCATTCATGAAAAATTATACAGGGTAACAGGTATTTCGAATGCCGCAACAACGCAGCTAATTTTTGAAAAGCTGACCCCTAGGAAAAACAAACCCGAATCTTTTTATGAATATTTCTACTTTTACCAATTTATAGACCGATAATTTTTTCCCAACTCCACTTAAAGTTTCATCTTAACGATGCACAATCTACGTTTCTCGGAACTCAGAACACCTGGAGTAATAGTGAGCACAGTCAAACCATTTCAAGATAAATTTGAGAATTTAACACCGAGCTCCTGAAGAAACATTTTAGGCGAGGCAGTATTAATGAGACTTTCTGCATGACTGCATTTAGAGTTTAAATTTTGAAATTCGTTTCAGGAAGTTATGCACGAACAGCTTCAGATCAGCTTCGACTTCTGATCAGGCTGAAGAGTTCCGCCTATGGCAATCAATCGGTTGCCTTGAGAGTCGAGTCGCGCTAGATGACGCAAATCATGATAGGGTTTTGAAAATTTTAACGCGGCTGAGAACCGAATTTCAAAACGGAATATTTCAAATTTATTAGACTCATACGCAAACGTGTTGAGGAATTGAGATTAGCAAGAGGAATCGTCCTTGACTATTAAACGTATCAAAGGGCTAATTAAAAGACAGCGTTTACAGTTTTGATGTGAATGGCATGCTCTTGATCTCGAATCACGCTCCTCTGGAATTCCAACACTTTGACGTAGAATGTCTTTGAGAGACACGGCAAAAACTGAACGAACCGTTAAGACACCATTCGAACACCCTCTTTCTTATCAATTTAAATTAGCTATCGGATTTCGATGCCTTAAATAGGGTACCATGTTTCCTATGATTTCCAAACTCCTCGACTACCCCTGATTTTTCAGGACTTTTGAACATTAAAAGTCCAGGCTCAATCCTATCGGCTCGCGTAAGGTTGCAATTTTTTAACCGAAAACCTCGGTCAACTTTATGTTCTCAGAGGTCGATAATCTTCCAAGCTTTCCAAGAATGGAGATGTTGCATGTGTGAGGAATTTGCGATTTGACTGTTGATTCTTGTGTAAAAGTTCGCGAGAAACACAATGGTGCCACTGGTTTTCACTGAAATCAACTCCCAAGCTCAAAAAAGCTGTCAAGTTGAGGCCAAAATGGAGGGGATATTCCACCCTACCCTGAGAGTCCACCTCTACATCAAGACAAACTCTCTAAGCAAAGATAGGGAGCAAATACATTCACAGGGCTGCCACTTTATTCGGGGACTCTAAAACCGAAAACACGGCAACCTTGCTAATGTATTTGCTCCCTATCTTTGCATGGAGAGGTCGTCTTGATGTAGAGGTGGACTCTCAGGATAGCGTGGGGTATCCCCTCCATTTTGCCTTCACTTAGAGAGCTTTTTTTTGAGCTTGGGAGATGATTTCAGAGAAAACCAGTGTCACCATCGTGTCTCTCGCGAACTTTTACATGAGAATCATCAGTCAAATCGCAAATCCCTCACACATGCAATATCTCCATTGGTTGATTCTTGGTGAGGCTGCTTGTCCCACCTAAAATCGATATTTTTAATAGATTTGAAAGGAGGAAAAACGGTGTTGCCAACTTTCAATATCTCCATTGCTAGATGGGCACCTTCCATTTCAGACACCTGCGAATTCTCCATTGACTCGATCCACTGCGCGACGCGACGTGGCGCCTGTGACGTGAAGCGTCGCGATCCGGCACAGCGCAGCGCTAGGGCAACGGGGCTTGAACGGTGGCATCTTCCGCGATTCTGTCGCGATAACGGCATACCTGACGGATGCTTCAGCGCCTACTCCGATCTCTATCTGAAACTGGCGGACACTCTAACTCATATTTCCCGCCAAATTTCACGCGCTCCACTCCAAAAAAGGCGGAATTCTGAACGTAATTCAGACTCTGAGGAAATCAATTACCGCACGGAGAAAAAAACCTCGTGCGTGGGACCCGAAGTTTAGGTCATATGGATCTCTGAAGTTTCCGGATTGAGCATCTGAACACTTTAGGTCTAGCTGTCGAGGTTTGGATCACACATCTGAAACTTCAGTTCTTACATCTGAAGTACTTCATATGTGCACTGAAAAAACACTCCGGCCGTGGTAGCCGTACTTACGGGCTATATAGACATACCGTCCGTGTTCCGGGTGTAGCACTTCGACTGCTCCGGGTGCTACGCTCGGAACTTTCGGCCTCTGAGTCCGGAACACGGACGGTATGTCTATATAGCCCGTAAGAACGGCTTCCACGGCCGGAGCGTTTTTTTCAGTGTGAGAATCGAAGTTTTTCGGATGTGAGAACCGAAGTTTTTTGGATATGAAACCCGAAGTACTTCAGATGTAAGAACTGAAGTTTCAAATGTGTGATTCAAACCTCAGCAGCTGGACCATAAGTGTTCGAGCATAAGTGTGCTCAATCCGAAAACTTCAGAGATCCATATGACTTAAACTTCGGGTCCCACGCACGAAGTTTTTACTCTCGAAGAAGAAATACTCTCTTGGTATGGTTGGGTACTCTGCCGTTCTAAGGAAGAACGCCGAATGAGCCTTCAGACGCTGCAAAGTTTCCTTAGATAAAAACCGAATTTATTAGGAAAATAGTGGATGTTTTCCCCCAAAATTTTCAGACAATTTTGCACACAATTTAATATAAAATATCCGAAACTCTCAAGAAAAATATGCATGAATGTCGTCAAAAATACATGCTTTATCACTGGAAATTTCGCAACTCTTGAATGTTCATACGGCGTTCTTCCTTAGCACGGCAGTACTGTTCCCCATTTCGATCAGTTTTCCGAGCGAAGACGAATGAGTCGGATGACAAGTTTCCTTGGATTCAAAACATGTTCTGTCTTTTCCTGATTTTGAAGGTTTTTGAATGCGAACTTTCCTGACATGCATACTCTATAAAATAAAATCATGAAATTAACGCGTGACGCATAACACCTGCGGCTAAAAGCGCTTTACGGGGCGGACCCTGAACGATCAGGAGGTGTACCCCTCAGTATCTTAAATTTTCAAGAATTTGGAGGGGTCGAATGAAATTTTATAGAAGAACACCGTGCGCAGAACAATGTGGTGTGACGATCAGTGGCTTTTTAGAAAGGAAAGAAAAAATCCAGACATGATTCCTTAGATTGATTGATCGACGATCAACTTGTTCCCGAGAGTGGTGAGTATTCTGCCATGCTAAGGAAGAACGCCGTATGAACATTCGAGAGTTGCCCAATTTCCCCGAATGAAACATGTATTTTTCAAGAAAGTTATGCATATTTATCCCTGAAATGTTTAGATATTTCTGATAAAATTACGAACGAGATCCTCTTAAAAAGTTGAGAAAAAATATTCACAAATTTTCCTGAAGATTTGTGATTTGCTGAAGGAAATTTGGCAAATCCTAAAAGCTCATACGGTGTTTTCCTTAGCACGGCGGTATTGAAGATCCACCTTAATCTCTTAGTCAAGTGAACGGATTATTTTCCGAAAGACGCAGGTGTCGCAAACACGATCCCGAGAGCAACGAAGAAACTTCATCATTCAACCTGCTGCCAATCGCATGCTGAAAAACGTGTGCTTTTTGGGACAACCACTTAGAATGTAGAAATTACAGGGTTGCTACGAAATTTGAAAAATGAAATCCCCTGACATTTCCTGTCACATTTTGGTGAAATTCCCTGACAATTGAGGATATGCCAGATACTTGAAAAGACATGATTCCAAATAGATTTCAGGCAAAATTTGTTGTTCGAAACATCAAACCCATTTTAGAAAAGAAATAAAGGTGTTTTGACAATTTTTCCCTGACACTTTCGTCATGGTCCCTGACACTTTCGTCATGGTCTCTGACACTTTCGTCATGGTTCCTGACACTTCCAGATTTTCCCTGACTTTTTAAAATTCGGCATTGCCCGGTGTTTCCTGACTGTGGCAACCCTGAAATTATCGTTGTTGCCTAAAACAAGTTGAAATGGCGAAATGGCGACCCCTTCATCGAAAAAATACAAATTGGCGCCGAAAACGGAGCGATTCTGTGGGCTGATATTGGTGGTTGTTAAAAGCTAATTGAGGAAATGACAGACTAACTTAAACTTTGGTTGGCGTTTATTAATCTACTACTTACTTCTTATGTCTGTTGCAACCACTCGCTTCCACTAATAAGATCGCTCCATTTCCCTTCACTCCCATTTGTCTATAGCTATGTCTATCAACCTCAATAATCAGCCCGCGGGTATCGATACATACTGGAGGTGTTCTATAAGGTTAAAGTACCCAGTACAGAACATGGGAAACGGTGATATCATTCGTAGTCTCGGACTCAGGGACGATTCGCGTTCGACTTAATCGATGGCGCTGACATTAACTGCGAAAATCTGCCGCTAATCCTCCGGCTCCCGCACGCGATCGCATAGTCAATTCGCGCAGAATTCCCCCGGTTGGTCCGTGCAAAACGAACTAATCCCTGCGCGAAAAGCGACAACGCTTGCACACACGTCATCTTGATTTGAAATTCATGTTCCTCGGCCTATCCCCTCCACGGCCACATGTTCGCGGATTAAGGAAAACCATAACGAATAGAGAATGGATTAAGAAAACTATCAGGGAACCACCCGAACAACCCACCTACCTCGCCTTCCAACTATTTCCCTTCGTAAACGTCAAGCGTGCCGAGTCAAGACCTCTTCACCTCTCACATATCTGCCGTAGTAGCGAAGAGAGCAGTGTGTCAACTTTTGAAATCGAGTTGCCTTCAAAATTCGTCTAATCTCTTTTTTAGATGAAATCACTGAAATAGTTAAAACAGCAAAATTCATCTTATTTTCATGAAAACTAGACATATGAGAAAGCCGTAAATGCGCAAAAAATGACGCAGTTTCAAGCAAAACAGCAGTAAATGACATTACCCCGTCAGATAGCCAATGAAAACAGTGCTTTCAAGTACAGTGCCGCCCTCTTCTGCCAACTTCTAACCTGTGTATCCAAAACGCAACCACGAAAGCATATAGAAGATAGCACTTACGACTGTCTTGTCTAACTTTAACTTGACATGAACATGGAAGATACCCTTTTTATGTAATTGAAATAAAGTCGGTTTATTTTTAATAATCCAAACGATTTCTTTTCGAAGTCTTTCAGTTGACTAGTGGCAATTGTGGAATGTGTGGAATTGTGTGTCAAAATTTGAGGGCTAAATGAGGTTTTATTGACAAACTTGGAAAATAAGAGGAGGGAAGTTGTGAAAACTGAATTGAAGACGGATCTTAAATCAGACGCTCTACTGCGATGGCTAGTCTTTGCGATTTAAGTCATTTTTTTGGATCCGTGTTGGTAAAAGTGAACGTTATACCTCTTTTTAATCAATATTCAGGGTACCTACCTAATTTTGAAGGACTGGCTTCTTTGAATACTGTTGGCACAAACAGGTGTTTTATTTAAAATTTCCCGAGCTTTCTAGACATTTCAATTTAAGATCAAGGATTCAAAATTACTCTTGCATAACCAGATCCTGGTCCATAATGCATCTGAATCATTGTAATAAATGAATAATTAGCTATGTTTGCGAATAAATATCGTGCTAAAAGACAAGAGCAGAACTCGGATAATTTTTTTTTTTTTTTTGACAGGTTACTCGAAAAACTAGAAATAAAAATAGGTATGAAGCAGTATAAGTCATTTCGATCATCTTAATCATCAAACGGACCTTTAAGACTTACATATGAATCAGTCTTGATCTGGCGAGGAATTTTTACTTGCTTATTCAATGAAAGCAGGCGTTACTAATTTACATTTATTTATACAAGTACGTGAGACTTTATCGCAGCTCGGTGCTTAAATAAACCCAGTTCACTTGCTTCAGCCGCAAAATTATTTAAATTTCTTCTGTTTCGTTCGAAACCATTTTTTACGGCACAGCCTGGAGGTAAGATGAATACAGGTGCTGATACGCTCGTTTTATGCACCGCAATGAGAAAAATTTAATTTATTATCAGAAGGAAAGAGCTTTATTCGGTGGTTACATTACATGTTGAGGATCACTAGATACGCCAAGTGGAGGTCTTGTTACGTCATACGTAAAATTTCATACCTGTAATTATTCATTGTTTTTTTGTTTCATTAGCCCGAATTTTCCAACACGGTTGTGCGTCGAAAATTAGGCAGCAAAGAAATTATTGAAAAAAAAATTAAATAAATTTAAATTATATTTGAACCGAGGGTGTGAGCCTGTTATAACGTAATAAAAAGTTTAAAAAAAAGTTTAAAAAAAGTTTTAAAAAAAAGTTGAGAAAAAAGTTTAAAAAAATAAAAATGAGGCATTCTGATATTTTACCAGAGGACGAGAAAATACTTTATTCCTCCTTTCTTTCCAAGACGAGGACTAGTCCTTCCCCGAAGTCCGTAATTAGGTTCTACTCTTTTTCTTATCTTTTCCACACAGAAATTACTTTGTGGCTGATTTTTTTGAGGGATTTGTTTGTAGACTCAAAATGTAGCTATACACTGAAAAAAAGTTCTGTTGTCACGAACCAGAATTTCTGGTTGTATTTCGCAACCAGATTTTCCGGTTGATTTAACCAGAATAACAGTTGACTCAACCAGAATTTGGTAGAGTCAACCAGACGTCTGGTTGAGTCAACTGTAATTCTGGTTGAATCAACCGGAAAATCTGGTTGCGAAATACAACCAGAAATTCTGGTTTGTGACAACAGAACTTTTTTCCAGTGTAGTTCGAATCGCAATAAATAATTCAAATTTATTGAGGAAATTCCTCATGATAGTGCATACTTGTGTCTAGAACCTCTAACGGCAAATCTAATTTGATTTTGATCGGTTGTATTTTTAACAAATACTTAAATCTCCCTTTTCTATCAGTTTCCAATGGATTCGCTGTCTAAGGAAATAACCTCCTCTCTGCACACATATACTGATGAAAATATTTGTGTTCTTGTGTTATCTTAGGTTAAAATAGGAAGTGAAACACAAACCAACACAAATTTTGGGTTGATTTTGGTACAGTTTACGGTGAATTTAACGTGGAAAACGATGGAGAGACCGAGGAAAGTGCATTCCTCTTACTGCGACGTTGGTATACACCACTCGTTTTTCATTAAATTTATGCAGGAAAACTGGCTGACATTTTCTCTTAAAATGTTTAACCGAAAGCTGGTTATTTTGTGATTTATTCCCCGTATTGAACATACTCTTGTGTTGAGTTTTCTCTCTGTGTATAGCCTCTTGTCGTAGGAAAAAAACGAAACAAAATAATCTGTTCCCCGGAGTCTCTCAAATTCGACGCTACGTGCGTCCTGGCGACAGAAGCTACAAAACCCAGCGCTACTTTATCTTTCCGGATGCGATGAAACTTTCCCAGAAATTGTGCAGTTTTCGCGGGATTGGAAGCTGTTGCCGGAGTCACGCTTCACGCTTCGAACGAGACTCGGAACTGGTCAAATGATTCCTTGAAAAGTCCTCTTTCATAATGGGCTTGTTGCAAACTTAAGAAGATTAGTTGTTCCGAGTAAAAATGGCTCAAAAATCAAGTTGAGCACATCGCGAGAGTCTGAAATACACTCAGGGTGGCCAAATTTCATAAAAAATAAACTCTTGAAAGTTCACGTGAAATATTTCACGAAATTTCAGAAATTTATGAAGGTAGGTATGGAAAAATACAGATTCCTTTTCATGTTCCGCAAAATGTAAAAATTGTGACTTTCTTCTATTTTTGTGTGTTTGAATGCGGATTGCGTACTCTGGCTCCTGAAAAATATGAAATGATTCACAGCCTCGCGAAATTTCATGAAATACTTCACTGAAATTTCCGATCTTTCATTTCTTTCTTACGTTTCATGCCACCCTGAATTCACTACACGATCTGCGTTAGAAACAAGCGTTTTTCAAAGCTTCCCACTTCAAAAACAATACTACTACTCATTTTCGGTGTATTTTTCAAGGGAAATACACCACTTTTACCTCTCAAGAATCCTCCGAGTCTCATGATTTTGCTTCGAGTCCAAACATTTTCTAAATTTTAGCGCATTTTGCTTTCATTTTGTCTACTTCCCCGGAGCCTATGATAATAATGACCTGTTTCAAAAAGTGTCGGAAAGGTGCCTTGGGCATTTCGATGATAAAGTAAGCAACGAGGACTATCATTAAAACAACTCAAAAAAAAAATGTATAACTTTTTCTAAAACAGTTTCTAATATATTTCAATGATGACACATTTGAAACATAGGGGGTTTTGAAAACATACTGGAAACTTCCAGGCGACGACTAACCGTCTTCGAACCGTTTCTATAGTGAAAAATGTTAGACCTTTGACACATTTTTAAAGAATTACTAGAAGGAGGTGTGCCATCGGAGCGAGAAAATCCCATTACTCTCTGGCGACTAAAACCTGGCGATAAAAAAGTGCACTACCTACTTTAATCTTCTGGCAGAGCCAGTTTCGCCTATTGCCTAAAAAGTAGCGTTATTAATACCTATCACGTCTTCTGTGAAAATGTGCGTTGTTAAAGGCGAAACTGTGACCTTGAAGGAAGAACCTGCGCGATGGAAAGCTCGAGCGACTTGCGATTGAAACGGTCGAGCGAGGTTGTCGGATTGAGCATTGCACACGAAATCCAAAATCCATTTACTAGACCTTAGTAAAACCGCCAATATTTTTTATCGACTGCGGTAGAAAAACCGAGATAAAATGGCAAAGTTACCGGGAATTGATTACCAATAAAAGTGGTATTCTTACCTGAAAAAACAGTAAAAATACCGGTTTTTAGGTAAGCTTACTAGTCTGTCTTGGTAAAATTACCAATAATTGGTAAAAAAAAAAGTGAGATGGTAAAGGTACCAATGGACCTAGGTAAAAACGCCGAGAATTTTTTTTCAGTGTGCACCATCATACCAAAGTTCTGAATACTGACAGAATGTGAGGCAGCAACACATTCAACGATTCTCGTTGTTAGTTGGCTATAGAAAAGTGTAGACCAAGCCAATTTTTCTAGGAATGTATTTCTCCCACATGACATGGATCTCATATATTATACAACCTCTTATCAGTAAACCACGGGTTGATGGTTACTGTTCACTGTAATCGGTGTAATTAATATATCTGAATCAAATATCCCTTTTCAAGTGTACACAATTGAATTTCCTGACAAAAAAATTGGGGTTTCAGCCATTCTGGAGAGGAGATCATGGCAATACAGGTTATCCAATTTTTGTTTTCATTTTGGGAAATCCTGATGAAATACTGATTTTTCCTAAGTTTTGACTGCTAAATCTTGATTTCATAATTTTTCCAAATCCTGATCCAATCCTGATTTTTTGCGGAGAAAAATGAAAATTTCTGCATAAGCGTAAGCGAAAGCAACTGCGGAACAACAACGTCACCACTTCACGCCAGGCGAATGTAACTTCACAAAACTAGCTCGATAAAAAAATCCGATCGGACGGCCGCTTTTTCTCAAATCCTGATTTTACGACCGATTTTTCCTCAAATCCTGGTGCAGGGTGTCTAGTCCTTTTTCATTTTGGGAAATCCTGATGAAGTCCTGACTTTCCCTGATTTTATAATGTTAAATCCTGATTTCTTAACTTTTCCAAATCCTGATTTTTTGAGGAGAAAAATGCGACTTCACAAAAACAGCTCGATGAAAAAATCCGATCGGACGGCCGACTTTTCTCAAATCCTGATGAAATCGGGATTAAATCCTGATTGACCTCAAATCCTGATAGAATCGGGAAAATCCTGTCCTGACACTCTGTAACAGTTGTTGTTCTTGATTTTGTGAAGAGGGCATAGGTGCGATGACAACAAGAGACGTACGCTTTCCGCCGAAAGAGAATCAAAATCAAGGTTACCGAGTACGAAATCAACACAACGATCAGCGAGTAACCGGGCAGCAATCAGCGACCCCGTCTCTTGATCAGTGAAAGCAGAAGCCAGCATCCGTCGCCACATTGCAGCTGTCCAAAAACATCTCGACAACAGCGACACACTCAACGTGCGCAAATGTATGCTTAATCCTTCTCTTTTCTTTTTTTCTGATCGGCGCAAATCGGCTAACTTTGAGAGAAAACCCCGCGACACTTTAGCAAAGGGGTAAAAAGGCAGGTTGTGGTTACTAGGCTCTTGAAAAATCTGGTTACAAGTACTAAAGATGACAAACTGTTTCACGTGATGATTCAAGTTAGCAGATTTCCTGGGAATCGGAAACCAGGAATCTAATAACTACTACAATTCTTGATTTTCTGGGCATACCGACAGTCAAAAAACTAATAACAGTCTCAGTTCGGCAGACGGAAAATGTATTCGAAATACGGAGATTGATTGGAAAATGCAGCAAAAAAATCCAAATAACGGACCATTCATGACATCGTTTGTGCCTTAATGAAATAACCGTGTTTTTTCAGTACTAGGAAGGATTCAAGAGGAGAAGAGCTTCAAGAAAAGTTAGTCTTCAGATGACTTCCATGGCGGCACAAAATTAGATAAAAACAATAACGATAGAAATAAGAAACTCATTCATCAAGATCTCGGAGTTCAAAGGAGCAGCGAAAGGCTGTTTTAAATCTCTGAAACGGAGATAAGAATCGCTGATTGCAAATTTAAAAAAAAAAAATTGAAAAAATGTAATACAATTTTTCAAGATTCAAGAAAATTAACTAGTTTCACTGCTGAAACACTGCATGGTGATTAGATCATGGACCGAGTAGGCCCAGTGGCTACATTTCAAAGGGGTCTTTGATGCGAAACAGATAAATTGAACTTCATTTTGCAATTATCACGGACTAGAATTTCGGGATCATCCCTAAAAGCACTTACAGACGGGAGGAAGCTAAGTCAGGGTGTCTAGCAATTTTCAAAAAAAAAAAAAAAATCATTACATTTCCCTGATTTCCCGACAAAAACGGTCAAAAAACCGGGAAAAAATGTAAAATTCTCTGATAGACAGAAAAACTTATTCCCTGACATTTTCCTGAAAAAAAGGAAGATTTTTCCAAATTTTTCGGCACGGTTGAACTGATTACAAGTAAGTGAGAATTTTTTCATGTTGTAGGAATATAAAGTAACTAATAAATCTCCGTGAGAGTAAAATTCATTAAAAATTTCCCGAAAAATTCGTGTTTTCCGATTTCCCTGAGTGACGTTTCCCTCACACGAAAATTGCTTCCAAAATAAAATTCCCTGACATGCCGAATTTTTGTGGATTTCCCAGCGTTTTCCCCACATAAAAATAAAGTCCCTGACATTTCCCGGTTTCCAGGTTGTCTTGGTCGCTAGACACCCTGTAATGGTACATACGTTGTTTCTTCGAGTCAGAAATTGTAGATCCGAACTGCAGAATGTACTAGAATTGACTCGGTGCGCTTTTCGTAAAATGACTATCCAAGTTTCCGCGTATCAAGGAGGTGTCACAGTCTCAAAATGAAACCACCTTTTTTACGTTGACAAAATGTGCCGCGTTTATAAGTCCACATTGTTTCCGAGCGAGCGGTCGCTTTCAAATTGTCGAAAAATCCTAAAAATTGTGACGGCTAAATACGAGAGAGACAAAAAAACTGTTTTGCTTGGTGTATGAAGATTTTGTAGATTTTCAGGAACTCTTGAGAAACAATGCGACTTTGCACACATGCTAAAATTATCCAATAATTTATATGTAATAATTTTGATCTGAACGTTGTGTTGACTTTTGGCGAAAACCCAGCGCGTTGCAGAAAATTGCGGACACCTAGAACAGTTAATTGCACTCCTGTGCCAGACAAGACCTTTAGAACATGTACCGTCCCTTTCCAACTTTTTTTTAAAGGATAAGTTTATTCATCAGGGGTCAAAATATCATTCATTTTCCACAGCTAGTGTACGCCTCTGCCATTTATTTACTAATCTATACTTTTCCTTCTAAACAATATGCTCCTTTGATCAAGTTTTCTGGCCATGTTTCAGGATTTCGCAGTCTAAATTTGTCCATATCACCAACAGTTGCAGACACGACAGTTAACAGAGACTTACTATAATCTCTTATCATCGACCTCAATTTGAGATATTGACCAAAATTTGGCAGAGGAGAACAGACTATGTTTACATGAATACCTACTCGTGAAGGAAAATCATTGTGAGATATCTCGTCTGTGTACAAGCTACATAAAATGGGTTTTTCCTGCTGAGGCAAATAAAACAGTGAATTTCTCATTAATTTGACAACGGTGCGGTGGGGTTTTTAAACGGCGGCTCGTCGCCGCAGTCAGTGAGAGCTTTCGTTCGTTGACGCGTCGCGTCGTCGCTGGCCGTGATCTTCCTGAAGGTACACTTCCACAAATAGCGCGCGACGCAAAGTTGACCGCGCAAATAATTTCAAATCCACCCATTGCCACATGCGTAAGGCCTTGTCTCCACGGGACGTTTTCATGGGATTTGTCCCAAGTTCGAATCGCAGGAATGAAACTTCTGGGATTTTTCCCAGTTACCGTCTCCACGGGACGGGGCTCATACAGTCCTGCGACTAGTTTTCGCGGGAAGATAAATTGGTTAAAGTCGAGTATTTAACCGGGATTAAAATAATAATTGCACTCAATTGACAATTAGACACATCACTTTAACTAAACAAACATTAACAATGTAGTAATGAATAAAATATCGCACAATTCGTTGTCACTTCTTCTTCTTCTCTCAGTGGGTCCTAGGGGTACAAGTACTATACTTGGTACTGGGAAAAATATTGATTAACTCAATATTTTTCCCAACTTCGTGAGAGGGATTTTTCCCTGGGACAAATCTCGTGAAACGGCTCGTGGAGACAAGGCCTAAGCGACGCGAGTCGCCTTGTCGGTGGAAATAGAATACCTTTATGTGACATGGTGTCAAGAATTTTTGATCATACTCATTTCCTGATTTTTCCCTGATTCAATAGGTTGGCAAAACTTTTTGGAGCCTATTGACCAATAGGAGCGTTTGTTTATTTACGACCGTAAGAGCATCATGTTCATGCAACGATATGGAAAGTGTAGATTGGCAGTGGCTTACGAAAAGACGTAAAACACATGGAGCGGTCGTTCGATAGGCAGTCGGGGACTGGGACTGCCTAATTGCTATTCTCGTCGTAACCTCAATAACATCGGATCTTACAAGGGGTTTTACAATAAATGATTTACTTAGCGTTGAAATTTTCATCGTAAACTTGCTTACAGAATAACCAAGTTTCATATCTGGATACAAAGTTTCCGACAGTTGCATCTGATTTTGATATAAGTCTTTATTCAGCAACAGTCTCATAAAAAACCATTGAAATAGACTATCCTCGTCCCCTGACCTAATTGCTGCTCCTAGTGCGTTACAATATTCATCGTTGGCATAGCAGAGGATCACCCTATCTATAGTTTCTAGATCATTGTGCTCATGACGGCCTAAAAGTTTTGCACGGGAAAAAGTACTACAATACCGACTGTACTCCATGCTGAGTTTGGCTCTAGATATAAGAGAGGTTGCGCTAGTCAGAGGTACGGTTGAGTTTCCCGAAAATGCGGTTAGATCGTACTGTCTTCACTCTCAGTATAATGCGCTGGTTACACGCCCAAATTTCCATCAATTTCCGATCAAATGGTGACTGGTGCGCACCATCTACCATCAAATTTCTGCGGCCTGCAAACATTTGGACTGCATTTTGCAATTTGGAACTATAAATTCTAGCCCGGTTTAAAAACAACGTATGTGCCATTGGTTTCCCTATGCACATAAGTGTTTTTTCAGATGAACCGGAATCTATAGTTCCAAATTGCAAAATGCAGTCCATTTGATGGTAGATGATGGAGCTGTGGGGCTCATCCTTCATCTGATTTCCACACAACCGTGCTTCTTTCAATCAACACGCTGTTTTAATTTATGTTATACTCATCAATCTAGATAACTATCGACCGCCATCTTGGTCATCATTTTGATCGGAATTTGACGAGAATTTGATCGTGTAACCAGGCCATAAAGGGACTCTAATCGCAACCGGTCGCGGAGCTCTGCCGTGTCACAGAAAATTTTTAGGAGCATGCGATCCAGTTTCCAAAGAGAGCTTGGTCATTGCAAAAAATATGAAACTTTTCGATCCCTTAATGATGCAATTTAAACGCCCATAAACCTTGGAGTTGAGCACTTTTCGCAACAAATAAAATAAAATTCACAGATAGCTTTTCAATGTAAAACGACGAGTCATTGACTTGGCGCGGTCGGTTTCGCGTCGCAAGCTGACTGTGGAGAAGCGGCTTAAGACCGCGCGGCGCGCGGCCGGAATTGAAACCCGCGTCAGCGCGTCACCTGCTTCCTCTTGCGAACTCACGAGAGGTGATTCCCAATTCTTGCCGCTTTTGCGCGCTCGGAGCTGGGGAAAATTCGACGGGGAGGCGAATAAAGTAAGCATCCTTCAAAAGTGGGGGTGCACAGCGGGGGACATGTGCTACCTAAGAAGATTTTCGACTTTTAATGGAGTCACTCCATCGTGAAAAAAAGGAAATGCCTGCGACAAATGGTATTTGCGAAAGGAAAAGAGGTACTTACAGCACAGGCTCTAATTTAAAAACTACCAATTAAGTTGATGAGTGAAACTTGCTTACCTGTAACAAATAAAAAAGAACAACGTAAAAAATTGGAAACGTAAACAGTGAAGGAGAATACTAGTGGCGTCATATGGAGGGGGCAAGGGGGACAATAAATCCCTTCCCGCAATTCAAAATCCCCGGATAAAGGAGAAAAATTGATCGAATTGCTGAAATCTTGATTTTTGCCATTTACTTACGTATATCATGTTAGGGGTCACGGCAGGTAA
>NW_017547282.1:1478882-1519596 GCF_001854935.1 Bemisia tabaci | reverse complement strand
GCAAATTATAGGATTAATGTCACAGTCCTGCAAGGAAAAAATGATTTGACTCGATTTGAAACATGTTTAGTCTCAAGTTAGACGTTCAGGTGGCTGACTAATTTTCCCTTTACGCTGAGTCTCAGCGGCTGAGAAACCCATTTTTGATACAGGAGCCTGAAAAGCGATTCAGGTTGAACAGAGAATTTTCCTGAACACTATTTCTTAAAAATTATGACTGATGAATTATGATGATTCCTGGGCAAACTTGGTCGAAACCAAAAAACAAAATCTGTTCCTATTACCTGCATTCGATTAATAATGCCACACAATGTTGAGTTCTTTATGAACTAAAATTCGGCAAAGCTGAGCGATACTCATTTCATTGCAGTATTCATATTCTTATTACTTAAGATATGAAATTCCCTGACACATTTGGTGAAATTCCCTGACAATTGGAGATGTGACGGATGGTTAAGAAGACATAATTAAAAATAGTTTTCAGGCAAAATGTGTTGTTCGAAACCTCAAACTCATTCTAGAGAGCAAATGAAGGTGATCTAACAAATTTTCCCCAACATTTTTGTAATTTTCGTCCTTTTCCCTGAACATTTCCCGGTTTTCCCTGACTGAGGCAACCCTGTTTAACGTTAAAGAACTGATAATTTTTTATTTCTTGTTCCGGCTTCAAACTGGGAAGGCTGTGTCGTTTCCAACATTCGGTGCATGATAGCACTGGAGTGCATCAATGGTAGTTTTATCATACTCATACCCGGTGGGGCGGGCGACTTGAATGGGTCACGCGGAAAGAGAAGGAGGTCGCTCTGATTGTGAGGCAGAGGAGTCTGCCCCAGCACAACGAGTGCAAGTCAGGGCCATCATCAGAGGCGAAGCGTGAATCATGGCCGAGTTATCGATATACTTCCCATTTAAATTTATGGTTAAGAATCGATTAATCGAAATCCATCCTTTCCCAAAGTGTAAACGGGGGAGATTTACAATCGATTCATCGCAAGGCAGGACAAACCACTGGGCCATTTTCTATCAAGCACATCCGCGCCACGATAGTGCAGTCGCGTGGCGTGCTTTGCGATCGATCGATATTTCCCCATTTGAAGCTATGGTAAATAATCGATTCTCAAGGAGTTCGTTGCGGACACCCTGTTTATCGATACTTTTCCACAGGTTTAAATGACCCATCAATCGATATATCGCAAAGCATGCCACGACATTGCCAGATAGTTTTCATTCTGGCTCGAGCTACAATCCTGGATGCAAACGACCTCACGCAAGAGCTCAAGCCCTCTTTTATACATGGAATATGAATCACTCAGCAAAATAATGAGTGACCAAGAGGCTAGAAAATTGAGAAGTTTAAAAAGTTAGGCTCGGGACAACTCGGAGTCCCAACAACCTCTTTTCCAACCGGATAAAATGAGAAGAAAATTAAGAGGAGAGTTAAAATCTACACATAACAAGTCCTGCATAACAGAGTATACCTTATAACCGAAAAATGTTAGCATAACGGTTATGTTGCACGAAAAAAAACTAAAATTGCAGTCCTACCCTAATTTATCGGACGCTAATGACATTTCGAATTAATGTTGGTATACCGTAACTTAAGTTGGAGTAGTGCTGCAACATTTGAGTTAGTAACTTAATTTAATACTACTACTACTACTACTACTACTACTACTACTACAAAAAAAAAAAAAAAAAAAAAAAAAAAAAAAAAAATTGGAAACGTCTAAGTTGGCACTTGAACCCTACCTCTTTTTTCCATATTTATGACCCCAAAACGTCCCGGATTTTGAAACTTCTCTCCATATTTTGGCGAGAAGAGAAGAGAGGGGTAGATATGACGTTTAGAGAAAATGGGGACCTATAGTGGCATGTTAAACCCCACCTTACTTTTCCGTATAAACGACTCCAAGTCCCGGATTTTGAAACTTCTCTCCATTTTTTTTCGTTGATTATCCATTTCTTGTAAATTGCCACATTTCGTGCTATTGCATCGTTTGCTTTGTGTCTAAATAATGGACGAATACACAAACGCTAAAAGTGCGATTTACTGACACGCGCAGCGAGGTGATAGCGTGCGTTAAAATGAATGTGAGAAGGAAGAAAAACTTCAAAATCATCAACAAAATTCACCGAGCTATAGTTGCTACAAAATCAATCGTTTCCAGCAGCAGACTGGCTCTAAAAAGCAGTCTAGAACTTCCATTCCATTGGGACCTCTAAGGGATAGAATTTAAGAAAGGACAAATTTTGGAATCTTATTTCCTGTCCGCAAAACTACCAATGAGTGAAAGAAATACAAGCACACTCCACCAATCCTCTTTTCTCATTTTTAAGACGATGCCGAATTTTCCGGTAAAAACCGAGCTTGTCGAGAAATACATCGGTGTTCGAAGCGCTGTATGCAGAGAGGGCATATTGTGGTTGCGATATCGCAGTCTCAGAATCGCTGTTTTTCATGTGCGCTGTTTAGGGGGCACAAAAAATTCAAGCGCGCTGTTTTGGGGGGAACCATACTGTTAACCGCCCGGTTTTGAGGGAACCCAACTGTCGAACGCGTTACTTTGTGTCGGGCAAAATTCTGCGAAAACTTAAAATGGGGGAACCTAAATTTATTTTGAGGGAACCCTTAGAAGTTTCTGCACCTCTGGTTCCCTCTTTAAAACATTAATTAGCAATGGAGATTCTTAAATACCGCAACCAAGAAATACCCTTTCTGCGACCAACGCCTTCATTAAGCACCAACTGAAGGATAAAAAAAATCAGCCCCTGACGTATAGCAGCGGACGCAACCGTCGAAGATTCGTGTTTCTGCAGTTCCTCCTTTTAATGTACTCATTGTCGGTCTATTTAGTTATGATCTAGTTCATCCTTATTACCCCCGCCTCGCCCACGATTCCGTCAGGGCCGACGGACAAGGTCTTGGTTATCGGTGCAATACGCTATGCCTCCGTCTGCTCCTCGATATAGCTCCCGCGACAAAATGGACTTCGGTCGAACATAGAAGTAATACTTGCTATGGCAGATCGCGCAAGGTCCCGAAAACAATCGCAGCATTATCAAAACAAAATTGCGGTCTGTCAGGCGCGTTGCCGCCAGATCGAGCTCGGAACTTACGCCGGGGCAACGTGAAGTAGGCGAACTTGGTCACATCCTCGGCAACACTGACGAGCGTTCGGCGTAAAGGTTAGCAAGGTGCGCGCTGCGAAATAATTGTTTCTTTTGTTCTATTGTGAGCGTACTGGACGTTGGCGCGGGGGTTCTTTACGCCGGAGCGCCACCGCGGTTTTTTTCCGATTTCCGTCCACTTTTGAGGTGAGAAGGAAAATCCGTTTTCCGAGGTGGAGATGCGTACAGCGAGGATTAGTCTCTGGAGCACGGTTGGAGTAATCGGGTTCTATAGCAACTACTACAAGAGCGAAATCAAGTTCCAAACAAAACGGATCGGCAAGTTTTGAATGCCTGTAAAGCTGGTCCNGGGGGGGGGGGGGGGGGGCAGGGTTGCAATTTTTCATGAAAAATAAAATCTTGAAATTTCAGAATTTATTCAAGAAATTGGAAAACACCGGTTCCTTTGTATGTTTCGCAAAATGTATAAATTGTGACTATCTCCTATTTATGTGCGTTTTAATGCGGGTTGCATACTCCAGCCCCTCAAAAATATGAAATATTTCACAGAAATTTCTAATCTTTCATATTTTGCATTTCATGCGTGCAACCCTGGGAGGGGGTGGGGTGGGTGAGGAATTTCTCATCAACCGGCATGCATTTAATCATCAGTTCGTCGATTGGTTACTACATAAAATATTGAATAGTGCTACTTTCCAATGTGACATTTTTCCATTGGTTTTATCTCCATCACATTTTTAGTCAACAAAGGACTCTCGTTAGTTAGCATGAGATGAATATAAGAATTTTAAAAAGGATAGAACACAAGTTTGACAGAGAGAGAAGCTTTGTTAAGAATCTTCAGAATACGTAAATATTTAGGCTTTCAATCCGCATTTGGACGTATTTAAACAAAAATGAACTAGGTGCAAATGAGCTAAATCCAAAGGAGCTACGTATGAGAAGCTTACAAATCCATAGAATAAGAGTATGCAGTCGATGTCTTTTGATTTTATTCGTAAGTTCATTTTGTCATAAATACGTACGTAAATACGTTTTCATTCAGAAAACTTCTGAAATAGACAGAGTTGTTTTAAGACCGAAAATACATTTTTACACGTACTTATTGAAACTTTTAAGACTTCAGTCGCGCCCTTCGAAATAGTCGCAAATCCCCATTATGTTGATGAAGCTTAAAACAAGGAGCAACGACCTGGCGACCCGAAATTTCGCGGAAGGAGACTAGGGGAGGGATTTTCGAGGGTGCGAATAGGTTGCAAACGTACGAATGGAAGGGGGAGGTTGACGGTGACACCTGTGAGTAAGCGTCGTCGAGGCAGATAAGCTATACGATTTCGTTACACGTTGGCTGACGCGCGAAATTCCGAAGCAATTCACTAATCGCCGAACGAAAACGATGCTTCTTCGTCCCCGCAATTTCGCTTAAAACATTATTTTCTTAGCAAAAATCTCGGGTGCGTGACTCCCAAGAGTTACTTAAGGTGAATCTTAATCTGTGGTTCCGAAAAATCTACCTTGCTTCTCGAAAATTCCGGATTTCCAGGGCCGGATTAAGGGGGTGGCCACATGGGCCGCGGCCCATGGCGGCAAATTCAGGGGGCGGCAAATTTTGCAATTTTTTTAAATGTAGCTATAAAGAAAAATCGGATTCAGGAAAAAAAAAAAAAAAAAAAAAAAAAAAAAAAAAAAAAAAAAAAAAAAAAAAAAANAAAAAAAAAAAAAAAAAAAAAAAAAAAAAAATACGAACGAGAAAAGGTGACAAAATCTTTCATTTCCTGAGAGTATATCTTTAATTTTGTCGTCCTTTTGTGATATAATAGACAGCATGCACCTTTAATTAGTCGAGTTAAGACTAAGAGAGAAATCGAACAGGGAATTTGGCCTGGAACGGCGCGGCGCAGAGAGCAATGATGACGAGAACGTGAGATGAAAAGGAGAAACCCTCGGCGCGGTGGTCGGCATGTAACACATAATAGCGCCTACAAGACTGCATGAATACTCCACGCATTGCGCCAAACACAGTGCGGTTGTCGCGGTGGCGGAAGTTAAAATTACTAAACCACATTTATGTTTGTTCTTTCACAATTTTTCGGTTCATTTTTTAGAAATGAAGGGCCTTGTCCATACAGAGATAGGTTTACGGAACTTAACTTTTGCGCCAAGTTCCGTGAACTTTTGCTAGTAGTGTTGACAGGGCTTTCGCAAAAAATGTGACCAACACGAGTAAACGCGTCTTATAAGCCTCTCTCCCTCCGGCACGTTCACTTGATGGTTTTTATTGATGTTTCAAAACGAATGAGAAGGGGGCGGCAAGTAAGTAAATCCGGCCCTGCTAGTAAACACGCCATCAGGTGGTATTTTCCATTTGGACCGCGTTTAACAGAGAGGAACCAAGCCTCATCAGCTATTGCCAATTTTAACTGGGCAATTTAATTTTTTACGAGAAAACGTTTGTGCGGATCCCTTTGAAAATGTTACGGAATTTGCTTCGTACTATGGAGAAAATTCACTGAAATTTTCACGAAAATCCGCATAACTTGTTTTCATGTTAAAAATTAAATTAGCCAATTAAATTTAGCAATAGCTGATGTGGCTTGGTTCCTTTCTGTTTAACGCGGTCAATTTAATGTAACATTAATTTTGGCAGACTAGGCCATTTGGTGGCCAATGATTGTCTATTTCAGAAACCAAGGATATTCTAGAGCTCAATTCAGTCCGTCCACTTAAACATAAAATGCATCAAATTTCAGACACCTGCAAATTCTCCATTCCGAGTTTACAGATTGTGTGGTGAATAAAGTTAGAAAAATGTCTTTTTTAGGTAGTACAGGGGAAAGTGGTCATTGATGCAGTCCTCTAGTAATACACTGAAAAAAAAAAGTAGCTTGGATCAAGCATGATAATTCTTGGATTTGCCGCCAAGAATTTTCTTTATCTTGCTTTAAGCTGACTTTTTCTTGATTCAAGAAAAATTATGCTTGGGTTAAGAAAAAAAGTAGCTTATATTAACCAGCAAAATTCTTGATTTAAGAAGAAATACTTCTTGGCGGCAAATTTAAAATTCTTTTTTTTCCAGTGTATTTTTTTTTAAAAATCGTGAGTACTTACGCGGGTGCTGTGGTAAATACCCGGGCGTTTCCCCGCAATCTTGAATCCCCAAGTATCTCACAACACTGGTATTCAGCAACTACATACATACGGTCACAAATTTTCTGAAGGGGGGGGGGGAGGCAATGAGGCACCAGGTTTCGAGGGGCTAGCCTCTCTTATGCTAAACCCGTGTGAATAACTCACTGGCTGAATGTGAAAATCGCGATTCTTCTTGTTCATTCAAGAGGGAATTTTCAGTGCCTACAACTGTATTTACGACCTGATACCGAAGCCTCGCTCAAGTCGCTCATCCATTCTGCCGTGCTGAGGACGAACGACGTATGAACATTCGAGAGTTGCCAAATTTCCTTCGATAAAATGGTTATTTTTACGAAATGTTATGAATATTTTTCCTTGAAATTTTCAGGAACTTCACATGAAATTGCGCACAAAATTATCTGAAAAATTGGAGGGAAAATTTTCACAAGTTTACCAGGAAATTCGTGTTTTATCAAAGGAAATTCGGCAACGCCTGAAGGTTCATACGGTGTTTTTCCTTAGTACGGCACCATGGTAAATCGAACCGTTCTTTTCTCGGGCCCACTCGAGGCGAACTTCACCTAGCGAGGACTGGAAAATTTCTGAGTAACCGCGCAGCAATGGCTGTCTGCCGCTAACGCCCAAATATTTGGATTCCATTAAAAATGAAAGAGGGTTCGTCAGTTGCTTCTCGCTAGAATTGGCGTGCTTTGGAAACGCCTGTTGTGTTTCCTTCGCGCGATAGGTCGGTAAGAATCATCCTGTCTCATCCCTTTCGTCAACACAGGGTGCTCATTTAATCAACGAGCAGAGAATGCGAGTGAAAAGACAATACATCTGATAGAAAAAAACAATGGGAGAGGCGCAGTTTCCGCATTTCACCAACATTTCACAGACAGAGTGTGGCGAATGTCTCGATCGACCTTCTGCAGCGGGCCGATTATTTAAATTGATAGACAAAGCTATAGACAAAGAAGACACAGGGGGTATAAAGCAATCCTATTGGTTGAAATGGGTGGTTCTCATAGACTAAAGGGGAAAATGATAGACTAACTGTCGGGTCTCTCGTGGGTTGCCATTGGTTAGTCTATTACCTACCTCCTTTGTCCATTGCAACCACCCGCTTCTACCAATAGGATCCCTCCAAGTCCTTTTGGTTTTCTTTGTCTATTGCTCTGTCTATCAATTTCAAAAATCAGCCCGCAGCAATGAGTCAGTTGCGCTGGTCACGGAATCGGGGTTTGGTGATTGATTCTTTTCGATTAGCTAAAATTAATAAAATCCGTCCCAACAGCAACTCTCGGTGTTCAATATTGACCGAGATCGAATCGCCCTTCGACAGAAAAGGAGAGGGATGTATGTATACCTTGTCTCTGAGGTAAATGTTTCATGTGATTCAAAAACTTCACAACCTCGTGAAATTCCATGGAATATTTCAAGGAAAATTTTAGTTTCATGCCATTCTGGGTTTCATACTTGTGTCTAAAAAAATATTTGACATACACGACTATTTTTTCAAATAATTTTCACAGAAAATAAGAAAAAAAGGAAGCAAGAGAAAAAATTAAAGAAAACAAAAACAAAAAAACCTGCCTTCGTCAATTTTTACGGATTGGAAAAAAATAAGCGTAACGTAATAAATGACGGTAAAACTCTTTGCATTTTGAAAAATGGGCGTGTATTAGAGAAAAAGAAGAAAAAACACGGACTTAAGATAAACCTACATCTCATACTCAGCGATTTGAACAAGATATTTGCTTACTATTCGCGATGTCCGACAATCGCGACAGTGCGACCGTACCGAGTCTCCTAGGAAATTATGAAGTCTCGAGGGTACCGGGTACCTATCTAGCGTCCGAGCGCGTGTGCCACACGAGATATAGTTCCGACCGTGACGTCACCAATTACCTGGACCGTCTAATTTTTTTCGAGGTGCTAATTTTTTGTCCTCTCCAATCGACAGGCTTGTCACGGAGCTATACCAGTTTCCGAGACGGTGCGCTCTTCGTTGTAAAATGGAAATTCAGAAATATGCACCAACCGGCAACGCCCGGCCTTGGAAGTGTCGCACAAAATTCAACGGGGCACCGAGCGCTAGGTCGAGAGCAGGTTCGAGTCTAGCTCACGAAGTAGACGAGCGATCAGAATTGAATCGGTGTCTCCTAGACAGGCGTAAGTAAAAAAACTCATGACCTCTCGCTTTTGTTCATTACGGAGGACGCTGGAGCTCATGACTTTCTGAACTTACGCCAGTCTAGCAGACACCGATTTAATTACGAATCCAGTGTAAATTGCATAAAGTGAGGATAAGTTGTTTCTGCACCTTATCGTCAGTCGAAGGAGCCGTAAAGTCGATTAGAGGAAAAATCACCTGAGATAAGTATACGGACATTTCGGGGAGAAAGGAGATATTATGTATCATGATCAGGAAACGACTTTGCTACCTCATACAGAATGAAGTGAACGTCCCTATAGATCCTTCTTCGGGAATAAATAGCTTTCAGTCTGATGCGAACGAATTGTCTTGTACATGCTAATTGCAAACGATAGCTATAAACAACAAATAAGAAAAAGAGCAAAGCTCCTTGGAAGTAGAACGTTTTGCATTGATGCTTGAAAAGTGGAACTAGAACCCACCGACGCAAACATGTAGCCACACACCGTCGAAAAAAAACATTCATACTTCACTAAAGCTTACGGATGCAAAAATGGATCGAGAAGAACCGACGAGAGAAACAATCAACCGTCTGGATTACGGACAGGTTACATCGCAAGCGCATTCCAATATGAGGTCCATCAAAATGACTGACCGACTTTGGCTACAAATTTCAAAAATAGGTCCAACACTCACAATCATCGCTTATTTCTTCTCCTAGTTTCAGACTGAACCGTCAATGGGTTGAAAAAATTCAGCCTAAAAAAAAACTGGATACCTTAATTGCAAAGTCCGAAAATCATGGATTTTAAAATTGACCCTGTCTGAGGGCGATATTTTCTCCCGTCGTCGCAATCAGGGCTGTCCGGAAAAACATCTAAGAAAACATTATGTGAAGAACCGTACCTAAAGAAGCAAACGCTATATTCAATTTTTTCACGCATATTTACGATTGTTTTAAAACGTAATTTTTTTCTAAATTAAGAACTTTACTTGGGTGTTTTACACCCTCTTGTTAACTGGTCATTTCTACCTAGTACAATTATACAGCGAATAGTCTTGTCCACGTCTTGTGTGGTCAAAACCACACTACTGTGGAGTTAGGTTAGATTAGGTCACGCAACTAAATCAACTTCGCGGCAGTGCGGGAGGTATCGCACAGAAATGAAGACGCATTACTAACTACTAGATCGCGCAGATTGCTTCTGCAGCTGCAATGAAGATGTTGCATGTGTGAGGAATTTGCGATTTGACTGTCGATTCTTAAGTAAAAGTTCGCGAAAAACACGATGGCGCCACTGGTTTTTTCTGAAATTATCTCCCAAACTCAGAAAAAGCTCTTAAGTTGAGGCCAAAATGGAGGGGATATCCCACGCTATCCTGAGAGTCCACCTCTACATCAAGACAAACTCTCCATGCAAAGATAGGGAGCAAATACATTAGCAGTGATGCCGTGTTTTCAGTTTTAGAGTCTCAAATAAAGTGGCAGCCCTGTCTATGTATTTCCTCCCTATCTTTGCAAGGAGTGGAGAGTTTGTCTTGATGTAGAGGTGAACTCTCAGGATAGCGTGGGATATCCCCTCCATTTTGGCCTCAACTTGAGAGCATTTTTTGAGCTTGGGAGTTAATTTCAGAGAAAACCAGTGGCACCATCGTGTTTCTCGCGAACTTTTACATAAGAATTAACAGTCAAATCGCAAATTCTTCACACATGCAACATCTCCATTATAAGGCGCCAGTGACGACGGCGACGACGAAGTCGAGAAGATTGATCTCCACGTTCTTCAGCTCAAGAGCCCCGTCCAACACTCTCTTGTCCCATGCCCATGGCTCATCTCCAAATTTTAGGAAAATGAAAGAAACGGGGATTGCAACACGGCAAAGCCGACGAATAAACCCGGAAGTGTGCTCCGGACGGCGCGGCGGTGGTGGAACCCGCGGCTTCCCGATTATGGCAAAGCGGCGGAAATGGAAAACGCGGACTCACTCTCCGGGCAAAAAATTCCGGCTGGGAAGGAGGCCTCACCTCACCTGGATGAAGACACGGTTTCTGCTCATTGAGGCTATGGATTCGCTCGAAAAACAAAAACGTGAATAGATCGAGGTGGATCAATCGAAAAATCAAAACTGAACCGATCGACGTGATTCCATCGACACGGATTTGATCGACAGCCGTGAATCGATCGACAAACCCGTGAATCGATCGACAAGCCCGAGAGTGGATCGACAAAGCCGTGCATCGATCGACAAACCCGTGAGTGGATCGACAAATCCGTGAATCGATCGACTGATCCGTAGGTAAATTGACCGACAAACCCGTGAATCGATCGACAAACCCGTGAGTTGATCGACAAATCCGTGAGTCGATCAACAAACCCTTCAATCGATCAAAAAATCCTTGGATCGATAAACAAACCCTTGAATCGATCGACAAACCTGTGAATCGATCGACAAACCCGTGAGTGGATCGAAAAATCCGTAAATCGATCGACTGATCCGTGAATCGATCGACTTACCCGTGAATCGATCGACAAACCCGTGAGTCGATCAACAAACCCTTGAATCGATCAACAAACCCTTGAATCGGTCGACAAACCCTTGAATCGATCGACAAACCTGTAATTCGATCGAATCGGTGTCGATGGAATCACGTCGACCGGCTCTCGTTTTCGTTATTTGATCGATTCATGTCGATCGAATCCGTACCCTCCCTATTGGAGCTCTATGGATGTCTGTGTTGCATACGCACGGAGGGGAGACGTTTTGACTCTTGAGACACCAACCACCAAACCAGCGCAGCGGCGCACAGTGGATCGAGTCAATTAGAGAGGTCGGACATAAAATTTCTGACTAAAACTGCAAATTTTGATGTTTATTCCATCACATTTGAAATTTCTACGAGTGCGCATAGAACAAAATTATATGAGGAAATCAATGAAACCACTTTTAGAACCTCAAAATTTTATATGAACGGAGTTATAAGAGTTTAAAGTTTCCGAATTTTGTCCGACCTCTCGTACTGACTCGATCCACTGTACGGCGGCGCTCGGTGATGCGAGTCGCAGTCAAAATTTGGAAGCATTAACGGCTCATGCCTATTTTAATACAGAACTAATAGGTGTTAGAAGTGGTTACATTGATTTTCGCGTAAACTTTCCCTCAAGTAGCATCCCATAAAATTCATAATGGGACGCAACTGACATAAAAAATTGGAGTTTACGTCGAAAATTTCGTGTCCAACCTCTCTTGAGAGGCTCGTTTCATAGTGTTGCGTCGCTGCGTGCTTGACTGCGAGGATCAAAAACGACAGAGCCTTCAATTTTTCATTTACGATTCAAAGACATTCCTTGGGCAACATAGGTGCTTTACAAAACATGTTCAGCACATCTTACGATTGTACGCAACAATCCGAGCTAAAGTCTGGGAGATATCTATGCAGAGCCTTTTTCAGATTACTTTTCCTCTTTTGCTGTACAAAAGAGGAAAAGTAATCTGAAACGGACCCCTATATTAGCAGAGAATTGTTAGAGCTCTACCATTTTTGATCCTCCCAGTATGGCTCGCCGTTGGCGCCAAGTGTCGCGAATGAAGCGGGGAGTGCCTGAACAGTCAAAACGCCTTCACTTCTGTGAGTATGCAACACGGACATTCGCGGAGCCCGAATAGATGCATTCAGGAGTTAAATTGAAAGTGTAGTGCTTGTCGTATTCACCACTAACTAAGGCCGCTTTGCTTGTTTTTGTTACCTTCACCATACCTTAATTCCCGTTGCGCTGCTGAAATAAAGTACTTACTTGTTACTGATTTTTATTGCAACATTGTCAAATTACCGAATAATGCTTCGATTTTTTTAATTGTGTGTAACAACCTTGCCGTCCTTACATTTGAGTTGCGGCCCCTGCCTTCGGAATTCGCTTTTTTTTTTTTTTTTTTTTTGTTAGGCACACCAATACAATTTTACGATATGGTTGTAAGTCAAATTTGCTGGAAAGAAACAGCATTCTTAGAAACATCAGAAGCCCCCATCACTCTCTCTGGAACATAGTTTTCATCTACATAACTTTCATGGAGCTGAGGGCGGCAAGCCATAAAATTGAGCCATGCAGACTTTTTCCCATGTCGATGGTCAAAGTGCGAAACCACGTATCTCGGTTGCAATGTTTCAAAATTTCTGCCCCTGTTTTAGTAGAGGAACAAGCTAACGTTGTACCTAGACATGTGTACAGGAAATCAGGGCCGGATTTACCTAATTGCCGCCCATGGGCCGCTAGTATTTTGTCGCCCATGGACCGCTAGTATTTTGCCACCCCCTTCTCATTCGTTTTGAAACATCAACGAAAACCATCAAATGAACATGCCAACGGGGGAGGGGTGCATAAAACGCGTTTACTGGTGTTGAATACATTTTTGAGGAAAGCCCTGTCAACACTACTAGCAAAAGTTCACGGAACTTTGCGCGAAAGTTAAGTTTCGTAAACCTATCTCTGTGTGGACAAGACCTTCTATTCATAAGAAATGAACGAAAAAATTATTAAAGAACAAACATAAATGTGGATTAATGATTTTAGCTTCCGCCGCCGCGCCTCGCAGACCGCACTGTGTTTGACGCAATGCGTGAAGTATTCACGCAGTCTTGTAGGCGCTATGCGTCTCACGCTGATCGCACTGTATTTGCCGCAATGCGTGAGGTATTCATGCAGTCTTGTAGGCGCTAATATGTGTTACATGCCGATCGCCGCGCCGAGGGCTTCTCCTTTTCATCTCAAGTCCTCGTCATCATTTCTCTCTAGGTAAGTCGCGCAGTTCCAGGCCAAATTGCGTGTTTGGTTTCTCTCTTAACTCGACTAATTAAAGGTGCTGTCTCTTGTATCACTAAAAGACGACCAAAGTAGAAATTACTATACTATCAGAAAATTAGAGATTTTGTCGCCTTTTTGCGTGTGTAATGTTTATTTCTGAATCCGAATTTTTTTCATACCCACATTTAAAAAAATTTGCAAAATTTGCCGCCCCCTTTAGATTTGCCGCCATGGGCCGCGGCCCATGTGGCCACCCCCTTAATCCGGCCCTGCAGAAAATTAATATTTTTCTTACTGAGAAGAAAAATCAAGGAAGTTATTAAGAAATTAGGTCGACTAGTTATCCATAGGGAAAAAAAGTATAACAGGAAGTCTGCAACATTGTGAACAGAGATACGCGGTTTTGCACTTTTGCCATCAAAATTTTCAGTGCAAAACTCGGAAAGTAATATTAAAAACCACCAAGTAAAAAAAAAAAATAAGACTGAATGCTTTTCGTCTTTGGGACACTCATTGAAACACATTTTTACACTTAGTCAAAGTGAGTATATACCTACTAAAAGAAAATAAAATTAAGAAACTCACCGAAACACAGTATGTACAGTTGCATTGCTGTAAAGTCCAGGAATCCTTTAGCTCCACTTCGTTTAAGCACACTTTACACAGCACAGTCACCACATTCTTCCCTTTAACGGGAATGAATGCAGCTGATGAACTAATCGAATACTTTGAGGAGGATGCCATTGACAGAAGACTCGAACACGTGGAAAGAAACTTTGAGCCCGATATGACAACGGATGGAACTCGAAGCCTGTTAGTCGGCTCAATTGGTAGAACACTCCCGTGCGAATGGGCAGAAGAAAGGGAAAGCTCACTCCGACTATTACACAAATTCTGCGCAGATTTCACAGCCGAAAGATGAGACGCTGGGGAAAGGGAAGAGCTAGCTAAAATGACCGACTGAGGTCGATATCGCGATGCTTTTTTGCCTCTGTATTCAGATGAACAAACACTCTGAGCTTTGCAAGAAGGCTTGCCACAGTCTAAACTTTTTCTGGGTGCAGCTGGACACTGATCAAGACCTAAATTTTCGACACAGGCAGTACATGAGATGCCTTGAGTGCAATTTTGAGAGAGACTCTCCGTAGAGCAACTATTTTCAAGAACTTGATACAAATTGTCATCTGTTTCAAGACTGAAAGTCGGATGAGCAAGATTTTGAGGACTGGAAGCCTTCAAAGAAAAACAATCACTGCAGGCATTGTCTAAATTAGAATTCAAAGAGTTATTTAGGATGCTACTATCACAATCTGAATCGATGAATTTTAAATTTGAAAAATTGTCACTGTGAACCTTGCAGTACGGTGTTGAGGAGATAACATAGTTAATGTCAGAGCAACTCTTGCACAAACTTTGAGGAGGCAGGCTTCTTTCCGTAACAGCGTTCAATTCGTTGAATGATGCACTAAATGAATTAGGAGACGATGGCACAGGTCGTCTTTCAATTTTGGTTTTGGTATCAGAGCCCTTATGGACTTCTCCGTCACCTGAGACTTGCTTTTTTCCAGGTGTTAAGGCTAGGAGGGACTTCAGAAAAAAATCTACTTTACTCCTCCGTCTAGGGTTAGAACTGGACTTGCTGTGATTGCATAAGATTGATACTAAATTTGGATTTAGTAAATTGTCTGAGGAGTGCCTTTTAAAAACCTTCGTTTGTATGATGCCTCTGAGCTTGTCATCTAAACAAACTATTGTGTCTTTAGAATACATCTCGTCCCCGACCGATATATTTCGTTTCAAATTCAACCCACTGTTAGTAAAATCGAAAGGACAAACATTTTGGAAAGACCTTGAGGTTTTCAATTCTGACTGCCATGAATCCTTGTCAACTGAATAATCATCCTGCTCTGTTTCTTTAAAAGAACAAGGGCCTGTTTTTCTCCGCTTATCACAGTGCAGGAAATCTTTCTTCAGATTGTCCCCTAGGCCTTCATTCCTTTCCAGCTCACATCCGTTTGTTAATTTTATTGGGTTTTGAGATTCCTCTCGGGTCTCGCTGTCAGTCGAGGAGGAAGGCATATCACAATCATAATATTTAATATTGTTGTTATGTTTGACTATTTCTACCAACTTATTGTTGGAGTCATTAAGTAGTCGTTGCCGTACTTCATCATTTCCTTGCGTATCATTTTCATCACAGTCTTCAGAGTCAGAGGCAGTTCCAGGCCCATTTTTTGTCTGCCAAAAGCCTGGTTTGGTGAGGTTCAATAAAATATCATCGTTGTAATTCTTGTCCCACACTTTTAACTTGCCACGCCCTTTCCGTTTCTTGTTCTTCCACCCGAAGAAGTGTTTCTTGATCGAGTTGAATTTGTTTGTTTCTAGCTGCCTGGAGAGGTGTGGCATTGAGCTGTCAGGCTGACTTTTGGATGTGGAAGCTGTGAGTGAGACTTCCGAATTGTGTAAAACGTCTACTGATACTGCTTCTGGAGCATCCGCTTTTTTTACCTCTCGCTCATTTTTCTCCGTTGACATGTCGTAATTGTTGAGGGCGTGCGCCGATCAACTGATTGCTGACCGACGTTACAACTGGTTAAATTATCTACATTATGCAAGCTTATACCTCTGCCTTTCCATTCTTCTGAGTAAACCAAAGCAGATAGAGGGAAGTTCCATTTCTACCATCATAGGCAGGTCCACCATGGATAAGTTATATGAAAGATTTATCAAACCATCCTTTCACCATCTTTATATCCGCACTGAAACACAGAAACATACAAACAATTAATTTCTAATCAAACACTATTCAAAATACATAGAATAGTATGAAACTAAAGTTACCTTCAGCAGAAGTAATTAGCCTATGGGTGTATCTCGAAAAAATTGTGTCCTTACCTGATGCCATATTTTTTAAGATTGAAACTTAGACAGTGCTTTAAACTTAGAGGGAAACAAAAATTAGGATTCTCTTTGATGAATCAAAGGTTGAGTAAAAAAGAAACAATTCAAATTATGGCATTACTCCCCACTAAGATTCAAGATTCAAGATTTATTTATTTCAAAAATTTAAATTTACAAGAGTAAAACAAAACAGCTCCATATGCCAAAAGTGAGCTTGAACTAAGTACATTACATTGACACACTGTTGATGCAGGTGATCATACTTCCTTATTTAATTAAGTAAAAAATTAAGACTTTATTGCTGTGAGTATGGTATCATTAAGAAAAGTCTCAAAAATTTTCTAGGAGTGGGCAGTTAAGTACTTATTATGTAACAGAAAAAAGTGACAATAGAGATTTTGTAAAACACAATGAAAATTATTATTTTAATAGCTTCAATGTGAAAATGAAAATATAATTCATCTGGCATGATGAATAATGGTCATTTACTTGGTTACAAATTAAGTACGGGTAAATTACTGATAAACTAAAAATTGCAAAAATATACCCAGTTATTAACTGAAAAGAAAATGCCTACATGTCATTTGATGGAAATGCTGAATCTTTGCGAACTGAATTCGTTAAGTATTTGTTCAGTCATGAATGCGCCGTTAAGAAGTTGACTCAATTAAACAAAATGTCTCATTTGAAGGGTATATCAATCAAATTTGATTGTTTGATTTGAAAAATTCCTACACTTTTAATAAAAAATTCTCTGGAGAAATTTTCCACCTTGGATTCATACAAGCCTTTATTTGGAGAAGGATGTAGGGGGAAAAGTCCGGTTAAGAACTGGAGAACTTTCTTCAACTGACCCTATTTTCATCTTTGCCTGGAACACAAGTCCTCTTATGAAATAAAAAGTGGAAAATATGTAATTTTTAGACCTGGGTATCAAAATGTTTTGGCTCAGGATGTCTGCTTGACATTTCCTATCCTACATAATTAGCGTGCAACGATAAGGTAGGTCATGATTTGGTATCTAGCGCTGATACCTCAGGGGCAAGTAGATTTGGGCGAGATAAAACCTAATGAAGAAAATTACGTTGTGCTTTTGGATTAGATTAGATAGTTGAGTTTACTATCAGATAGAGATACAGCGATAACAAACTGGAGGTAAACTGAAAGCTTGTGAGAGCTAAGCGAGCACCCACAGGTGTCTTGCTCTACTTACAATCAAACGCGCCCTGACCTCTGAGACAGTTGGAGAATTCTTGGAGCAAAAAGCAGATGAAATGTCGCAAGAGAATTGACAGCTTAGAAGCTGCTTGTAACCAAATTAATTCCCCAATTTCCGGTAGAAATTCAGGTTAATTAATGGAGCAGCTTACCTGAGGGGGTAGGTGATTGCAAGCACAGTTCAGCTGATAAGTAGAAAATAATCTTCACTCGAGCATCCTCGTCACCACATAATCAATTTCGAGAGAGGTTGAACGAAATTCGGGAACAAGTGCGAGAAGGAAACAAACGAACAAATACCGAAGACCTGATTCGAAAGTGACACGAAAAATATCGCGATAGCACTGGAACCAAGCCAGACGTCCCGACAAATTTGTGAAAATTTTAACGAAACGCACGGAATTCTCGGGCAGCGAAACGCGCAAACTGACGGCCACACACACGAGGAAATAATAAGAAAGCTACCTCGGCAAATGATCCGTATCATTACATATTTGCTGAATAACACTAAAAACTCTCGGTTTGCTCTGCGAGGTATCCATCCATTAAAATTTCAACGATGTACGATGTCGACGGGAAACGGGTTCACGATGACGGGAACGAATGAGCCCGATTAGCCGTAGCTCGTCATCATCGGGTAAACTCGGTTTTGTTTTCTGCTATGTTGCCAGGTCAAATATTTTTCAGCGATTACTGCCTTTACCAAATGGAGCAAAGCGAAAGAGCCGACATCGTCGCTCTGTTTACAAAATTATCACGTTATCAGTTAGGTACGTTCGGTGCTTTCTCTATGTGACAGTAATTCTTCTTTTCGAAATTCTTCATCAGTTTTTTAGCTGCCGCAGATGGTAAATCTCATCTTCATTTTCACTCGCCTATGTTTAGTTTCCTTATTTTCAAAACATTTTCTGAGCTTGAGTCCTGCCAGCCTGCGAGGTAACTGCTGCGAGTGCCCTGCATCTGCAGCCGATTAATGGAATATGCCCAATTTTATTGTAAAGGACCCTGCAAACCTCTTGTGGGGATGTGTGCCATGATCAATTTTCACCTTTTTTTTGGCATCAAACTTGTCTAGGGATGCTGAATAAAAGTCATCAGTGCGCCAAATTTCCACAAGCTACCGTTTTCGCACTATCTGCATGTTTCTCTCAATAATTCCTTGATTAAAATGAGGCAGCGCGGAGATAAAGAGTCTAGAAAGATAAGAGATCTCTCATCTCAACATTGGAGTACAGTTTGTTGTGCGTCAAAAAGGAAATCAGGAAAACCCAAGTGGCAGTCTTATCTCGGATTCTGCATACCTTTTCGTTTGACCATCCAAATCAGTTTCTCCCGTTCCTTCCACCCCTTTACCTCTGACCAGCTGAGTTTTTCCTTGCTCAACGGACGATCTTGAATTTTGAAAAAAAGAGGGGTTTTGTAGACTCTTTATCACCAAACTGCCTTCTTTTATCAGAGGAATTATTGAAGCAAATTGCGGATAGTGCGAGAATGGTAACTCATTGAAAGTTGGGGCAAAATGACTTTTGATCAGCATCCATAGATGAGTTTAATGCAATAAGAAAATTGAAAATCGATCATGGCACACATCCCCATTAGAGGTTTGCACGATCCTTTGTCTTGATTAGAAGCAACTTTTACAGCATATTTAGAGTATTGCGGTTTTATTAATCAAATCCATCTGTAAGATTTTTTCAACGATGCTGCTCTAAAAGTAAACAATCCGTGACCAAGTATCAAATCTTCAGCTGGAGGATCTGATCAGCGAACCAGGGATTTTAATGGTCTCCTGAGTTGACTCCCTAGAGACACAGCCTCAAAACTTGGGTAGGGAAATGGACACTTGAGTGGCACTCAGACTCCAGCCTGAGGGGCTGGTCCTCGGAAAAATTTAGGCTGTCTCAAATCTGTAGTCTGATTCTAAGTAAGTGGCGGCTGACACCAAGTATCAAATAATGAGGTTGGATTCGCCAGTACTTAAATGAAGAGACTTAAGCTAATGGGCACCTGTAAGTAGATAGGAGTAAATTCTTTGGCCATGTGCTTTTGCCACAGGTAGAATTCTTGGCTTCCTTCTCTCCGAATAAACATGCTCACCGAAAAACTTATGATTTTATATGGTTCCCCCCTGTCATCCTTTTTTGTGAAATCCAAACCGATCATGTGGGTATGTATTCTCAAAGAGAAAATCATAAAATTGACTTGGCCACCTCTTCATAATTTAGTAATAATGTATGATTTGTTTTATTCAACAGACAATGAGTTCATATCAAATCTTTAGGCTTCTGCTAAGGAGCAATTGTGGCCAACAGTTACTAAGGTCTGCTTCAGTAATGTGCAGACAGGGAAACTCTCATCATTCAACTACAATATCAACTCAACATGGTCTTTTACATCTAAAGAAAGAGATTATATCGAACCAGTGGATCAGCACAACACCCTGTTTTGCAAAAGGGAAAGACAGAGGAAAAGATAAGAAAAAAGTCAAAGGTAAGCACTTTAATGGATCTTTTGCGAGGAATAATTGTATTTCTTATCGCAAAAATTAAACTAACGTCTTCTGTGAAAAATTTCAAACCAATTTTCACCTTGTGACTTACTCAGTTCAAATAAATTCTACATTTTCATATTCTCGATTCCAGAGAATTCAGACCTTAAAACAATGAAGAGGTTCGCGTTGATAAAAGTTAAAAAAGGTATATATAGTATCACTCAATGATACCATTGAAACTCCATGTATAATTTTACATGTTTTTTCTTTTCTTTTTTTGCAGGGAAACAGGTTTTCATCGATGAAAATTTACTCAGTCAATTAACAAACCTAGACAAACTTAAAACTGATTTTCAAGAGTGCATTGACATGATGAAGGAAGATTTTATTAAGAACCTCTCACTTAGGTCATCAACAGGTGAATTTATTTCTAATGTATTTAAACATTATTTTTGGCAGGATAAAGTAGTTTTTTGGAATGATTGGAGAAAGGGTAAAATTCTGGTCACTATCTGAGACCTATCCCATGTTATCAAAGGAGGAAATACTTCCAAAAAGAAATATCATCTTACAGGACCGAAATAAAATTTGAAGTTCTTATCTGTAAGAGTGAATTTTCAGAGTTCAAGTATGTGAGTAAATTAGACAAATTAAAAGAGCGAACATTTTTGTGTGGCTATAGTGGATCTTTGGGCGGGGTTAGAAATTCAGAAATGTCATCAGAATAATTTCATTGCTTCAAAATGCCTCTGCATTGAACTCAAAGGGCACTTGAAATTTTTTTAATTTCAACATGAAAGTGTGAAATTAGTCTTAATTTTCTGTGTTTATAATCTCAAAAATTCTGCTTGCCAAGTATCAAAGTCTGCTTGAATCAAATTTGGGACTGAACTAGTTTAAGTGAGTTTCACAATCAAGTAATTTTTTCAGTTTGCTAAGTCTTTTTGGAACGATTATGAGCACCTCCAATGAAAGAAAGAGAAAATTTTTGCAAAACTCGAGTGCAGTTATTTGCCAAAGGGAAACTTTATTTTCAAATAAGTGACGGCTGATTTGGCCTCCATTAATTTTGGTTTCTTCCAAAAGTTGGAAGTTTGAACTCACAGGATCTTATGTAAATATTAAATACAAAGATCTTGCTGAGGTGTCTCTGGAAAGCTTCAATTTGTTGAATGTGCTCTGCATAAAATTATCAAAATGATCAGAACTGGCCCCTGATAATCACTGATTGTGTTCAAATTTGGTGAGAAGGGCCAGTTCATCATCACAAGCAACTAATTTAAGAAGCCTCCCCCTCCAACGATCCATTTTCTTCCACTCCCCATGATGGATCAACTCTTCATCGCGTCAAATGACGCAAAAGTGCGGCTGTAAGATAAAGTTGTCTTGCGAATTTTGAAAACGACATTGAAGTGACTGTTTTTTAGATACCTTCCTTTGAATGAGAGTAAAAATATTTCATTTTACAAAAAACCTGAATTAGGGCCTGGAAATCAGGGAGAACCTGAAATTGAATTCAATCCAATTTCAGGTTCTCCCTGATTTCCAGGCCCTCATTCAGGTTTTTTGTGAAATGAAATAATTTTACTCTCATTCAAAGAAAGGTACATATCTAAAAAACAGTCACTTCAATTGTTGATTTACTTTTTCTACCCAGTCCAAGCTTAGGATATGAAAGATCTAGTAATAAGATTTCATAATGATAAACTGCCTGCTTACCTAAATGATATTCTTTCAACAGGAGCAATTGAGTCACTACCAGTGAAAGTTGATGGTGATGAGTACCAGGTTCAAGACCTTGCTCAAATTAATCGAAAAAATCCCAAAACTATAGTCATGAAAATGGATTCATTTCCGCAAGCAATCCCTGCCGTACTAGAGGCTCTCACAAAGTCTGGCATGGACTTGAATCCACAGCAGGACGGCACTACAATATTTATCCCAGTTCCTAAGTAAGGTGTACTTCTTTTAATACCATTTTTAAAAAATGTATTTTTTAAGAGAAAATCATATTGAACTTATTGATCGATCAGTAACAATTCTCATTTAACTTTGTTAGTGAAAGAATCTCAGAAGGGCAGTTTTCCAGTTTTTCATCACTGTCTTGGAGCGCCCCAATATTTGTTCTGGAGGCCGTAACTTGCAATTTCCTCAAAAGAAAATATGTCGCTCGCCAAAATGGTTGAATTTTTTACTTAGGTCCTTCAGGCCCTGTAAGGCACGGGATAAAATTTTTTCAAAAATTTTTCAGAGGTCGATTTAGAAACTTGATGAAAATTTCTTAGAAGTTGACTTACTTTGCATCTTCCACTTCAATGTTAAATTATTTTTTTTTTTTTTCACAACCTTAGCTTTGAACTTTTTTAGTTTAGGAGAGCATTACAGGTACTCCACTGATCAATATTGCTTTTTCAGAGTGACGAAAGAACATCGAGAAATGCTGAGCAAGAATGCTAGAACTTTGTTTATTAAGTACAGAGATCGCATCAAAGATGTTCAAAACTCTCACATTAAAAAAATTAGGAATAAAGAACTTGAAGGTGGTTTCTCCGTAGACCAGATACATGAAGCTGTTGAAATGGTGAGTGTTTTTAATTCAATTTGGTTTTCACCTTTCCCTTTGAAATTAAAGAAAATATCAAGTTTCTGAGAACTAAACAACTTTAAGGCACGAATTTGAAAGTTTTGTATATTGGATTGAATTTTGAGAAAGAAAGGTTTAAAAGAATAATAAAAACCGGCTGCAGTTAAATCTACAAATCAATAGCTTTCATCTGAGAAAAATGCAGAGGAAACGGAGCTCTTGCAGGTGTCAGGGATTTACAGTCTAAGTACATTTTCTTTTGTAAAATTTTGCAAGGAACACAATGGTGCCTTTGCTTATCTCTGAAACAAACTTTAAAGCTTAAAAAAAACTCTCAAAGTTGAGGCAATAATAGAGAGAATCCCCCATGCTACGCCGAAAGTACACCTCTGTATTTTGTCGGATTCTCCAACTTAGATAGGGGGAAATATATCGGCGGGGTTGCCTCAGTTCCAACTTCTGAGTCCCTAAACAAAGAGGCAAATGTATTCATTTAATGTGTTTGCTCCATATTTTTGCATGGAGAGGATACTGGATATAAAGGTGGACTCTCAGCATAGCATGGGGGATATCCTCTATTACAGCCTCAACTTTGAAAGCTTTTTTTAAGCTTTGGAGTTAATTCTAGAGAAAACCATTGGCACCGTTGTGTTTCTCGCAAGGTTTTACACAAGAAAACGTTTTTAAAACACAAATCCCTGACACATACGAGAGCTCCATTCAAGGGTAGTTTTGGAGAATTAAGGTGAACAAAAATTAAGAATTTCATACTGAGGCAATGACGGAAGTGAAACTGCCTTGGACTCCCTCGTTCCATCACGAATCTTAGCTCAACTTGTCCTCTTTGGTTAATGTCCGTTTTCTTGAGACTTAATGCTACCATTTGACGAGTATCAGATACATATATGTCTGTATTTTTAAAATAACCTCATCTGTACTCTTACTCTCTTGTATTTTGTAAGTCGATAATTCTTGAAATTTCCTCTTATTTTCTCTAGGTAACAAACATGGCTCAAACTCACATCTCGCAGGCAGAGGCAATGCTGTCCACTAAACAGTCTGAACTGCTAAAAAGTTAAGCAACAATCCCACGGCTTAGCATTCTTAAATGAAATTTTCAAGTAGTAATGGTTCTGCATAATTAAATTGTAAATACTTTTACCAAATAATTTTAATTTTTACCTGTTCCCTGCAATTCCTTTTTTTGATTCTTAAAATCTCTCTGTTAACAGTTCTATAATGTATAATTTATATATTTTCAGAAGTCTCAAAATTAGTAGAAAACGAAAGAGTGTACTAAAATTTCATTCTGCGAATTAGGATAATTATTGTGGCGGAATCATGGCCTGGAGGTGAAGGGATGAATTTAACTTAATTATATTTCATTGCTTGTGCGGCTGTGCAAATAGTGAATTTTTCTAACGAAGCGAATAGCTAACAATTTTGCCAATTATTCGCGAATACGAACGCATAGCAAATAATTTAAGTCAATTATTCTCAACTAAGAAAAGTAATACGTATAACTAAAAATGACTTTTTTAAGAGCAGAGATTCTCAAATATTACAAAAGTTGACAAATAAGTGTTATTAATTTTTTTTAATAAAAATTCCATTTGCTTATACACCTGTGCAAAAAAAGATGAAATGCTATGATAGCAGCCTGAGCTGTTAAGAATGTGTTTAAAGATCCTTGGATGCTGGCTTGACTGTCCCTGCAGTTATGTGTGCATTCCCAGGATTTAAAGTTAACTGCACAGGCAGTCAAGCTAGTATCGAAGGATCACTAGACACATTTTTTTTGTCATGAAAATGTGTTTATGAACATTAATGCCGGCGCGAATATTCGAGAATGCCGAAGAGTACTCGAGTCAGCTGAAGCGTATATTTGACATTTCCGAATATTTGCACAGCTTAATTGCTTGAAGAGATTAATTGTGCATCCATCGCTGCGAAACAGATAGAAAAAAATTGAACCATTATTCTTGACATAAAAACTACATAATCAAATTATTCAACTTCATTAATTTTTCATTCATTTAATTTTTTGCATCCAATATTGAGCCAAGTTGTACTTCAAGTTGCTTTAAGAGAGGTCTAGATTTCAGGAATTTACTGGGAGAGGACCTTCCAACCCACCTCAGCTGAAGAATCTCCGCAAAGGATTAGAGGCAGCAAGGTTAGGTCTTCCAATCTGTCTACTGACGACAATGAGCTTAAATAATCAAACTTTCTACGTGCCTTTCTCAAGAGAACAGGACTGTGAAGGGATACTTTACATGTAATATCTAATTGAAATGTTGCAACATCTTATTACTCTGGATCCCCTTAGATTGCTCGATGTGAAGGAGGCCCCAAAATAACATTATCTGTTGAATTTTTCAGATACCAGCCAGACCATGATCTCCGATAATATCAAATTACCCCTTCACCTCAAATCCCAAAACTTCAGTATTTTTAGACCCTTCAAGATATGTACTTAAGAAGGAATAAAAACAGATATCATAATGTATTTACAATAACTGCATTTAACATTTTGAGTAAAAAAGTAATATGACACGAATGACTACTAATAAAAAGAGGTAACAGGATTAACAATTTTCTATAGGCTTTTGATAAAACCTACAACTTGAAAATAAAAACGTACAGATCACATTGAGTATATCAAGACTAAACATGTAATACAAGGCAGAAATCATGATTTAAAACCTCAAACTACGATTTTGCTGACACATTAGAAATATGAGACTTTTTCAGGAGTGAGGATTGACATGGAGGAAAGGGAGAAAAGACATAACATGATTGGGCAATATGTGAAATAAAAGAAGGAAAGAAATTTTACATTTAAAGGATGATGCGCAGAATTTGGTGACCACTACCAAGAAAATTGGCGCCAATTTTACAAATTTTGATAGTATTTGATATGATCTTCCTAACAATCCTCTGAGGCCAATAAGCTTTAATAATCAAACTTTCTATGTGCTTTTCTCAAGGAAAACAGGACTGTGAAGGGAGCTTTTCCGTATTTTCACAAGCAATATCTAATAGAGATGTTGCAAAATCTTGTTGTTGATTGAGGAGAACTGTAGTTTCCTTGCATGCCAGGAAAATAAGACACATAAAAATAATCAAAATCATGCAAGAGAGCGGCCACACATACATAGTAACAGTCCCACGCTTTCATTAGAATGCGCATGTAAAAATACCGAAAAATTCACTTTCCAGCTCGCTTATTTTGACTTTAGTGCATAGAAAGTTCAATTCAATTGCTCATTGTGCTCCGGAGATTGTTAGGAACATCATGTCAAATAATTTCGAAATGTAGCTGGCTGAATTTCTTGGTATTCCGAGCTTGGTAATTTAAAATTCATCATCTGAACAACTGTTCGTGTTTTTCATTCGTTCTCTCTCATGAAAAATCCAAGTATTTTTCCCACGGAATCAGAATTACTTCCTCTAAGAAAAAAGGGAAGGAGAAGGAAAATGTTTTCAAGGCATAACGATTTTTTAAAATTTCATTTCAAATTTTATAATTGAAAATGCCTTTATTGTGAAAATATTTCATTCATAGCAAAATATCGAGAATGTCATTGTACCACTACAACAATGCCACTTTAACATTCATAACTTATGAGCTGAAACAGTTGCGGCGATAGAGGAAGAGGAGAAAAGAAACGTAGTATGTGCCTGCTTCAAGGTCGGCAAAAACCTAATGTCAGTAAATACTATAACTCGATGAAAAGATATGATCCAAAAATTAAATGTTATCTAGAATTCACTAATATTTGCTTGTATTTTCAAAGGCCTCAGGGTTTCTTTCATAAAATGCACAAGCGCTTCAAGTTAAAAGAATTTAAAATTCTTAATATTAAACCATACATACATTCTTAACTTATCATAGTCTCTTCACAATAAATGAAGAGACAAACAATCCAGCGTGGAAAGCCACAGAATTCAGTGCCAACTTGATTTCATTTTTTGATATGATGTACTTTTACAACTTTCCTATCAGGATGAGCTCTTAAAATCAAATTCCTAGGTACCAATATCCAGAAAAGCAGGGCCGAAATTAAATTTGTTGACATTTTTATAAGTTTATTCTTATGGAGGTGTGGGCCTATCGCTGACTGTGTCCATGCTACACCTGCACACTCTCATCAATCAGAGGAATTTGAATCTCCTCGGACACTAATATGACGTTACAACAATCCTACTGAGCAATGCGTGATGAAATACTGAAAGAAATCACTCATCGGCCCAAATATTCTCGAAAACGGTAGAAAGAAAGTTCGCTTTACAAAGCCCACCGTGCACAGGACAGCGCAAAGAACATCATATAAAAAAACTAACTGTAGCTGGCGCTGAGTCCTTTGGTTTTCCAAGTAAGGTCCTTTACTTGTAATGCATGCTAAGTTGTAAAGCAAAGCCCAAGACATATCTTTTCATGGAAAAGAAAGAGTTTTAGACATGCATAAATCAGGACTAAGCTTTTAAAATCTTCTCAACTATCATCACTGTCGACTGAGACGACACTCCACTTCCTGATACGTTCGCACTTTCTGCACTCTCTTGCACCATGCCAGCACTTATGATGATATGCTGTTTTACACTTTGAGCACGTGTCAATGCCACTATCAAAGGGGAAAATTATCGTTTTGTTATCACAGAGCTCGCAACGGTACCCTCGGCCGCGGCAAATCTGAAAAATATTCAAACATTCGATCAAATTACAAGTTATTTGTCGTTAAAAACATTGAAGGAAGGGCAGCAGAGAGAAATAACAAAAATGAAACAGTAGACAAAAGAATGAGAGGAGAGAAAAATAAAATTAGCTGCTTGACAAATTTTAAAGTATAATCGGTGCTTTTGAACGTTTCAAAAAATTTTTGCCTAAGATGTCCAAAAGGGGGGAGAGGGGGTCGAAATGGAAATTTTTTGATTGAGTCAATTATAACAGCAAAAACGAGAGTCGAATGTGATAAAAATCACATGTGCACAATTTTTGCCCTCTGCATCATCCTTACACAAAGTCCTGGACACTTTAGGGGACTAAAATCAACAAATGCTTTTTCTGAACAATTTCAACAGAAATATGCGAGGTGTGTAATGAGTTGCCAACTTTTGGACAACAAATTCAACCGTTTCAACATGTAGGGAAAAGTCAAAAGTGTTTGTTGAAAATGAAAATTTTTGGCATTCAAAACAGCTTATTTTGGCACCCCATTAAAAGAAATTTGAATACATACAAATTTTGACAGTAAGACACTATCCCTTATGAATTCAAAGAGTTTCTTTCCTGGGGACAAAAATTACATCAGTTTTCAAATGCAATTAAAATTAGAGTAGGAATTGAAAAAATAAACAAAATTTTGATGCAAGCTTCAATTTTTGTGAAATTTCAATGATATAAATAGGATAAAACAAATAGGATAAACAGGATAAAACAAATAGGGAGAGGCTAAAAAAATCCGCAATAAAGAAGTGCCTACCTCACAATCAACTTTTACGTGTTTTGTCAAATTGTTGTGAATGCCTTCTAAAATGGACTCTAGAGCACCATTTTTTATATCAATGAGATCTTGAAGACTGTATCTATCTGCATCCTCCAAGAAGTATCTCCGTTTTTGACAAAACTTCCAGGCCAGATTCTTTTCAAGTGCTATCCTGCAAGTTATCAAGTACCTTTTGAGTACTAGGATATCTTCCCTGAGTTTCTGAAATCAATAGAGAGGTTAAAATTGATGAAAGAATTGAAATGTGAATATTTATGGGTTAAAAAAGAGATAAGATTTCGTGTGCTCACTTGGGCTATTTAACAATTTTATGGGATGCGTTTTGGGGTTGAGATGGCTCCATCATCAGCCAGCAGCGAGTATGCTGCCGGCAAAGAAAAACGCACACAAAGAAAAAACGCCTGTGAAAGTCGTAGGCGGCAACCTCTCTTTGATCTTTCTCAACTTTTTCAATTTTCCACCAATCAAAATGATCTTTTTCTTGAATGATGGGTATTTATACTGTCTTTAAAATGAGACCAAGATCAAGTTGATAGCTAGCCTAGATCTCTAAAGTTACAACACCAGTCTCATTACTTTTGGTACACCCTTTATATATGATGTTGAGCTTAATCAAATAATTAGACTTAACTAACCTTAATTCTACCTAACTCATCAAGCAAGCCAAACAAACGCGGATTAAGTTTCTCAAGGGATATCAGCGGTTTGTGGAGCTTGAGTGTAAGGAGCTGATATGAAGCTCTGCAAACAGGATAGGCATTGAAGTCCCAGTTGTGGATAACTCTTGCCGGAGAGACCATCATTGTGTTCCAGTGACACAGAGGGCAGTAATATTTCCCAGCATAGTCACACAGCCTTGGCTCCTGCCATGTAGAACCTTAATGTAAACGTCAGCACAAAATTAGAGAGACATGTACGAAACAACAAGAGAAATGAGACACAACACCATAAAGTATTCTTATAATAACATTTCCCACCATGCCTATCTTAGTGACAAACTTTTGCTTGTCCTCTCAGGTCAAAACGCTCACTGAAACCCGATCTTTTTATCACAAGGCCAAGCAGTAAGAACGCTCCTTGTGGTTCTACCATTTCCTTAATTTTGAACTACGTATTATAAATGCAACCAAAAGGTAGCACCAGACCAGGGTGTTTCAAGGATTATACATTTTCAAGAATAATTCCCTCTCAAGCCTTGGTCTTTTTTAGGACCTGGAAAAGAGCCATGTGCAAATTTACATCCCTTACGTCAAATATTTAGGACTGCAAACAAGCTTCGAGTAATACAATGGTGACTTCCATTGAAGAATGCACTTTATTTTAATAACAGTAATTGATAGCAGCAAGAATTGTTCTGACGGCTGAGAGATTTAAAGTCATCTGACAACTGGCCATAGATTCTGCCTCGTTGCAATAGTTGGGACAAGCAGGTGGAGCAGAACAACTGCATTTGAGCCCAGTGAAGCCATGTGTCAAATTTTGGTGCAAGAGCTTACACTAATGGCAATTTTAACGTAAGTTGAAGATCAGAGGAAAAGCCTGCGATGATTTAAAATAATAATTAATTTCTCATTACCAAAGCGACTGAAAAAAAAATGAATTCAGCATGACAATAATTGACATAATGAAGGGCGAGCAATAGCAGAGACTTACGGAAATTGATTGTAGATTTGCATTCTGCACACTTGTAATTTTGCTCTGCTAGATTGGTCTCTGGACAAATGTTTGTTTCATATTGTGGTTTTTCAGCTCGTTTGACATTTGCACAGATCCTGACTGTATTTTCAATGCACTTGATGTGGCATTCATAACCGCAGTCTAAAATTGGAAAATTACAAAAATACGAGATACATTCAAAAGTTTTGCAGATCCCATCCAATTGTCGGATCTTATCAGCAACTCTTTCAATTACTCTTCAGATGAAAGCAAATGCTAGGAATGAAATCACTTTATAAGTCGCTCAATTTAAAATTGGAGTGAAAATCAAAACTAACAGATTTTGATGGCGACAATTTAAATTCTTTTAAATCAGATAAATGTTACACAAATTCCTCAATTTTAATGTTCTGTAAATTGGGCAATAAATATTTAATTGATTTAAGCATTATAAATTTCAGATAGGGAAGAACAAATTCAATTACACAACATAGTGAAGTCAATTACAGATCGAGAAAAGGCAAACAACTGACCGAAAACGTTTGTATCATATTTCTTGTTTGCAATTGGCCTTGAAATATTTATCAATAATGTAAATTCTTTGTCTCTTAATGTTAGAATCCCTGGATACAAATATTATGAACTGTGGAAGGTTCATTGATCTATGCTATGGATAATTTTACTACCTAGATTGATGTACGTGTAGTGGTGAGACTACTCTTACCTAAACACTCGTACCAAGAGACTAGAACTGTCCAAATAGCTCGACAGCATCTTTCACAGAACTTCATTGCTTTCGCAGTGGCAACAGATCGCTTCTGCAAACTGAAGTGGTGTCCACGAAGAACCCTGGTTTCACTGATAGGTGACTGGTTCTCTTGATTTAGGGTCTCTTTGGCCACAGCCAATCGATACCTCAGCTCAATCAGCCGTCTGACAAGCCATCGCCGCTCCTCTGAACATTCTTCACTTTTTAGTATGGATTCTTGACAGCTGCTGATCACTTCTGTTAATTCTGTTATACTGAGTAAAGCATCTGAGCTCTGTAAAGTGGATAAATGGATTTTAAAAATACCAAGTGGTCACTGAACAAACTTTTATCATACAATTATTTTTTTTCCATTGGTGTAAATGAAAGTTAACAAGTCTAGAATTAGTTAAATATCACTTATTGTCGAGCTACTCTTGGGTTTACTACTTGGTCCTGTTTTAACTGCTTCTGGTTAATTATGTTCCCAACTTTATAGATCGACAATCACATAACTCGGTTTGCAACGTCACAGACTTCCTGTCATACTTTAGTTTTTTAACAGAGAACTACTCAACGGCAATTCTTTAAAACTGCCATGATTTTCCTTCTCTATGCAAAGAAAATTCGGCAAAAACTTCAAGGTTTGCTGTCAATTGTTCAATTTTAAAAAAATAACATAGTGGCAGAGATTTTCAGACACTGCAAACAAGATATGTGATTGCGGACTCATGCTGTTGAGATTTGTTATGGTGTGGAAACATTCATGAAACTCATAGCTACTGTTGATTATTTTATTTTTCTTAAATAAATATTACTTGCTGAGTTTTTTAATCAGATAGGAGCTATGAAACAACTCCCTTGCTGCTGTCGAACCTCCAGAGGAGCTTAATTTTAAGTTTTAAAGCGGTCAGATTTTGGTGCCTCTTCTACTTATTTCACACTGGAGGTTGCCTCAATTGCCTTTCTCTTTCCTTCTAACTTTAACGAAGATAAAATGGACGTATTTCTACCAAACAGAACTCTGTGCATTGAGACATGAGCCCTGAGACCCATGAGGATATATGCATAACAGGGCTCACATCATAATGCACATTGTTCTGTTTGGTAGAAATACGTCCAAATGGGTCACTGAACCTTCCATATTCCATATTCCATATTTAATATTCTAAAAGCACCAGGTGAGTAGATTTGTGGTAATTTATTGTGCATTTTGGTAGCCAAAAAGCCGGACAAGCCCGCTTTTATAAAGTCCAACAACTCGAAGGAAAATCAGACATGCCAGAATAGCGGGAAAATAATGGAAGTGATGTACTACAGCAGTTAAATCACTACCTCCTCTCATTTTCCACTGGTGTTTGTTAAAATAAGACATATTCCAATGAGGGATTGTTGCTCGTCAACTTCAGATAACATGAATGAAATTCGATTCTTTGATTTTGAAGATATAGTTTCGACTTCCCTACTGTTTTCATGAATGAGGGGTGGAAGGACATTCGACAGAGGTCGTACAAACCCATGCTTTTAGAACAGCGTACTGCTTAGTTTCTGTGTTGCTTTTTCGCGTTTTCAATGTGTGCATTGCATTCTGTGCATCACTTACTATCAGAAAACTGCTTTCGCAAGTTAAAATTTGTTCATTTAGTGACCCATTACATCTATGCTTGAGAAACAAGCTTGGCTGCAATATGAGAAAAAAAGGGCCGCTAGATTACATAATGTAAGTAGTGTTTCTTAATTCAGGACTTACTTCTGTAAATGTAAGATAATTTTGAGAGTTGATGTGGCCAGGTGGAGGTGGTGAACCTCTTCCATTAGATTCGTCACTCTCCGAGACGGATGATGTAGGTGTCACGAGCTCTGAATCGACTGACCCTGGATTCTCCTTATCTTGAGCAGATACCTTTCCATTTATGATAACAACGGCTGAGGATAGATACTTGGGGATTCGATCAACATAAGAGGCTGGTAGGGACAAACTTTTCGAGAGGAATGCAGGGTCTGACCCTGCCTCGGAGGAAGACTCATTTAACTGTGATGTAGAGGCACTTTTATCGAGTTCGGTCATTGTGCTTGATCACTGCCACCATACCTGACAACTGAAAAAACCGATTTTACTATTAATAAAAAAAGATCAGGAAATAAAGGTCAAAAAATAATATTAACATGTATGATTACGAAGTGAGATTTCTCCGCAAGCTGAAGTCAACATCAATTTAGTTTAGACGCGCTTAAGGTAAAATGCATAGGTTACCAAAGGGTTCTACCAACTAGATGCTTGAATTTGCTTCCAATGCTAAACTGCAGACAGCTGATCTTTCGTCGTACTCTAAAAGTGCGTAAACTTATTTGACATAGACTCTGTTGAGCAGGTAATGACGATATCAAGTGAAACACACAGAGAAACAATGTGTAATAATTTATGCTCACTGAATCAACTTAAACTTGCCCAGAGCTCAAGGGCTTGAAATTTTCAACAGTCAGTTCCGTAGATTGTTGATCATCCAATGTGGATGTCATGAATTGCGTTACTCGCTGCCACCCAATTGACGCAATTGTGAAATACATTTCTGAGGTTTTCAAAGTTAGGTGAGAATAGTGAACATTGCAAGAATTACTGAGATGAAGAATCATCCAAAATCTGAAACTATGTGATGGAGATTTCGTGATTTTTCATAAAATAAAATGAATTTAACTGAAGGGTGACTTACAGGTTAAACTGGAATTCAAATCACAAATGGACCACGTTATCAAAATTTTAGGACGAATTTTCTACGGAGGATTGAGCGTCGTAATGAGTTTATGATCTACGTACGAAAATCTTAAATTAGCTTACATTATGTTGGACTTCAGCGAAAACGAAAATAATCACTGGCAACTTTGCCTTTGTCGTGTACGAAATTACGAATCGTGATCAGTTCATTGTTTACATTAGTAACGTTGTTGACAGATGGCGTCCCCAGCCATGCAATTAGTTTCTGATTGGTCTATGCACTGCACTGGCATCACTGTATGTACCTACCCGTACCGCGCGAGTTCATTCATGATTCATGCAGTCTTATCGCTTATCAGAGGATGCAGGAACAAGATACTCACCGATAAGGAAAGAATTCACAACTTCCTGTTGCAATACCGTCTTCCATGCTGCGATTTGTACTCAAAAATCCTGAAATGCTTCCCAAGATTTACGTACAAAAATTGAGGGCAGGGGGGGTGGGCGATCTTGTGGGTCAAATGCATTAGAGGGGAGGGGGGATGTTCATTTTTCGGACATCGCTGAGGTGAGTAGGTAACGCTGTCACATGGCGCAAGAGTAAAACCACGTATCTCCATTGCAATGTTTCAAAATTTGCGCTCCTATTTTATTTTTCCGAACAGAACTTTGTAGCTTGAACTTTACACAGAACATGCGGCTCACAGAGAAGAAAAATCCAGGAAGTTTCCAAGAAGTTATGTTGGCTTGTTTTTCCCTCAGAAAAGTAAAGTACAACAAGAAGTTTGCAACGTCGCAACCGTAGATCTGCGGTTTCATACTCTAGCTATCAATATTTAAGTGATAAAGTTTTCGAGGAGGCAAGATTTTGTGAAATTTAATACCTACATGGATGTTTTATAAAAATCACAAGCGGACGTTACTTTCTGCTAACCTGCCGCCATCATTGTGCCCAAATCAATGCTGAAACTTCGAGTGTGCTTGCATAAGGATCTATTTTGGTTGCTTTTCGCAGAATAGTGTTCTAACCCTATGCGCAATTGCCATTGAGCATTTTGAAGGACTTGAGGCTGCTTATGTTAAGATCACTTAGTTCTTAGTCATGCCTGCTGGATTTGGCTATTTGCAGCCCTGAGGCAACTAATGTTGTGTCAGTCCCATGATGGTTCCAAAGGGTAAAACTAAGTACCAGATGGTCGGAGGGACCTCCCCTAGAAAATTATCAAAAAATAATTTCCCTTTGGAGCGAGTATCACCTTTTATTGTCAAATTTTAACTGCGCAGCTGTTCATGAAAAAAAAAAAAAAAATGAAAAAAATTTCTTAGTTTTTTTCTTCTCACCTCAAAAATTGAATGCTGCCGGGCAACTACTTGGGTTGCCTACTCGGTAAATCCAGGAACGGTCATAATGACTGATTAAGATGTGATTTATTTGGTATGCTCAGAAAATTGAGATGTCTTGAAAACAATTTTCAACTATTCACATCGGAAAATTGACTAAAAATCAATTTTGGAGATTACAGGAGAGCCATGCACTCATTTAAGAAAAATCCTCTTTATTGTCTGGTGAGGGCCCATGATATTGGTAAAGCATACAATCCGCACTACTGATTTTTTCTCACAGTTACTTGAGGATAGCACACTCTACTTAAGATTGTTAGTTTTTTATCGATGACCATATAAAATCAAAACTAATAGGTGATCTAAGAATGAGGGCACACTCATTCCATAAAAGGATCAGAGAGGCTGCTGAAATCACTCTGCAGCTGTATTAAAAAAATAAACATTGATGAAAATCAACTTAATTTAATTTATTGAGAATTGAAACAATAAAAAAAATACTTATTTTATTTTAAAACATGTGTACATTCTTTTTCCGCAGGTTATCTTTTTTTGAATTTTTTATTTTTCTTCTGATATTTTATCCTCTTTCTTATTCCAGTTCCATCATCCAGATCATCATCAAGTGCAGTACTTTTCCGTTTCTTTTTCCCACTCTTTTTGTCATCAAGATCTTTGAGACCCTGCAAAAATACACAGCATAAAGTAAGACTATTGCAGTAAAACAATTTAAAAATTGTAGGTAGACTTTCCATTCTATAAAAAAACTTTCAAGTAGATTCCAAAACTTCAGCTATTGGCTGTTAATTTAAGCTGTACTTGATAAGATGTAAAAGTAGAAGTAAGCTCTTCATTTTTTTTTAACACCAACCGAATAAGTTATAGAATTAAAGTAATTGGCTCTGTTGATAGGCAGTAAGGTCAAACTGAGCTGCCTGAATGAATTTTCAGAAAAAAAAAGCTGGTAAAAAAGTACAAATAAAACAAATGAAATTTTGAAGACCAGGAGAGCTTGTTGTTGTGCGTCATATTATCCTTAAGGCCATTTCTCTTACAAAACAGAGATCAATACATACTCCTGGTAAAAATGTTGTGCTAGAGAAGGGTTGACTTTGACCTTGCATAAAATTTAACAGGTTGGAGAATTGTAAAATAATGATTCCAGTATGACTGATCAAAAGAAATAATTTTAGAGGTACACAAGGTGAGAGAAAAGGGACTAAGTGATGGTTTCACATCAAGCTTTTACAGTACTTACTATTCTAGCCATCCGTTGTGCATCTGTTACTCGCTCTTGCAAACACATGACTTCCTCCTCTTCTGTTTTATACAAAGGTAGTTTCTTGCCTATTAACTGCTCTATCCTTTGATACAGCTCCACATCATACTGTATAAGTTAAAAAAAAGAATTATCATGAAAGTTTCAGTGAGAGAACAGGGATTTTAGACAAGAATGACAGGTTCAAAATACAAACTGATTGCTTTCAGAGTCATAAATAAATCACAAAGTGCTTGTTGAAACAAACATGTATATTGGTTCATCGTGTACTGTATTTCTTGGTAGAAGAATGGTATGCATGGTTTCAATATTTGCCTAGTAGTAAGCAAGATTTTGGAATAGTGCTCTTGCCTCAGTAATTTGAGGATAAAACAAGTATGACTTCAGTAGTGTTTTCAGCGTATGATAATTTTTAATGGTTAATTTAATGCACTACAAAGGCTGCATCAAAAGTAGTGAGCATGATGCTAACTCCATAACTAAAAAAACTTGTGACATCATCTTGGTTTCATTCAAAAGATCAACTCAAAAACAGTTGATTCAGACCTAGACCAACTTATTCGGTTAAACATTGTCAAAACTATGACAATTTAAAGTTGACAGTTAAAAGTTTGAGCCCTTGCGGGTCTTAGTGAATATTTCTCTTACATTTCTTCCTGCTTGAAATTAGTTCCTATAACTACTCTTTGATGCTGTAGTTCCATCCAAGATATCTTCCAACTGCAGACGATAAATAACAACAGTGTCCAGCTTTAGAGATAACTGTATTTATGGTAATATCCGTTCCCAAATAGCTGGATCAAAGTCCGATCAAGAGAAATGTTTGCCAGAAGGTGACAATTAAATAGTGCATGTCGACAGCGTAAGTACGCAATCACAAGTCTCACTTGCGGTGTCTAAAAATTTCCGCCTCTGTGTTATTTTTTTGAAGGAGAACACATTGACATCATTCCTTTAAGTTTTTGCAGAATTTTCTTCGCACAGAGAAGAAAAATCACTGCAGTTTTAAAGAATATTAAAAAATTGAGTAGGTGAGTGGTTTAAATTGAGTGGTTTTCCGTTTAAAAAATAAAGTATGTCCGCGACATCGCAAACCGAGTTATATGATTGCCGACTTACACCTTCAATGTGTATTTTAAGTGTTCTGATAGTGGTTTTTCATCCATTTTTATTCTATTTTTCAGGCATATAAATGGATTCTGAGGAGCAAAAAGAACCGTGTTTGTGAAACATAATTGTATTCAAATTGGACTATCTGTAAGTGAGACTTTCAAAAAATGAAAGAAGACTTCTATGATGAATGTTAAGTGAATGCTTAGGCTGAGTCACGATTTCTTGGTGGCATAAAAACTTCCCAAAAACATAAGAAAGTATAATCTGGTTACCTGAGTAACAAAAGTTATGGCAATTCCTGAGCGCCCAGCTCGAGCAGTCCGTCCAACTCGATGGATGTAATCTTTGCTATGAGTTGGAATGTCTAAATTTATAACTACATCTACGTGTGGAATATCAAGACCTCTGTAAAATTAAAAATCACGTTTGATATATAATAATAAAGAACATAGTTAGTAAAAAATTTTAAAAAAATGGAATTAGGAAATTTCATTAAACCTAACATTGAAAAAACCATAGACAAAAATATACTAATTTTCATGAAAACTACTAAAGCTTCAAATCTCGGTTTAAGATAAATTTAGAGCCACCTAACATCAAAAATACCTACTGCAGATGCACAAACGAGTTGGCCAAGTAAAATACTTTCTTTAAAGATGATTACCAACCGAGCTAATACTAACTTATCAGGTCTTCAGGTCCAAGGACAAGATTGGTTGCTGAAGCGAAATATAGAGGCGTTTTAGATACCATCCTTAAAATTTCAAAAGATCATAAGTGGTCCTTGCCTCATGTGTACTTTTTATTTTGAATTGATGGGGGCTCTACTTATGTGCGAGATACAACCTTCAACAAAAGTTTTTACCTCTTTTTCCTAAGGTGCCTATGTATTTGCAATTTTATTTCTACAACGATAAAAAAAGATGAAGAATGCTGAAAATTATCCAATCTTCGAGAAAGAGACTTGCTTATTTTGAAGAGATCAACCTCAAACCTCTCACTGCTCCATGAGTTCATTTCCTTTACTCTATACATGGACGCTAAGATCAGTGATCCCAAGCGTACAGATTTATCCGTGCTGCACAGACATTCCGTTTACCGACACCGACCGCATACGGACAAAAACCTTATGGGAAAACGCTCCCCTATCTTAAAATATCCGTATGCCTGGCGTCATAGAATGACTCAGCAGCCAATAGCAGCACAGAGAGCGGCAGAAGGTACAGGTCCCGCACATGGAGCACCAGGGAACACTGGATAAGATTCCTTATCTTGCAAGTGCCATTAGAGTTGAGAATGAATTTGAGAGGAGGGAACTCCAGGTATTTACCTGCTAGCAACATCAGTTGAGATAAGTATAGACCTAGTTTTAGCTTTGAATTTTGTGAGTGCAGCTAGTCTTTTGTTTTGAGACATCTGCCCATTGAGAGGGATGGCACCCAATCCTAGGTTCCGCAACATCAGGGCTACTCGCATTGTGTTTGCACATGTTGAACAAAATACCATGAAGGAATTTCCAGCCATTTCGTTTAATAAGTGAACCAGGTACACATCCTAGAAGCAAAAAAAGGTACATCGATTTTAAGTACACTTCGAAATCTTAACTTTTCTTGCCTTCAGGAAAGGGCACACGAGATAAAGAATGCCTGAAAATTTTTAGCTCTGAGCTCCTTCCAATAAAAAAGGAAACAAAATTTCTGATATTTGAATCATAGATCGTATTCGATACATCAAACGGGTGAGATTGTATCGATATCGATTGGTTCAAAACATAAACATAGCCTCAAAAGTCAATTTAGAAATCGGAGGGAACGGGTCTTTTGTAACAGATTTTTTATTCTTTTGAGTACCAAATGCCAATGCAAAGTGAAATTGTCAGGAAATTTCTCATCTTCAGCTTTTCCATCTCAAATCCTTACAGTTTGGTTTGAGGTTATGTTCTATTGTTTTGAACCAAACGATACATCGAACCCGTATCAAATACGGTCTATAATTACAAAACAAGGCCCCCCTTGCAAATTTTACATAGCGCCCATTTTTTTAACACATAATCTCAACTACTCTCTTCCTCTCCAACTTTTCTCTCTTTCTCAAGAGATTTGAAGAAAATCAGAGCATAATTAAAATGAAGGCAAACACCTTATTTTTCTTTTGCGTGATAAGCAGGTGCATAGTAGTTATTTGAATCTCTATGGCGGCGCTTACTTCTAAAAATTCATTTGATGAAAGGTCGGGCCAGCTGTTCTTTTCAAAGCACAGAACGTATTGTAATCACTACTTTATAATTACCAAAATGTCATCTGGCCCTTAGTGTTTCTTAAATAATGATACATTTCATGGCCTATCTGCTATCTCTTTGAATATAGTATCTGGTACAGCAGCAGCACTTTCTAGGAAATTGTATGGATCAAATTAAATGCTTTGCCCTGCAGTTTACTAGTTAATATTTACTTCAAAGTATTGAAGCAAAGCTAGGATTGGTAATCTGAATGTTTTGCCAAGATTACACAATTTCAGAATGTTGAGACAACTTTTTTTCAACTTTTGTCCTGTTCTGAGACATAAAGCTCTAAACTCAGTTCGAGTGACTCATAACTTATGGGAGGATGCAGCATTTTCCAATCTATGGATCTGGAAAAAATAAATTACAAATATACAACTCATACTTAAACTTGTAAAGCTATCACTTGACAGAAAAAACAGTACCAGAAATTCCCTCCTCTGCAGACCTTTCGAGAACCCCTCAAAATTGTTAGAGGTTGAGCGTAAGTAAAAGAAAAGAATAAGGCTCGCAAAAAAGGATGATGGGCAAAACCCACCCTGTCTGATTACTCCAGTAAGTATGAACAAAGGAATGATACATAGATAAGAAATCGATAAAATGATGGTAGCTTTGAAATTTTTTTAAAATAGCTTTTTAAAGAAAATTTTTGAATGTTGTGACCTGAGCGTAAACAAAAAGACGAGACTGTGACACCTTATTTAATCACACATGATAATCGATGAAAAAGTACAAAACTCAAAAATGGATTTGAAGGTGGGAAAAAGGAGGATCCCAAAACGACTGTCAGCATAATGGACTACATATAACTCTTGGCAGAAATTAACTAGAGTAAAGCTTCAACATTCATACTACCAATAAAAAGAAACTCTAACCTTGAACTTAACAGGGATAAAAATGTAATACTGCTGCAACTGATCAACTGTTTGATACTTTGTTGAAACTTCCACTTTCACAGGATCTTTCAAAGAGGCTCTTTGCAATTTTTGAACTTTCTTCGTCATGGTTGCAGAGAAAAGCATTGTCCTTCTTTCTCTGGGAATCACTTTCAATATTTTGTCCACTTCTGTCTCAAAATCCATATTTAAAATTCTATCAGCTTCATCCATAACCTTCAAAAACATAAAAAAAACTAGTACAATCTGAAATACTTGGTATATGTAAATATTAAAAAAAAAAAAAAAAAACACATGAACATAGTATATAGTACATAGTAATAATTAAATCTGCCCAATCCCCTAGTTTAAAACCATATTTCACAACAATACCTTGTTTTTCGGTAAATAATTTCTCAAAATCTTATTAATTGGGAACTGCGACCCCTCACTGCATCCCTTGAATTTTTTAGGGAGCTGGAGACTTAAAGAACAGAATGGGAATTATAACCTACTAATAAAATGTGTCAAATCTCAAAACATTCGACACTAGCGAATTAAGACCTATCTTGTACAAACCCCTTCTCATTCTCACTACCAAGATGAATTAGGAAAGGACGACGGACCGGTCTTATGGGAAAAGTGGGCCCGGTTAAATCGGCTGGCGTTTTGATATGTTGTAGGTCTTAACCTACTGATCAAAAGTGTCAATGGGCATTTCTCCCTATCTCGAAGTTTTACCCCCCATTTTGGGGGTCAAAGTTGCCAATTCGGCGTATAATTGGCAGTTTT